>BRZY01000003.1:57946045-58546045 GCA_030159175.1 Glycyrrhiza uralensis
TGTTTAAATTCTTGAAAATAAAATAATTTTAATTAGACTATGTAAAAAAGTTTTCTTTTGAGATTTTACATAAAAATTAATTATTTTTCGTTTGGTTACAATTATAAAAAACAATTTTCATTTTAAAAAATGGCGATATTTTTTGGTACAGTTAAAAAATAGTGATAATTAATTTTTTTTAAAAGCTACTTAAAATTAAATAGCTTTTCAGAATAATTAGAAATCTAATTTTTATATACTGATTTTCTTAAAAAAAATCAAATAAATACCCTAAAATTTTATAAAAATCTCTTTAAACAAAAATATCTTTTTTTCAAAAATAAACTAAAAAAAGGCTTATACTGTTAGACATCAAAAGAAAGAAAATAAAGGAACTAAAAATGAAGTCGCTGGGTTTTACAGATTAAATAAAAAGTTAAAGAATTTAATATTTTAAATACAAATTAATTTTACAGATGTTATGATATAATTTAAGAAATAAATTATATAAAATTGAAGTTTTCTTATTCTTTAAAGAACTTGTGCCTTAAAATATACATTAACGAAATTTACTAGAAGTCGTCAAGTACTAGTAAGTAGTAATAGAATCACGCACCCAACCTGTAACTAAATTTAAGTATAGGATATATAAAAATAAATTATATACAAATTAATGAATTATGCGCGCTGCAACGAGCAAAAAGAAATTAGTTCTTGTGCTGACTTCACATTGACTAGCTCATTCTGCATTATTCTGCACTTACTAAAAGACAAAAATCTTGATCAAGCTTTGTCGCTAACCCAATAATTAGCCAGCTTGGTTTTATTTGAAGTGACGAACTACCCTCTAACAATTTTTAAAGTTTCCTGCTACATCACTGAGGTGTTTCCCGGAATGGCCATAGAGTTGCCAAAAACAAAACCCAAAGCATATATAGAGCCAAAAATCCATATTGTTGATCTTTACGGTGTGAAACTATGCCTAACACAAGTGCTGTCTATTGTATGAAAGGTAATAAGACCTCTCAAAATTTATAAATACTTGTAACAAAACAAACATAAAAATTTATATAACAAAATCGATCACATGAAATTTTAATATGAAAAGAAATATTCCCTCTCCATTAATCCATAATAAGAACAAGAAGTGATGTGCCGCCCTCACTATAAAGCTGAATCATAAAAAACTATACATGGAAGAGAAAGGAGCAGACAACATCTTTATCTTTATCATAATTTTAAAAACAATTGTAACCCAAGAAAAAAAAAAAGAGGAACCGCTTTTCCTTAAAAAAATTACCACAGAGACTTAAATAAGTTATATTATTAAGACTTTAGGAGGTATTTAATAATAGGGGCGGGACCAAATGACACCGAGTGTCAAACTCTTATACATACACTAATTAATAATTTTCTATATAATGAGAAATTAACTGATCCAACCATTGAATCATGTGATATTATCACCTTGATCATATATATTAAATTGAATTTCAAACAATTTAGATAATTGTAGCTATGTTATCTAATAATGAAAATTTACTAATTATATTTTAATAATATATATTATCCATTAAAATAAAGTAGTGCAATGAAGTATCAATTAATTTTTGTTTCAAAAGAAAAAATGTTAATTAATTAATTACAATGAACAGAGGAAATTGAAGTTCCTTTAATAGTAATTGATATTACATCAAGTTCTACTCAATGAATTCATAGATAATGGATTAGGGACAACACTCCATTCGAAAATTCTCTCTCTCTCTCTCTCTCAGTTTAACATTTCTCCTCTTATCTGTCAAGTTTTCTTAATATGTTGAAATTAAGGTGACAAATATAGGAGCATATTAATTAAAGGAGATAGGTAACTAGATTCCATTTTCTATGGCCCAGTTAAAGTTTGAAAAGCTGTATATATGTGTATAATATAGACGTAGATGAATTCTATTGACCAAAAAAAAAAAGACGTAGATGAATTCTTATACCTTTTCTCAAAGGTATTTGCACCTAATCTTAATTATTACGTGTTCTGATAGTGTATTTATTAGAGTAATTGGATTCTCTATTAATAGGTTGATTAGACTGCCATGATCAGACAGAAAGTTATGACTACAGGGTACCCTGTCTCATTCATATCTTCATGCATTGCGTTTTTAATATTAATTAGTTCATTAAAAGAGGTATAAGAAAAATTAGGTTGTACAAACATCATAATTGAGAGGAAAAGGGAAATATTCGTGCATGGGAAACATAATCAATAAGATCAATCATGGACATCAGCTCTATAATATGAAAAACAGTGGAATCCGGTTAGTTGATATACGTCGTGGACCCTCCGGATCGATCATGTCAATTGCGTATTGAATCATGTTATTCCGTTTATGACGTGGTTGAAGAAAAATATCCCTAAGATTCGATAATGATGATCATAAGAGTAACGGTTTTCATCTGATCTTAGTATCAATAACTTGCAACTTGCAAGCAAAACTCACTTGCACAACATCATCATGCCATGTAACAAATTCCATGTTATTCTGCTCCATTTATTTGTATTGAAAGTTGGAGTGTACATGTGAACAATCCCAATTTCCACCAGTTCGTTTCACACGGCGCAGCATCATGAAAATGTCCATTTGTGACTTGCAAATCGGGTAGCCATATGGGTTTTGGATTGATTCTGCTATGGGGAAATTTAGATTCAAACCAATCAAAGTTGATGGATTTGGGTTAGTTAAGATTTCAAGAAAATGAATATCGGACCGAACTAAATCAACCCAATCATAATCAGGTTAGTTGCGGTTTGATTCTCAGGTTTAATATTAAAATAATCAACATTATTAAAAACTAAATAAAAAATAGAAAAAGACAAAAATGGAAAAATTATAAAGAATAAACAAATAATGAAAAAATATCACAAAACATATTTATAAATCAATAAAATACTGACTGTCTGATTTGCTTTCGAAACTCATGTACCGCGCCCAAAAACATAATCACACAATAATAGAATTACTATGTTAATGTCTCAGAAGTACACAACATAAAATTATAATTGTTGTCTTTATAATTTTCACTCTCACAGCTTCATTTAATATAATTTTCATTAAACTCATAATAAAAATTAGAGTCGCACACAACATCTTGTTATCGGCTCGAATATCTTGTTAACGAAAGCATACGAATTTAATATATGCCATTGGATGAGTTTTTGTTTCCGTTTTACTTATTTTGAAAAAGTAAATCAACCGAACCTGTATGGTTAATTCAGGTCATCGAGTTGATCCGGACCTGTGGTCACCCGAACTTGTAAAAAGGGACAGCAAGTTTTGCGGTTAACTCAAACTCATCTTTTTTTTTTTTTTGATATAAAATGGAGGAACACAACACAGACCAAAGTCACAACTACATGACCATCCTGGGAAAAAACTCAAACTCATCTTTGATGATAACAACAATAAATTAGTTAATTAAATAAATACATATTTTCAATATGTATTATTCATCAGATTAATTTTTATTTTTCAATTTAGGATTTTATTTATTTATAAATATACATTTATAGAATTTAAGTATAATTTTTGCAAAAGTAAAAATGAGAAAAATAACAAATTATGAGTAACGCTATTCAAGAAACATATACTGTTCTTTTTTTTTTGTGAGGAACATATACTATTCTTTCAACAACAAAAAAGTAACATATACTATAAACGGTGGAAAAAAACATATTTACCAAAAATCTAATCAGAAGAAAAAAAATCTTATAAATTAGTTAAATAAACTTTCACCAAACCTTACCAAAATACAGCGATAGAATTATTGTTCGATTATGGAGGCCGTTGGCCACCGATGACATTTTTAGATGTAAATTAACTTGCCACAAACTAATTCTTGTGGCTTGCACAATTAGTTAGGATGGGGCTGATGCGTAAATGTACGTCTGCAATGGAAGAGGAATACCAAATTAAGGTGAGTTTGTGTTTGTTTAAAAAATTGCCAATGTGGTGGGGTCCTTGTACACATCGCATGTTGTCGTTTCGATTATTACTTATTAGCATGCGGGCTTAATTTTTCCTACACCCCCAAACGCAGATGGTATTGGTTTATTTGATTGTTCAACATTTTCACTGTCCTAAAATAGAGGACTCCACACCCCAAAAATACCGAGCAGGTTGTTGTCGTTAACTATAACGAATAAAAGCCTCTTTCGTTAAGATTGTGATGGACATTGTGATAAGAAATAGGGATCTACCTTTGATTGGACTCACTCACAAAACCACTAAAGAACAAGAACTCTTACCAACAAAGAAGAATAAAATCAAAAAGGTGGAAGAGGAAGGGATGAAATAGACGCCACAATCAAACCCCAAAGAAGATTGATTGATAAGTCTTGATGAGGATCGCCACAAAGGAATGAGCCTTTGATAAGATCAAGTTTGGTTCCACACAAGAACCCTAGAGGAGCCTTTGCTCTACTATCACTCAAAATTGAGTCAAATTCTAAAATTCATCAAAGTTGTCAAATGAGTCTTATAAAAGAAGTTTAAATAGTCCCTAAAACCCTAGGGTATGTGGTCCAATGAAAGGCCCAAAAACTCATACCTAAAGCTTCTTACAAAAGTCCTAATGTAAAATAAGGAAAGTTCAAGGCCCAAAGCCCAAAGCCCAAACATGGTCTAAAACACCTAATTACGATTAAAAATCATAATTACAAATATTTCAAGCCTAATTACAAGCTTCACTAATTTGTATCAAATTTATCATCTTCAAGTCTTCATTGGGCCTAATTAGCAAAGCTTGATTTAAATCTTTTTGAATAGCTTCTTGAAGCTTCTTTGCCTTGGCCCTTGTCATTGACCCATCAAACTTCTTCAAATCCTCTTCTTGCTCCTTGCCTTTGTCCAATGCTCCTTGATCCTCATCATACTCCCCCTCCTCAAGAGAACTCGACCTCGAGTTGGAGTCTTCATTATGTCCTATATCAAAAGGAGACAAATCACTCACATTAAATGTGGCACTAACATTATAATCACCCGGCAAGTCTATCTTATATGCATTATCATTAATCTTTTCAAGAACTTGAAATGGACCATCTCCTCTAGGGAGAAGCTTGGATTTCCTTTGCAAAGGAAACCTCTCCTTACGCATATGAACCCACACCCAATCACCGGGTGCAAAGACAAGCTTCTTCCGTTTCTTGTTAGCATACTTTGCATATTGGTCCACCTTTTTCGCTATTTGAGCCCTCACTCGCTCATGCAACTTTTTGATGTATTCGGCCTTTTCCTTTCCTTCTTTATGCACAAAAGAAACAACATTAGGTAAAGGCATCAAGTCAAGAGGAGTAAGGGGTTGAAAACCATACACTACCTCAAATGGAGAATGTTGAGTTGTAGCATGCATGGACCTATTATAAGCAAACTCAACATGAGGCAAACAATCTTCCCAAGATTTTATATTCTTTTTAATTATAGACCTAAGAAGGGTAGAAAGAGTCCTATTAACAACCTCCGTTTGGCCATCCGTTTGAGGGTGGCAAGTGGTGGAGTATAGAAGTTTAGTACCAAGCTTGTTCCACAAAGTTCTCCAAAAATGACTTAGGAACTTAGTGTCACGATCCGATACTATACTTCTAGGCATGCCATGCAACCTCACCACCTCTTTAAAGAACATATTAGCAACAAAGGTTGCATCATCACTCTTGTGGCATGGAATGAAATGAGCCATTTTTGAAAATCTATCCACAACCACAAAGATGGAATCTTTACCATTCTTGGTCCTAGGTAAACCCAACACAAAATCCATGGAAATATCAACCCAAGGGGAAGTGGGAATGGGTAATGGTGTATAAAGGCCATGAGGCATAACTTTGGATTTTGCCTTTTTACACACAATGCAATTAGCACACACTTTATGGACATCATGTTTCATCTTTGGCCAATAGAAATGATCATGCAAAATGTCTAATGTCTTAGCTACCCCAAAGTGTCCCATCAAACCCCCTTCATGCGCCTCCCTAACAAACAATTCTCTCATGGAGGACCTAGGCACACAAAGCCTATTCTCCCTAAACAAATATCCATCATGCCTAAAGTAGTTTTCATGCGCTTTAGTCTCACACAAGGCATATATAGAACCAAAATCAATGTCATCCACATACAAGCCCTTAATATGATCAAAACCAATCAATTTAGAACCAAGGGTTGTAAGCAAATTATGCCTCCTAGACAAAGCATCCGCTACCACATTGCATTTCCCTTGCTTATGCTTAATGACATAGGAAAATTGTTCTATGAATTCTACCCACTTAGCATGCCTTTTATTCAATTTACCTTGCCCTTTCAAATATTTCAATGATTCATGATCACTATGAATAACAAAGGCATTAGGCAATAAGTAATGTTGCCAAGTTTGTAGTGTCCTCACCAAAGCAAATAATTCCTTGTCATAAGTAGAATAATTCAAGCTAGCTCCATTGAGCTTTTCACTAAAATATGCAATGGGATGACCCTCTTGGAGCAACACGGCCCCTATGCCTATATGGGATGCATCACATTCAATTTCAAATGATTTATGAAAATTAGGCAAGGCAAGAATAGGAGCATTAACAAGTCTATCTTTCAAAAGATTAAATGCCCTCTCTTGCTCTTCCCCCCATTTAAACCCAACATGCTTTTTCACAATCTCATTCAAAGGAGCGGCCAAAGTACTAAAATCCTTAACAAATCTCCTATAGAAACTTGTCAAGCCATGAAAGCTCCTAACATCACCAATACACTTAGGGGTTGGCCACTCTTTTATTGCCCTCACCTTTTCCTCATCAACTTGGACACCCTTATCACTCACAACAAAGCCAAGGAATATGACATGATTTGTACAAAAGGAACATTTATCCAAGTTGGCATACAATTTCTCTTTCCTAAGAGCAAGCATTATCAATTTCAAGTGAGCAATATGATCATCAAGGGACTTGCTATAAATCAAGATATCATCAAAATAGACCACAACAAATTTTCCTAGGAAATCCCTCAAGACATGGTTCATTAATCTCATGAAAGTACTAGGTGCATTAGTTAAGCCAAAAGGCATGACTAACCACTCATACAAACCATATTTTGTCTTAAATGCGGTTTTCCATTCATCACCCTCTTTGATCCTAATTTGATGATACCCACTTTTAAGATCAATTTTAGAGAAGAAACATGCACCATGCAACTCATCAAGCAAGTCATCTAGCCTAGGTATTGGATGTCTATACTTAATGGTTATATTATTTATAGCCCTACAATCCATGCACATTCTCCAAGTCCCATCTTTCTTAGGCACTAAAATTACCGGAACCGCACAAGGAGATAAGCTTTCTCTTACCCAACCTTTCTCAAGCAAGTCTTCAATTTGCTTTTGAATCTCATTGGTCTCTTGTGGATTGCTCCTATATGCCGGTCGGTTTGGCAAGGATGCACTTGGTATGAGATCCAATTGGTGCTCTATTCCTCTTATGGGTGGAAGCCCTTTTGGTAAGTCTTTTGGAAAGACATCTTCAAATTCCTTCAACAAAGAACTAACACCAAGAGGTAAAAAAGAAGAAGCAAGGTTAGAGTTAGCATGAAAACAATAAGCATCTTTGGGCAAGCAAACAAAGATAGTTTGCTTGGCAAGCATCACTCTCTTCACCTCACTTTCTTTGATCAATAAGCTCTCCAATTTTCTCTCTTTCTTTTGTTCACTCTTATTTTCTCTCTTTTCTTCTCTCCTATCTTTCTTTTCTCTTTTGTCTTCTTTCTTTTTATTTTTGTGCTCATAATCTTCTCCTTTTCTCTCCCCACTATTTTTTTTATCACTCTTGTTTTCTCTCAACTCACATTTTTCACTCTCTCTTTTTATTCTCAATTTGACTTGGTCTTCACATACTTCCTTTGGAGAAAGTGGTACAAGAGTAATCTTCAATGAATTGAAAACAAATGAGAACTTGTTGGAAAGACCATCATGAGTAACATGTCTATCATATTGCCATGGCCTTCCTAACAAGATATGGGCGGCCTCCATGGGCACTACATCACATAAAACCTCATCTCTATATTTCCCAATCTCAAATGAAATCAAAACTTGTTTATCAACTAGCAATTCACCATTTTCACTAAGCCATTGCAATCTATATGGCCGTGGGTGAGGGGAAGTAGACAAAGCCAATTTATCAACCAATCTAGTGCTAGCAACATTGGTACAACTCCCACCATCAATGATCAAAGAACAAGTCTTGCCTAGCACTAAACATCTAGTATGGAAAATGTTTTCTCTTTGGCTATCACCTACATCTATCATATGATTTCCCAACAACCTTCTAACCATAAGCAAATCACCCTCTTGTGGCATGGCCTCACATTCACTCTCACTTTCACTAGATGAAGAAGAAGAATTAGAATATGAGGATGACTCACTTTCAATAACCCCATTCCTCAAAACCATGGTTTTCTTATTAGGGCATTGTGAGGCTATGTGACCATTCCCCAAACATTTAAAACATTTTATATTCCTAGACTTATGAGATGAAGAAGGAGAAGTATTAAAAGTAGAAGGTTTAGTAGAAATTGCCTTGGAGGCCGAAACCTCTTTGTGCTCCTTCTCTTTGAATGATGATGCCCCTTCCCTCTTAGACTTGTCTTTCCAACTTGAGTTGTAGTTGGAGGAATATTTCTTGTATGTGCTCTTTCTCTTCAATTGTTGCTCTACCTTGATGGCTTGGTGCACTAACTCTTCAAGTTCAACATAATGATGCAACTCCACAACATCTCTAATGTCATGATTCAAGCCATGCAAGAATCTAGCCATAGTAGCCTCGGGTTCCTCTTGAACATTAGCCCTTAACAAGGCTACTTCCATCTCCTTATGATATTCATCAACACTTTTGCTCCCTTGAACAAGCCTTTGCAACTTGTTATGGATCTCTCTAATGTAATGAGATGGCACATATCTTCTTCTCATGATAGCTCTCATCTCCTCCCAATCATCTATGGGATGCATACCATTTCGCCTTCTCTCCTTTTGTAATTGATCCCACCAAATGAGTGCATAATCGGAAAACTCCAATGAGGCAATCTTCACCTTTTTCTCCTCACTATAATGGTGACATTGGAAGATTTGCTCCACTTTCATCTCCCACTCAAGGTAAGCCTCCGGGTCATTCTTTCCTTGAAATTTAGGTACCTTCACCTTTACACCCTCAAGTCTATCATCTCTATCTCTTTTATGGTGTCTTCCTCTCCTATGATTTTCTCTCTCACTCTCTTCATCATAATTTCTCTCATGTTCTCTCTCCCTCCTATGTCTCCTTCTATGCCCATGCCTCTTTTCTTCCCCCCTTTCTCTTTCATTGAAATCCCTCTCACTAGTAGAATGCCTCCTCTCTCTAAAAGCCTCAAATCTCTCATTAAATTCATCTCTTTGTGTGGCCAAGAGTCTTTCCATCCTCTCCATTTGTCTTTCCAATTGTCTCTCCATTTGTCTATTCAATTGGGCGGTCAAATTAGCCGTCCTTTGAGAGATAGTGTCTTCACTACTATCAACGTATTCTCTTGACATCTTTCACAAAACACAAGTTAGCAAATAACAAGAAATGATAAGAGAATCCTCACCACTCTTCTCACGTGTATACACTCAAGCCACTCGTGTTTGCACTCAAAATAAGGCTTTTATGTAATTTACTCTCTTGCCTTTTTCCACTCCCTATGGCCCTTCTTGGAGGTCTTAGATGGAATCAAGTTTCAAAGAAACACAACAATTGTAGCAATCAACACAAAACCTATGAATCAACCTAGAAGACAAAAAAAAATGGAACAACTCAAAGACAAAACACACAAGAGTCCACAAATGACAAACAAGAAAAGCTAATTAGAAAAGGAAAAGCTAAACTCAAAGAGATTCACAATGTATGACAAACTAAGAGAAGAAGAAAGAAACATGAAAATCAAACAAGACACAAGGAAGTATCACAATGGTCATGAAAATGAAGTGAACACATGAAAACAAACAAGCCACTATTCTTTTTTTTTTTTCTTCTTTTTTTTTTGCACTTCTTTTTTAAATTTTGTTTTTTTTTTCTTTTTTTTGAATTTTTTTTTTCTACAAGAAGACCAAGATAACTCAATGAGTCCAATAATCAAACATGTAGTAGGCTAATATCATGGAGAACACCAAAAAAACTCAATGAGTCAATTTATCAAACATATGGTAGGCTAATTTCAAGAACAATACCAAGACTCAATGAGACAAATAATCAAACATGTAGTAGGCCAATACCACATTGTGCAACTAACGAATTGAATTGAACTACACGAGCAATATCTAATATTTAATTGGAAGCATTTCAAAGATCAAGGAAAAGGACAAGAGCATGGCGTAAAGCACAATTGCTACAAATTGGGTGATAATCAACAATATCAAATCCAAGCTGCACATGTTTCACGGAGACAAATGAATTGATGAAAAAAAAATCAATTATCACATTCAAAAGAAACAAACGCAAGGTACTGTCATTTGCGTTTCAAACCGAAGGCAATATTGAAATTCAAAAAGAAAAATTCCCAAATCAAAGGTGTCAAGCTCAAAGATACCACATGATAAGAAATAGGGATCTACCTTTGATTGGACTCACTCACAAAACCACTAAAGAACAAGAACTCTTACCAACAAAGAAGAATAAAATCAAAAAGGTGGAAGAGGAAGGGATGAAATAGACGCCACAATCAAACCCCAAAGAAGATTGATTGATAAGTCTTGATGAGGATCGCCACAAAGGAATGAGCCTTTGATAAGATCAAGTTTGGTTCCACACAAGAACCCTAGAGGAGCCTTTGCTCTACTATCACTCAAAATTGAGTCAAATTCTAAAATTCATCAAAGTTGTCAAATGAGTCTTACAAAAGAAGTTTAAATAGTCCCTAAAACCCTAGGGTATGTGGTCCAATGAAAGGCCCAAAAACTCATACCTAAAGCTTCTTACAAAAGTCCTAATGTAAAATAAGGAAAGTTCAAGGCCCAAAGCCCAAAGCCCAAACATGGTCTAAAACACCTAATTACGATTAAAAATCATAATTACAAATATTTCAAGCCTAATTACAAGCTTCACTAATTTGTATCAAATTTATCATCTTCAAGTCTTCATTGGGCCTAATTAGCAAAGCTTGATTTAAATCTTTTTGAATAGCTTCTTGAAGCTTCTTTGCCTTGGCCCTTGTCATTGGCCCATCAAACTTCTTCAAATCCTCTTCTTGCTCCTTGCCTTTGTCCAATGCTCCTTGATCCTCATCACATTGACACACACATACCTATCCAGTTCCATCAAAAGTAAAAATGGAAAAAAAAAATCTTTTTTGAAGGATTGCCAATGGTAAAACAAAACTGGCCATAAGTTAACCATTTTTCAAATTAAAGCAAGGTAAGGAGAATTAAGCCATTGAAGTGAATAGAAGCTTAGAATTCGAAGATAATTACTTGACGAAAAGGTGAAAACAGAGGGAATCTATTAAAGTATAACCTTTTCATTTACAATTATGACCTTCAATGGAACAATTAACAACGTACACATAATAATATTTATATAAATAACACAACCCTAGCAATACTTATCTTTCCTTAAAGCACAAATAACCACAACAAATTAAAAAAAAAACACTCAAACGCTAAATTTACCCTCACAATACTTGACACATTATTTCACGTCTACAGAATTTTAAATTGTAGCTAGTTTCACCTTTTTTCTTTCTTTTTTGTATATCTACAGTACACTCTCCATTCAGCCACACAAGTCCTGTGACCTGTGATAATAGTAAAGTGATTTGTGTTTTTTCGCTAACGACAAAAGCTACGGCAAAACCAAAATTTACATACAGTACAGGATTCACACCTTTCTCGTTCACACACTGCACTTCTTCTGCCTTGCAAAGTAAAACTAAAACCTATTAATCATTCTCAGATTGGAAAAGTAATCAAATCAGACGGTGACGGAGAGATTTTCAAGGCATTCCCGTGTTGGCGTAGCTATTCACGAGCGCCAAAGCGTTGCTGGTGAACTTCTTCACCTTTGTGACGCGATCGCATACATCCTTTTTCATCGGACAGTCCGGTACGTCCTGGAATCCGTCCGTACATGTCTCCTCGTCGGTGAGCGCGGCGCTCATCCACGTCTGCACGTTGCTCATCTGGAACAGGAACGAGCCGGAGCCGGCGCCGGCGGCACCTATCTGCCGCATCTGCTTCAGCGAGCCTCGGATTTCGTCGACGGCGTCGTCGAGGTTGGAGAAGCAGTCGTGGAGCGCGAGTGCGGCGCGCGAGTTTCCGCCGTAGTCGGCGTCGCGCGTGAGGTTGGAGATGTACGAGGCCGTACGGTGGACCTTCGAGAGGCTCACGGATATGGCGACGCGAGCGAGCTGGCCAGGGTTCTGTTGGACCGCATTGGCGTAGCGAGAGAGGGAGGTGTAGCACACGTCGGGGTAGAGCGTCGTGTTGCAGCTCGTGCGGATGAATCCGGTGTCGCTGGTGGTCGGGACTTCCTCTCCGGTGGAGAATGTGGCTGCGAGGAAGAGGAGGGAGAGGAAGAAGTATTGGTGAGGCCGTTGGGTTCTCATTGTTTGTTGATTCTGTTATGTCGAAGAGTTTGTTTCTCCAATTTCTTGCGTGTGACTGTGTGTGTGTTAGAGAGAGATGGAGTGGGCTTTTGTAGGCAGCAGTTTCACGTGAATTACTCCCTGGCCACTGTCTTTGGATGTAATAACCAGAATGCCATCGAGCTTTTTATTATTTTTATAAAGAGTAATGATAGGCTAACACCTATCCCACCATGCAACACCCATGTGGTATGAGTAAAACTCAAAATTTAGGTATTGCATGGTGGTCCATGTAACATTATGCTTTTATAAATATGAAAAAAAAATGTATGGAAGTGAAGTGATGGAACTTATTTAATTATTGATTATTCAAAAAAAAATTGCGGTTATTTTGGTAGCTCGGATCAAAATTTTAGGACGAGAGAATGCTGACCCGGATTAAGATAGGAAGAGTCTCTAAGCTCAAATAATATTTATGGAGAATTTTTATTTCCAAAATGTTACATGGACCCCCATACAACACCCACCACACACCCACAATAGCCATTTTGTTCACTAGCCTTGGGTGTTGAGTGGGTGGTTGAGTGTCCGCGTATCATTACTCTTTTTATTTTATTCATTCCAAGTACATGTACAGAAAATTCTTCTCAAGGAATTAATAAGCACGTACGGATTAACAAGTGTTTAAATTTTAAATCATTACAAATTATAAAAAATAATTTATACTTGAAGTTTCTTGCATTTTTTGTTGCTTCTATTCTTTATATTTATTCCGAGTTTTTAAATAGGTCTTTATAATTTTAATAAAAGTTAATTTTAAGAATGGGTCTTTTAAAAAAATAAAAACATAAAACTACGTATTTTTAAATTATAAGAATCTACTAAAAATCTGTGAAATTAAAAGTACTTATGGAACACTCTAGACTTCCCTTATTTTATCAAACCCTCTCTGTGACTGTATCCACTGAATTTATTGAACAAACAAAAAGAAAAGAACTATTTGAGGACTTTTGAGCTATAAACGATTTCACTGCTGGCTTGTGTGGCAAGTTCATCCATTATGGCACTGTGGAGTCACAAAAAAAATCCATTATGGCACTGTGAATTGCGGTGCTTGGGAAAGTATGAGGAAAAGAACTTAAGTTGTTCGAAATTTCGAATGATTGACTACGAAAGAGAAAGAGAAAGGTTGAAAGTAATTAATTTGAAATGTTTATTACTATGTTTTAGTTTCTTGTGGAAAAGGTTTTTCGTTGATAATTACAGTTCCACCGCTTTTTGTAATTACATTCATACGTATACGTAGGTCACAATTACGTAATTAAATGTAAAACTAATGTTTCTGTACACCAATTAAGTTTATTCATCTAGGAACTAGGAAGAAGGTTTAATCGGAGAAGAAAATAAGGATCATTCCGTTTGGTTCACAAAAACGAAAAGAAACAAAATGGTGACAGGCATGTGTAAGTAATAATAGGCAAAGCCGCAAAGGAGAGGGCCAGAGGGGTATTGCTTGGCGTGGGGACGCTACTTTTGTAATAATAATAATAATAATAATAATAATAATAAACAATGATAATTTAGCCTTTAGGTGACAATGAGTGGAAGGGACGAAAGCAGCAGAGACGTTCCTTTATTTTTTTTTTCATTTAAATAAGGATAATTTTACACACACAAAATTTCTACCACTTTTGAATAACATTTTTCTGTCTAACTTATCAATTATTATTATTATTATTATTATTATTATTATTATTTTTAGATGAGATTCTGAACAATTAATGAAAGAGATAGCAAATAAATTTGATTTCCTATCGCATCGCATGCACGGTGTGTGTCCACTTCAATTTTGCGGCTAGTGCCTATTCCTACAGATCAACCGTCATTTTCCAGTCCGTGACCAAATCAACGGCGCTCATTATAATTGCCCAAAACATACATTCATTCTTAAAAAATTCAGATAACCCGTGATCATATTCATGACCATATATTTTTAATGACACTTCACACCCACGAAAAATAACTTTCGTGTGGCATGGCTTAACTGTAACGTACTGGAGAAAGGAATGAAATCCCAATGTAGCTATTTGTGGCTGTAGTATTTATTTTATTTTATTTTACGGTTATGATTTTTAAACACCTCTCAATTTCTAACGGGAATCTAACATCTATATATTTTTTTATATCACTTTTTTTGTCATATCATTAATCTATCACTTACCTCTCTTCCATTCTGTCATTTGGATTTCGAGTGTGTATATATTGATCATTTTTCTTTATTATACGTGATGGCCTCCAGCACACCACAAAGAACTTCAATGAATGGATAACAACCTAATAAAGTAGCAGAGACTTAAGCCGTGCAGGTGTGCACTTTTTCGCCTGGTCGGTTAGGAATTTGGGTTGTTAGTTAGAAAAGTGGGGAATGGGGGCGGGGAGTGCAATATAGTGCATTACATGGGAATAGTGTTTCGTCCACACCTGTCCACTATGCACCAAGCGTGAAACTTTTGAGTCATACCCTTTTTAATAGAGAATGGCTTGCCTTGCCTTCCATACACACACCACTCAAGGTCGATCAATCATTGTGCACCTTCATCATGTGGGAGTTAACCTTCCCCACTATCACAGTTCCACACAAGGGAGTCTCCTCCTCTACGCTAAACTCATACTTGAATTGCCTACGGTCATTGCTTCATGCAGTCACTGCAGCCAATACAATCTGAGCTATTGGTTGTTTCCTTTAAAATCATAGCTGTAAATTTATTTTGTTTTTTAAAAAACAAAAAAAATAAAAGAATCAAATGGAGAGAGAAAGAGATAGATGACTGCACCAAATCCAAATCCGCTAAACCCAAGCCATATGTGAACTAAGAGCTTAGGCATTGCGGAAAAGGGCAGCATTAATTACTCTTTGGGTATGTTTGGATTGATGGAATAGGGTGGAATGGAATGGCATGGCATGGAGTTCCATTGTTTGGATTTCTTAAAAATGGATGGAATAGAATGGTACTTAGTGGGATCAATTCCATCCCATTCCATCCTCTATCCCCAATTCCCCCCCCCCCCCAAATCGGATGGTATATAGAGTGGAACCAAACCACTTTATAAATAAAATGACCAATTTCTCCTTATAACCATTCGCGCTAAAATCACAAAAAGGCGCTGAAATTGTGAAAAACAGAATACGTGAACTGCGACTTCTCCTTGTACCCTGTGAGCTGCGACTTCTCCTTCTCTAGGCGACTTCTCCTTCTACAAGGTATGACCTGCGATCGACTTCTCCTTCCTCATGTCCTCTGTGTTGTCTGCGTGCCCTATTCACCTGTTTCGTTTGTTTTCTTTTCTCTTCTATCTCTATCATTTGCGTTTTCTATATTTATATATATTGGGGTAAACATCGATTCCATCTTCTTTTCAATTTTCTATACTGCTTTTCTATACTGCTCTATTTTCCTTACTGCATGTGGGCTTTTCCTTCCTTTGATTCTTGACACTAGGGTATATGGCTTCATTCATTCTGTTTTCTTTTGATTTCTTTGTTCAGAAGTGTTTCTTTACTGCATTTTGATTTGATGAAATAGCAATTGTGTAGTTAGTTAGAGAGGTGATTCGGCTGGTACAGGGGGTATTTAATTCCTCTGGTTTAACATTTGTTCAATTGGGGGTGTTATATAGGATTCTTAGCAATTGGGGGTTTAACATTTGTGCAATTGGGGCTGTTATATACTCCAAGAGAAAGTGTTATATAGGATTCTGCAGAAGCCTAATATGATCGAAATCATGGATAAACATAGATGTACATATATAAGGGGCTGTACAAGGCTAATGTGTAGAACATCAATTAGCAAATCCAAAATCAGATGTGCATGAGCTTCCTTAAACAGAAACACTAAATATGCTCATAAACAAACAAATAATTTGAATGGTTATGTGTGAAATCATAAATCAAATGCGGATGGTTTATTATATTGATAAAAGTCAAGATTGTATTCATTAGCATAATACCATTTAAGGAACCTCAGGATATTCAAAACCAGCCAAGGAAAACAAAGGAATATAAGGGCTGCATAAATTGAAAGGTTAGTGTTTAAAAATCATCCTTGTGTAGTAAAAATGTTCAAAAAGAGACTCTTTAAAAAAGATTCTAAGATCACAGTCAACCACAATAGAATAATGAACTCAAGAAAAAGCAAGGAATGCATAAAAGCAAGATAACAAAGCAAAGAGTAAAAGATCAAGAAACAAACTATATTCAAATTGCAATAAACAGTGACAGAAACGCACATATATACATTGTATTCAAGTTAGCCAATTATCTTGTCTAATCAGATGTATAGGTTTGTGTGTGTGGGTTACAAGTGTGAGAATTTCATCATCAAATACATCATTCCAACTAGGATTTATAGATTTACAACCTAGCAGTAATTTCCTAACTGAAACAGAAATGCTTAAAACAAAATCAGTGTAATCAAAGCAAGAAATCCATAATTGAGAATAGAATTTGGCCAAAATAGGAGAATAAATGTATTGTCACATTTGTCAAAAAAAAAAATGTATTGTCACATTGAGTTAAAAAAAGCAAAAGCACAAAGCAAAAATAGTTTCTAGCATACTGATCTTAAGCCTCAAAATACAACTTTCCTAAACCTTGAGGGTGTTTGAAAATGTTACCTACCTCCATAGCAATGGTGGACAACGAAATATACATGTTGTTAAGAAGTTAAAGGAATATTCTACATGATAGTCTTTTTTTTAAATAAGGGTAAAAAAAGAATAAAAATATTATAACTTATTTCATTCCATCCACTTCCCAAACGATGGAATAGAAGTTTTGTTCCGTTCCATCGTAAAATACCCAAACAATGGAATGGAAGCTTTATTTCATTCCGTTCCATTCCATTCCATTCTATTCCGCTCCGCTCCGTTCATTTTAAGGTATCCAAACATACCCTTAGGATTTAGAAATAACTTGTGTGTTGAAGTAAAAAACTAAAAACCATCAAGTTGGTAAAGCTTGAGATAAATGCTGTACATGATTTGGCCTGCTTCTTTTCAAACTTATCCTGCAGGGAGATTGTGAAAAGAGGAACATAAAAGAAAAAGCGGTATTACTATATATTAGTTCATTGATTAATTAATTATAATTTGTAGCTATGATGCCCACCATTCAAGCAACTATTTGCTCCAAATTTTAAGAACGGGTATTCATGGACAATATAACATTTCTTCGGAAACATAAACTACAGGATTGTGGCATGTTCCTTCATTGAAGCGACACTCTATACCCTGTTGGCTTTTGACTTCAACATTGACTTTTTAAGGGGTCAAACAACAAACAGTTAATTAGTACAGAAAATAAAAGAACATCATAATTTTGATTTTTTTTTTGGTCAAAATCATAACTTTGATTTGAAAAACACTCACCCTACTGCTGCCTCCAGGTGAATCCATTTTTTTTTTGTCCAGGTGAATCCATTTGACAATAACATCTTTACCAACTAACGGGCTCAACGGCGTAATTGGCTCTCTCTCTCTCTCTCTTTGTCGTCCAAAAATTAATTTAACCAAAAAATTCAAAAAGTAAAAGAGAGGGGTAGGACCTTAGGAGAACTTTTCCTATTTATGTGTTCATTTTTTTCGAACACATCATTCACATTCGGGGAGAAAATTTCTTTAGTACCCTCATTAAATTACGGTGGGATCAGATTGGCATAGAATTTTTTTATTCATAAGATATCAAATTTATCAATGTTGACTTTTAGTGATATGTGTGTTCATCATACAATTATTATATATAAATAGTCAAGAATCTTTATTTAAATTTAAAGGACAATGACCATCGACGATAAACTTGAAATACACTTTACTTCCCACTTATGTTAAAATCTACCCTCCTCTCGGCTAAAAATAAATGTGTATTACATTTTATCCATTTTAACGTAAACAAATTGACCTGACATTTTAATGGTGATAAACGACTTTGAACAGGTTATAAAAAAAAAAAAAGATAAACGACTATGAAGAATCATTTTAGAAAGATTTTTTTATTCTTCTTTACAATGTTCAATGTCACTTGTAACTAATTTTGAATATGTTGTTATTGATTCCAAATGGCTTTTTAAAGAAACACCTGAAATGTAAGTACCAAACTAACTTTATAGACTTGAGAAGTTAATTTTTGTTATCATTGTCTGCGCATTCTACGCAGTAAAGAAACTAGATATATGCATAAAATAATTCTGTTATGGATAGAAAGGAATCAAATAATGTATCAAAAAAAAAAAGGAATCAAATAATAGGCGATTGAGATAAGATGGAAACCGAAATATCGGCTAATATACCCGCCGGGGCACTGTAGCGGGTAGACAAGTATGGAGAAACCTTTTCGTGTGGATTTCTAAAGCTTTGGGATGACCCATCCATGCCTACACTACACATCAACGTCATTGTCAAAACAACGAGATAACGGGCCAATGAGACTCCGTGAATAAGGGATAATTACAAAACTTCTCTGTTCAGCATTTTTGGTTGAGTATGAATCCCAGACCCAGAGGGTCTAGATTTTTTTTCCTTTCTTGGGTCCAACTAGTGGGTCTAGCTTGAGTTAAAGCTATTTCCATCGGACCAACAAAAGAGCGAGAGATATGGAAGACCCTCCTATGAGTTATGACAAGTCACTCTACCAGTGTGAATTACCTGCTATGATTTTTGCATAAAGACAAACAACTTGAGCTTGCCATAACTATTGGAGTATTGGGTTACCCTTATCATGAGAGCTAATGGACTGGAAAGGACACACGAATAAGCAAGTCATATCGAACTTTGTTTCAGCACAACCATTCAACGGGTTTGAGTAATCCTTCTTCAATTATTGGCATCCCAAAGTAATGAATAAGACCTTGGAGTGGAATCTGTACGATGCATGGCATTCCACCACAGATTGTGTAACTGATCAAATTGTCACAGTATGGAGCAGGAACTCGCACTCATCTTTTCAAAAATCAAAACGGATATGACGTAGCAAAATAAGCAACAATACTAAGTTGCAACAATACATGCATAATGATATCATCAATCAATCAATTACTATTCAATCAATTAATTACTATATAAGAAAAGTAAGCCCTGCTCTCCCACACTGTAAAACGTATCACCCAAGAGGCTATGGCACGTGTCACCACTCCCAACCCTTTATTTGCAACTAAAATTGTTTTGTTCATGGATTTTTTTTTACTATTTTTGTTAGGAAAAACTCTATACGGGTTGGATCCAAGGAATAGTTACATATATAAAAAGTCCCATCTGAAAAACGAAAAGCCAGTGTTGCAGCTTCTTTTTCTTTAGAGAATAAGATATTCTAAAAAAACAGAGGAAAAAAAAAACCTAGAAAAAGCATCAAGTGAACCTAGCTTCCAAAATTTCCAAATCCAACAAAGAAATCCTACTAAGACAGCCACTAGCCAAACAGGGATTTCAATGATATACTCGAGGAAAATGAGAAAATGTCACTCATAGTGGGTCAAAGATGCAGAAACACATAGGAGGAAATGTTGCTAATGATATCATATGCTAAAGAACACCATCATTAACTTAAAATGATATGCTAGCATGTAACTTGTCTTTACAAGACCTAAAGGGCTTGGACATAAGGAATGGGAAACCTTTTCCTTTGTAACATTATAATTTGACATCTCATGCAGAAGTTATGATGGCCTTAAACCACTTCAAGAAAGATGAAAATGTCAGATTTTACATATCCTCAAGAGCAAACAAGATCATGTTGTCTGAGTCTCAAGTTTGTGACATTGCTGTCCAGCAAACATAGAGTCACGCTTCTGCAATCCCCGACAAAATAACCACAACTTTGAAAGTGAGCCCAGGTTTTTCTGAGGGGCTCATATGAAATTCATCCAATAATAGATTGTATTGGAAAGAGTGTGTCAAAAAGTGTGTTGTTAACATTTTTCTTTTACAAAACAACAGAAAGAAGCAAAAATAAAATAAAATTTTTTATGACCTATTTTTAAATCAAGCATCATTTATATCAATTAGGAATAACATACCAATGTACCAACCCTAATGTCTTAAGATGTAACCTCTTTCCCCTTTTTAAACTTTGCAACGTGCTGATGATACTCTTCCAGCTCTTGCTCCAACTTTTCAATGAACTGGCTAGTATGCTCAAGGGACTGTCCATACCGATACTTTTCCAAGGCCTGGAAATTTTACAAGTTAGAAAACATAAGCTCTATGCTAGAAGAAGAGAACACAATGCTTTCTCAACATAATATATTCCAGTGTAAAATTATGAATCAGTACTTCAAAGTTTTTAAATCTTCCACTCGATCAAAGTACCAGTACTTTCATTTATCAGAGAACAGACACAGGACATACCAATTCCTGTTTATCTATCTAAATAAAAGAGAACTAGTCCCTCAATAGAAATAAAAATTATAGTTTCTATGCACTAGCTTGCATGAGGCCTTTGAGAGGGTAGGCCCCCCTGACATTCCAATTAGCTGCAATATGTAACAGCATAAATTCATAGTAGTCTGTAAACTTTCATAGCTAACCATATTGATCCAACGTGAATATTGAATAAAATAAGCATTATGAAATACTGCTGATTAATATTAAAAATCATAAATGATACAAATAATTTTATTTACCTAGTTTAAGCTCAACAAGAAATAATCGTCGCTGTTATAACTTGAAGCTTTTTTATTG
Source organism: Glycyrrhiza uralensis (assembly GCA_030159175.1). Classification (NCBI taxonomy): domain Eukaryota; kingdom Viridiplantae; phylum Streptophyta; class Magnoliopsida; order Fabales; family Fabaceae; genus Glycyrrhiza; species Glycyrrhiza uralensis. The sequence goes on from BRZY01000003.1 coordinate 57,967,354, forward strand.
AATGGGTCAAATCCTTGTATAATCTTAAACCTCTGATATTGCAATATATATGACACTGTCTATCAATTTAATATCATATATTATTCTATTTGCTGCTTTTTTCCTTCTTCACCTCAATCCTACAATTTCAGCGAAAATACCATATTATATTTATCACCATCAAATACCTTTTGCCAATGACTAGCTATTGCAAAGTCAAAATTACCTTCGTTTTTGATAATGTATCTGGAGGTGACATTACTTTTGGCTGTACATAGTTTTTTCCACGGTAAAAAATGATAATATTGTTGGGCTTGATGTCAATCACAATGCCTTTGCTCAGTCGAGCAAGCTCTTCAGCATATTCACGAACTTGACCCGGTCTGCAAGGCTTGCAGATAACCTTTACAGTCTCATGATTCTTCCAGTGAAGATGCATGTTTAGAACAACCCCACCAAACACTCCTCGTCTCCCAACCGGAACATAATGTTTCTTTTTCTCACCAGTGCGCTTTAGATAATGCCTCTCCTCCTCGGTTAAAATTTCAGGATCAAATGTTTCTGGTGTGGGTTTTGGTACATCAAATTTCCTTAGCTTTTCAATCAACCATGCTTCCTTTCGCTTGGCCTGTAGATTTATAAGTTAAGATACAAGACCCCAATATTAAAAGGGAAAAAACAAGGGTGAAAGGTATAATGCCTCTTTCCAGCCTATCTGAGTTACTGAATTATGTCTGTACTACTGAGGTGAAGACACCAAAGCTAAGTTAAAACAGAAAGATATCTATTACCCAAGTGAATATACTGTGATATTATACTAATGAGAAGGGTAACTGAGAAACTTTACATTCAAAGTATTGATGTTTTAATGAAAAACATAACTTCACAGAAATTTTCCCAAATGCAATCAAACTTCATGGAGGTGTTTCAAATAGCAATACAAATCCACATGTAGCAACATTCCGGTTATTTCAATGCCCATACAATAAAAAGAAGAGACAGAACTTTTTATGTAGGGATTATCAAAATAATACCCATTCAAGTATTAGAGAAATAGAAAATATACAAAAACATGATGATAAAATTGTAAAAGTACATACCTGAAAGGGAAAAATCATAAAAAGTAAATTATCAATATAAGCAACCAAGCAGCTGAAGCAAATGTACAAGCAGCGGCTACAGGAAATAAAGCTTTAAACAAAAAAATTACAATTACAATGAAATCCAACCTTTTCAAGCTTATATCGAATTCTAACTTCTGGATTTGGAGAGTTCATCTTTTGTTTTGCCTTCAAACGATAGAATCTAAGCTCATTCAGTTTAGCCTTTCTAGACTTTTTCTTCTGACTCTTCTTTGCTGAATTAATATCACCAGGCTTATACAGAGAGAATCGTACAGCATCATTGTCAGTCTTCAGCTCAACTGATGCATTACTTATGTATCTGGAAGGTAGCCAGTTTGCCAGAATACCATGGCTTCCAATGATATTTGATCTCTGCAGTACAACAAAAGCTGATGGAGAAGATACAGAGGGCACTCTTGAAAGATGCCTCGGTGTCCTGTAAGTTCTTGGATGTATGGACTTAGAAGGGGCAAAACATCGAAAATATGAAGTTGCAGTCGGGGATGATGCTGTCGGTGCAATGGTTGGAACATCTTCAACTAGCCAAAATAAGCTAAGTCTGCATAGTGAGAACGTAAATCTGTATTCACGAGTCAGGAGCACTAACAAAAATGGAGCATTAGGTTATATCTTATACAAGCATTTTTTTTTTTGTGTGAATCTGTGAAGCCGTTTCAGGAGTAGCCCTAAATACAATGAACTGTGATAAATTCAAGGAAACATAGGAAAAACATGTTTTCTATCCCTTCCCACTCACTTAGCAAGCAGGAAGGTAGACAAAAAATAATAAATAAATAAATAAATAAAACCAATCAATAAATGGCAATCAATACTGAACAAATGAACAGAGACAAATAGAGAAAGAAACAAATATGAATCAGATAACACAAATGCTTTGTTTCAGTGAGAAAAATGAACCTATTGAATGTGAAGGAAAACCCATGCCTTGCTCCTCTGACTGAAGCAGCCGAAAACATAAAAGTTCAAAATTCACCTGAAAAATCATAAAAGGAAAAGGGTAAGAGGGAATAAAGAATGGGCTGAACTAAAGAGTGTAAAGCCTCCCGGGGGCTCTGTGGGGAGTGAAGCAACTAAATAAAACTAACTCGATGACTGGGTACGAATTTCATTTGGTTTGGAAAAAACAGAAAAAATAAATAATAAATAAAAACATGTTTAGAATGAATGCAATTTGAACTGTGAAAACAATGTCAAGCTACTGAGTCTATCCTTGTAAATGGATGGTGGAAATTAATCCAATTGCATCCTTTACACCTAAGAAAACCAAGCATCCTCCCCCAGATACACGGCTGGGAATTGAACCAAGAAAGCACAAAGAGAGCAAAATCATTTCGGTTCAGGACATACTTCGAACAGATGGTAATCGTTCATCCAGTCCAATTAGTTACAAAAAAAAACTACACAAACGTAAACGTCGTTTAAGACGAACTCGTAGAAGTAAGCAAACGACTACTCCAAATCAAGTCATGAATGAATGTAAAATGTAAATTACCGGTTGAATCCTTCCTCTGGTGTCAGCGATGCTGGAGAGCAATAACCATCTCTTTCTGCCTCCCCTGATCCTTTTTTTTTTGGTCAAGTGCTTCCCCTGATCCTAATGGACCAATTTTTGTTTGGGAATTGGTAAATACACCAATATTTTTTGATATACACACCACATTTAAAAAGGAAAATATAGTTATACCCTCGTTGATTTGTTTATTTTTTTTTCAATTTTGCATTGTTACCGGAAACTTAGTTTTCGGAATGCATTTTTGCATTCCGGAAACTCCAGGAAAAATTTACATTCTGGAAACTCCAGTTTCCGGAATGTAAATTTGCATTCCGGAAACTCCAGGAAAAATTTACATTCCGGAAACCGGAATGCAAATCTGTATTCCGGAAACTGGGGGTGTATGGTCAGTTTCCGAAAAAGAAACAAAATCAGAAGAAAAAAAAACCCAAACAATGAGGGTATAATAGTAATTTCCTGAATAAATGTGGGATGTATGGCAAAAAACTGGGGTGTATTTACCAATTCCCTTTTTGTTTTTTGAGTCAGCAAATAGACTAAATCCTCAACGGCCCTTTTATGCATTTATGGGCTCTGACTTTTTGGGGTCAAGTTATGGGCTCTGACTTGGGTTAGTCCTTTGCTTGTTTAGTGCTATTTGACGTAATCCTTGGCTGGTTGGGCTGCTTGTCAATTTGGTATATCGGCTTTATGCCTTTGGGCTTTGTCCCTGTTTCAATCATATGAGATGTATTTCATGACCAAAAAAAAAAGGGGAATTTTTAAATGCACATACACACATTACTATTTACACATATATAACAGTACAAACCCTAAAATACCCTCTTCACATTTCGTATTGTGCAAAATTATTAATTTCGCACTAATACGAAATTAATAATTCCGCACGTGTTATTTATATGTGTGTGTTGTAACTAACACGTACAAAACTATTAATTCCGCATCAGTGCAGAATTAATAGTTCCGCAGGTGTTATTTGCAACACACACATACAAATAACACGTACGGAAATAATAGTTCCACAGCCACACTCTTTCTCTTTTCTCTTTCACTCTGTTTTTTTTTCCACCACACTCTCTTTCTTTCTTCTCCATCCCCACGCCACTCTCTCTCTCTTTCTCTTCCACTCTATTTTTTTTTCTTCCCTTCTTTCTCTTTCCCTTCTTTCTCTGTTTTTTCTTTCTTCCCTTTTTTCTTCCCATTTCAGAGGCGTCTGAAAAGCGTCCATTAGGGATGTCAATATGGGCTTGGTCCAACGGGCCAGCCGTTTGACCCGTAATACGGGTCAGGTTGGGCTAAATTTTTTAGTCCCTGTCCCATTTAGGTCCGTCGAAAATGGGTCGGGTCGGCCGTTTGACCCTTTTTATAAAAAAATAATTTTTCTTATTTTTAAATTGATTTTAATTATTTTTTAAATTTTTTACTATTATTTTGACGGGCCAACCTGTTTTGGCCCGTCGTCCAGTCAAAACGGGCTGGCTCATTGGCCCGTCAGCCCTCCCTTAAAATGGGGTCAGACTAGATTTTTGCGCCCACTTTCGAAAATAGTTAGGTCGGCTGACCTGTTTTCATGCGGGTCAACCCAGGCCGACCCCGTTTTGCCACCCTAGCGTCCATGGGGTGGTGTGTTTGGCCCCAAGCAGCAGTGATAGAAATGGCAGATCGGAGCCGCGGAAGTGTGGGTCGCGTCGTGGAAGTGTGGGTCACACCGCGAAAGTGTGGGTCGCGGAAGTGACTGTCACAGGAGTGAGGGTCGCGCCGCGGAAGTGTGGCTCAGGTACTATTTCTGCGCAAAAGTAGGGAGAAGAAGGGATTTAAGGGTAGTATGGACTTTTTCTATTTTAGTGTATGTGTAGAAAGAAAGGAAGGTATGTGTTATTAGAAAAGCCCTATAACAAGCCGGCTCGAATGGCGAATTGACGAAAAAATAAAGCACGGGTTCATTCACTTTTGGGAATTGCTATTGATACTCCCTTATTTTACTTTTCACACGTACCATTTCTGAAAATTAAATTTTCAAAATTAAATTTAAAATTATGTTTTGGAAATTAATTTTTATAAACTAATTTAATTAGGTCTTGAAATTTAATTTTCAAAACATATTAAAGTTTTAAAAACTTATGCATTTCACCCCTTTATCGTGCTTGTATCATCCACTTTGCCTCTAAGTGCACTCCTACACCACTTCTATAACTTGCGTACCATAAATTTATCCACAATACAATTGTGTCAAAAAATTATTTTTCCTATTCTTATTACTTTTAATTGTTATTCTTTTTTGCTACACTTTTTTAATTGCTATACAAAGGGTTGTAAATAATATATATGATATAAATAACATATTATTGATATGGTGCTAATTAGCATTCTAGGCCACTAGTTAAATAAAAAAATAAACATATTGATTGAAAAGAATTTTTTTAACTTATCAATACATTAAATATTACAACTTTGTATTTTCATTTTTAATTTTAATTTATTTGCTACAATCTATCTATTACTATTCTTAAAAGTATGTTTTTTGTTCTTCTTAAAAAAAAGTTAGTACACGTGTTAGCTAAACAAGGAAACAATTAGCAAATTGTTCCGCCAAAAAACATCCCATCACCTACAGTATTAAAAAATTTCCTCCCTCGTTTCTATTTGTTCCGGCTTTGCTTTTTTTTTCTTTCTTTGTTTTTTTTTCATACAATATTTATTTTTTCTCTTATTTACGATTAATAATAATAGTTGATCATAATAATAAATAAAATATTATTTACTAATATGTTTCATTTATATTGTTTTGTTTGTGCAAATTTTTAAGTTACAAAATTATCCTTTCCTTAATTTTTTTTTAACAAATACAATAGTGTTTGATTTATTTACAAGTTCATAAAACTGAGTTCAGATCTCTAAAGTAAGGTATCGTATTCGAGTTTTGTGAATGAAGAAAACGTAGTTAAGATTGAGAGTATAAAAATATTTTACACAATCATCCAATTATTTTTCTTTTGATTTTATTTTTCATGAATAAAATGATGTTTGTTTACGGATTCTATTCATCTTTTTTTATTGCCATAAAATTTCAGGTCGCAAAATTATGGATTCCATTCAACTTTATTTATTGCCATAAATTTGCAAGTTATAAAATTATTTTTCTTTTTATTTTATTTTTTATCAATAAAATAGTATTTTCTTATGAGTTCCATTTATCTTTCTATGTTCACTAAAATTTCCAAGTTGCAATATTATTTTTCATTTGATCAATAAAACAGTGTTTGCTTACATATTCTATTTATATTTATTTACCTATAATTTTTCACGTCCAACATTACTTTTGTTTTGATTTTATTTCGTATCAATAAAATTAAATTTGCTTACTGGTTCCATTCTTCCTTTTACATTCCTTTAATTTTTTTAGTTTGAAAAATTATTTTACATTAAAATAAAAAGGAAAATATATTTTTTTATCAATAAAATGGTATTTATTTACGAGTTTTGCTAATTTTTTTTTCAATTTTTTTTGATCAACAAAATAGTGTTTACTTACGGGTTCAATTCCTCCTTCTCTATTCCTATAAATTTTCATGTTGCAAAAATATTTTTCTTTTGATTTTATTTTTTATCAATAAAATAGTGATTCCTTACGGGATCTAAGACCCATTTTGGATAAGTTTCTCCATAAGTACTTATAGCATATGTTTTTTAACTAACAAATTCTCATAGAAGTTGGAATTAACTTTTGCTCTTCACTTTTTTTAAAAACCATATTTTTTAACTTCTCCAAAAGTACCTATCTATAATTAATGACTATTTAACAATATTTTTTATTTTGCATATATGAGAATAATAAAAAGCAAAATAAGACTAACTTCTTCATAAGTCAAAAGCTAAATTTTTTTCATTTGATCAATAAAACACTGTTTGCTTATAAGTTTCATTCATCTTTTTTTGTTCTTTTAAATTTTCACTTTGCAAAATTATTTTTATTTAAAACAAAAAAGAAAATAATTTTATTTCTGATCAATAAAATAGTGTTTGCTTACGAGTTCCATTAATCTTTCTTTTGATTTTATTTTTGATAAATAAAATCGCATTTACTCACGGGATCTATTTCCTCTTTCTCTATTTTTATAAATTTTCATATTCCAAAATTATTTTTCTTTTAATTTTATTTTATATCAATAAAATAGCGATTGCTTACGGGATGTATTCATCTTTTTTTGTTTTTATAAATTTTCAGTACACAAATTTATTTTTTTATTTTGTTTCTGATCAATAAAACAATATTTACTTACAAGTTTCATGTATTTTTTTTTCCATTAAATTTTTACTTTAAAAATTATTTTTTAAAATAAAAAGAGAAAATAATTTTATTTTTGATCAATAAAATTATCTTTGCTTACATGTTCAATTAATATTTCTTTTTATTTTATTTTTGATCAATAAAAACACGTTTGCTCTCTGGATATATTTCCTCTTTCTCTATCTTTATAAATTTTCATGTTGTAAAATTATTTTCCTTTCGATTTTATTTTCTATCAATAAAATAGTTATTGCTTATGCAAATTTTTTATCAATAATATAGTGATTGCCTACCGGATCTATTGATTTTTTTATGTTTTTGTAATTTTTGAAGTTAAAAAATTATTATTTTTTATTTTATTTATGATCAATTAAACAACTTTTGCTTACAAGTTTTACTCATCTTTTTTTTTGTTTCTTTAAATTTTTACTTTACAAAATTATTTTTCTTTGAAATAAAAAGAATATAATTTAATTTTTGATCAATAAAATTGTGTGTACTTACGGGTTCCATTAATCTTTCTCTTGATTTTATTTTCGGTCAATATAATCGTGTTTGCACGTAGTATCTATTTTCTCTTTCTCTATTCCTATGAATTTTCGTTTTGCATTTTTTTAATTTTATTTTAATCAATAAAATATTGATTTTCAATTTTTTTTGCTTCCCTTTTCCTTGTTTAGCTGTATTTACCGAAAAAATAGCAATTAATTGCTTAGGATTTCATTCATCTTTATTTGGTCTTGTAGATTTTGATGTTAAAATAATATTTATTTTTTGATTTTATTTCTAATTAATGGAACTGTTTACTTACGGGTTCCATTATCTTTTTGTTCTTTTAAATTGTTAGTTTGCAAAATTATTTTCTTTAAAACAAAAAAATATTTGTGATTAATAAAATAGCGTTTGCTTGCGGGTTTTATTTATTTTTCTTTTGATTTTACTTATAATCAATAAAATAGTATTTACTTCCGAGTTCTATTCTTCCTTCTCTTTTGTCATAAACATTTATGTTGCAAAATTATTTTATTTTATTTTATTTTATTTCTGATCAATAAAATAGTGATTGCTCAGGGTTACTTTCTTTTTCCCTATAAATTTTTAGATTACAAAATTATTATTTTTTAATTTATTTATTATCAATAAAATCGTATTTGCTTATGAGTTCCATTCATCTTTATTTTTTGTTACACTCCATTCATCTTTATTTGTTCTTATAATTTTTTAGATTGTAATATTATTTTTGTTTTGAGCTATAAAGTAGTATTTGTTTATATTTTCTACTCATATCTATTTATTCCTAAAAATTTTTGGGTGTAAAATTATTTATTTTAATTTTATTTTTGATCAATTATTTTTCTATTTTGTTTTTTTACTAATTTTCACAAATATTGTCACAAAATCAATAATACTATAAATTTAAAATATAATATAATATTAATTTATTACTATATAAATAAATCGTTTCATCGTAAGTAGAAACTAAATGAACGTCAACTGACCAGTTGTTTTTATAAAAACAACCCGTGCTGGCACGGGATTAACTCGTCCCAAACAATCCAACAGCTCAACAAAGACTCACATGCTTCCCTCTTCCCCATACAGATACTCGCTCACCACATACAGTCAAACCCCATCCGACGCTCCACAATCATTCTCCCATTCCCATCATAACACGAGCTTCGCCCTCTCTCACAGAGCAATGGCCTCCGGGACCCACGCACCCCATTCCCCAACCCCTACCCCTCCCTACTCCACGTGTTCCGCACCAATTGGCGGTGCCCAACACATGTTCTCATTATTCCGGTTCCCAAAAAAGTTTGACCCGGTCAGGACACCGGACCCGGTTTTATTCGGTCAAGCCAGCTCTGCATCGGGCTCCGAAAATAAACCACTGCCCCATCTCCACGTGGCGATCACTTATTGGAGAAGTCACTGGAATCCAAGGATGCTTTCTCGTTTATATAACAACCTCGACGGTTTCCCCTTCGTCGCTCACGCTTCACACTCTACCCCTTCGCTTCGCAGCACACACAGCAGCACAGGGTCAGAGTGGGAAAAGCAAAAAAAAAAATGGCGCGAAATGCTCTCTTATCTGTTACCGCATTTCGCGTCCTCACCATACTCCTCCTCCTGCTCCGCCCAACCGCCGCCGGCCACGACTACCATGACGCCCTCCGCAAGAGCATCCTCTTCTTCGAGGGACAACGCTCCGGCAAACTCCCCTCAGACCAGCGCCTCCGATGGCGCCGCGACTCCGCATTGCACGACGGCGCCACCGCCGGAGTAAGCACTCATACACTCTCACAGCACTCCACCGGAATTCACAATGTAGGACTTATTCTGACCTGCATTGCTCTGTTTTCTGTGTTTTTCCTTTCAGGTGGACTTAACCGGCGGGTACTACGACGCCGGCGACAACATAAAGTTCGGGTTTCCGATGGCGTTCACGACGACGATGCTGTCGTGGAGCGTGATCGATTTCGGGAGGAACATGGGGCCGGAGCTGGGGAACGCGTTAAAGGCGGTGAGGTGGGGGACGGACTACCTTCTGAAGGCGACGGCGAAGGTAGGGTCCGGCGTGGTGTTCGTTCAGGTCGGTGACCCTCTCTCCGACCATAACTGCTGGGAGAGACCGGAAGACATGGATACGTTACGCTCCGTTTACAAGGTCGATGGGTCCCACCCCGGCTCTGACGTGGTAGGAGAAACTGCCGCTGCACTTGCCGCCGCATCCATCGTGTTCAGATCACGTGACCCCGCCTACTCTGCCTTGCTCCTCAATCGTGCCGTTACGGTGCGTCCCGCTCATTCCCATGCTCATTCTCTTTCTTCACTTTTTTTTTTGTTTCTTTTTTCCTTTTTACTTGGCTTCGGTTGAAAAGTGAAAAAACGATACTGTGGTAAGTTTGAAAAGTGGTTTTGTGACAAAGCGAGACTTTCATGAGAGACATGACATGAAATGAAATGAAATCACTTCTCTTTTCTGCGCCCATTCCAATTTTCACCCCAACACTTTACCGGGAATTGAATTTATCTTTTCCTTTTTCAACAATGATACATATACACTCATTTTTTTTTAACACCTATCCAACACCTATTTTTGTTTTTATCTCTCTCTTTCTATCACATCATTTATCTATCACATCTATCACTTATCTCTTTTTTATTTCTTTCTCTCTCTGGGTGTTAAATGGGTATTGGGTGTCTATAAATATTTTTCTTCCTTTTTTATATTTGTTTTTCACTTGTATGCGTGAATGTTTAGAGTAAAGAGTAGTAGTTGGTAAACTTGGCGCATTTAATATACTTTCCGTTAAAATATCGCGAGAAAATGACCGTTGGTGGTGAGGGTGCAGGTGTTCCAGTTTGCTGACAAGCATCGTGGGGCATACAGTAGCAGCCTGCGCCGTGCAGTGTGCCCATTTTACTGCGACGTCAATGGCTACCAGGTAGGTAATGTGAGAGTAACAGAACAAATTAAGCCTTCTGCATCGCATTAAATACTGGCCGTTTGATTAGATGACTTTTCGACCTCAATTAATCAGTTAGTACTAATTGGAAAAGTCGCTTTTGGTTTGGGGATGTTGATGTTACTTTTAGGATGAGCTGCTGTGGGCAGCGGCGTGGTTGCACAAGGCCTCGCGTAGGCGTCTTTACAGAGAATACATTATTCGGAACGAGGTGGTTTTGAGAGCTGGGGACACCATTAATGAGTTTGGTTGGGATAACAAGCATGCCGGGATTAATGTCCTCATTTCCAAGGTAACCTCAAAAACTCTATATCCGGGTGCTGCTAATCATGATTTTATTCATTACTACTAAAACATTTGCATTATTATTACTGTCACTTTCAGCGTTCATTGCAACTATGGGGGTGTAATTAATTAGTGATCTAATATATACTTTTTCTATTAAATTGATCTGTTCCATTATTATATTATTATTTATGTTTTGTGGAATTGTGGGTGCATATCGAAATGCTTTTGTCTTTTATTATGTGTTGTTTTTGTTCCTCTTGTCTTGCGTCCCCCTTTGGGCATGTGGGGGCGCAGTGTGACACTGTTCATTCATTCAATCTAGCTGCAGAATATAGAGATAAAGTTCCCCATCACGTGGTCTGTGCAATGTGATTTTACTTTGTCCACTTCGGACTCTCATTCCCATTGGTCCATTCCCAATCTGTACATATCGTATTATTAATCATTGATCAGTCACCACAAGCACAACAAGACCATTATTTGCACAACACTAACTTTCCACTTAGTCACGCAAATAGATGTGTACTGTATTATATTATATTATATTTGAGTTGGATTTAGATCATATATTTTATTATTTTATACCACGATCTTACAATTTCAAAATATAAAGAGACATATAATGCCTTAATTCTTTTACACAGACTTATTTTTGTGTTCATTTCTTCATTAAAATGTTTAATTATTGTAAAAAATGTATAAGAAATTAATCTGTCTCAAACTTGATAGAATAGAAAAAATAATCCACTCTAGTAAACTTGTTTTATTAGCTGGTTATTTCAAATCAGGCTAGAAAATATAGAAGAGAATAAAGTGTTTTAAATTTGACTTTATCTTATTGGTGGGTCATATAAGGAATCTATGACATAGTGATCAAGGTTGTGTGCATATGTATGGTACAGCAGGAACGGGAATGTGAGTACAGATTGGATTTATTTAAAAATGCTTTATCCGTTTATTGATGAGTAATGCAAAAAAGTCAAGTTCGCAATGAGAAAAGGGGGTGTGAAATTCTGATGATTGCACATGATGTGAATTTCAGTTGAGTTTGATGTGGCACCAGTTTTTGTTATTATACAAGCGGGACATTCCCTAATAATTGGAACTTGGATCCAAATCATGCCATTGGATTTATTTTATGACATTGATATATCAAGGGGGGCAAATTTGTCTTTAAAATAAGTAGCATTAGAATTAGGGTGTGTAGAATGTCATGTCTCTTTAATCAGAACCAAATTGGGTGGCCAAATTCTTTGCCCTCCATATGGTAAACATTTGGAACAAAAAGTCTTCCCCTTTAATTATGTTCATCCTTTTAGATCTGGCAAATGGATGGGTCCCATTACTGCTCCATCCATGTGCACCATACCATTATTTTCTGCAAAATTGCTTCGCTTTCGATCAGGGATAGGGTCTGTGACTTCTTGTTTAAGCTCTCATCACCATCATATTTCTTGCATTCTTTTCTTGTAACTGGCCATTCTGGTACATATTTTTTCAATCGACATATACCGTGCTGTCACTGCCCCGTGACCGCGAATACACATTGTACATTTCTGAGTAAAGCAAAACATTAAAAATTGTTATTATCTATATATGTGAATCCACACAAGTTCATTGGGTTTTGTATTTTATCCTGATAGGTCGGAGATACGGGATAGGCTCATGTATTTGCACCATGAAAAGTGCATCAAATATAGTATAATTGGAACAATACAGAAATGAATATATAATTTTATCTTCTGCAGGAGGTGTTAATGGGAAGAGCAAACTATTTTGCATCGTTCAAACAAAACGCAGATGAATTTATTTGTTCAACATTGCCTGGAATTTCTCACCCTCAAGTTCAATATTCCCCAGGTATTCCCTCACCGTTTTTGCACTTTTCCCCCGTGTTTTTAGAATAGTGATTCTCGCGTGATTATGGCAAATTAAAACAATGATTACTATGATTTGAGACACATGACCAAAGCCATTAATTATGTTTTGCTTTTGCAAGGAAAAGCCTTTGATTGAGTATTTGTGTGTACAATTCATACATTGGTATTTCTGCACAATTATTGCAACAACGGTAATTAGTCGCTGTTCGTTTCTTTGCTAACCCCAACTTCCTCTTTTGTTGTTTATTGAAAAGGGGGACTTATCTTCAAGGCTGGTGGAAGCAACATGCAGCATGTAACATCCCTTTCCTTCTTGCTGCTAGCTTATTCCAACTACCTCAGCCACGCCAATAAGGTCGTGCCATGTGGCGGGACCACTGCCACCCCAGCTTTACTCAAACACCTCGCCAAACGCCAGGTGAGGGTAGTGTTAGTAACCGCGCTTCTTTTCTTTAATTAGTATTAGTGTGTGGATCTGGCTATTGATGAGAAAATAACCAATTCAGTTGAAGTAATTAATCTCAATTATTGATGAGTACATCAAGGGTTGATATTATATATTATATATTATATATACATATACGTATATAATAAATCATAAATGTGTTGGAGTATTATCCCTTGATTTTCTCATTAATGGTTAAGATTACTAACTTTATACTTTACTCACTTTAGAGGAGACAAATCCTATTAGTATATGAACCTCGACCCTATAAAAGTAGGGGTTTTTTTTCAAAAAAAGTAAAAAAAAAATTAATTAAATAAAATATTTTTTTAAAAAATAAAAAAAGCTTAAAAAATAACACATATTAAGGTAGGCCTAATTTTCTCTAATAGCAATTGATAATTGATTTCCACTTATGGGCCCCAGTATGAGCTTCACATCACCTTGGATTAATTAGGGACCAATTTCTAGTTTTCGACACCTGACAAGATTAACGGCTAGATTTTGTCCTTTCTGTGATTGAAGTAAAATAAAAATGACATAAACACGTGATATGAACAAAGACAAAGAGCGGTAACGTTATTCTAATTTTATGGAATGCGCACGTGGCTTCAATTTCCTAGGTGGACTACATTCTTGGGGATAACCCGTTGGGAATGTCCTACATGGTTGGATACGGTGCGCACTACCCGCAGAGGATACACCACAGAGCCAGCTCGCTTCCCTCTGTGTCGGCCCACCCAGCCCACATTGGCTGCAAAGCTGGATCTCGATTTTTCTTCAGCCCAAACCCCAACCCAAATGTCTTAGTTGGAGCTGTGGTGGGTGGGCCCACCAATAACACAGACTCGTTCCCTGATTCAAGGCCTTTCTTTCAGGAGTCGGAGCCCACAACGTATATCAATGCCCCATTGGTGGGCCTGCTCGCTTTCTTTTCAGCTCATCCTTGACATGCAATTGTAAAATCTAATATTTCTAGGTGGTGGGCAAAATGGTCACCCTGTATTGCTGCTCTTGAAAAGAAGAAAAATGAAAAGAAAAAAAAAAGAAAGAAAAGAAAATGGGGAAGAATGTCAGCAATAGTATTCTAGTCTGAGGTTGTTATCTATTTTCTATCGATTAAGCGAAGTGATAGTGCAATTTGTATACTAAAGTGTTTTATGTAACCGGGCAAGTCTATATTAGAAAGTTTATTATGCTCTACCGAGGTTGAACGTTTTTGGTTTTCGCCATCATACTGGATTTACCGTTCTAAATTTTTAATCTCGAGAATTAAATCCGTTAAGTTTTTTTGGAAATTATTTATTTATTTATTTATTTATTTTTTAAAAATCTCTTGAGAATTTGGAGTTTTTGGACTCTCATTGTCCACTGACCTATATGCTCACTCTTGTTCACCCAAAATAAAATATCTTTTTTTCTGGTCCAAAAAATAAAATATCTTTATTGTTTTTTGGTCAAAATCAAATATCTTTATTGAGTTGGCATTGCAACATGTAGTAGCCAATAGTGGATTTTTGCCTTCTAGTGTATGAGTCCAAATTCAGTGGGGCGGGCGAATAGAAAAGGACCAATACTAAAAATTAATTTTTTTTGGTAGACAAAATAACACTTAAATACGGGTTACACGGCCCAAGATACTAACATTAGGATAAGGCTATTTCTATTCACACATACGTAACATTCTATTCACACATACACACTTAAATTTTTTTCAAAATCTCAAAACTACCCCTCCTTTTTTCTTCTTCCCCCCACCGTTCCTCTTTCCCCTTCATTTCTCTGGTTCTTCTCTGCGCGCCAACACCAGCCTCCCTCCCTCCCCTATTTTTCAAATTTTTTCTCCATTTTTCCTTCTCCACTCTCCCCTCAAATAGCAAGGAAACACCATTTACAACATCTACAAGCAAACTATCGGAGCAAAAACGTGGAACTTGTCAGTATAATCATGACGTAATTTTTTTCGCGGTTTCCTGATACCGCGGAACTATTAGTTCCACACAAATGCGCGGAACTAATAGTTCCGCGAAACAACACATACATAACAGTATTAAAACGCAAAAAAAACTTACTCGCGAAACTATTAATTCCACAGAGACCAAATGGTCATGCGGAACTAATAGTTCCACACGTGTTATTTATATGTGTGTACTATAAATAACACATGTGGAACTATTAGTTCCGCATGTAATAGTTCCGCACGGATGCGGAACTATTACTTCCGCACACACTCTTCCTACACATGCGGAACTACTACTGGAAACAGAAGGTTCAGCCCTCCACGATGCAGCTCTACGTGGGACTCTACTTCATCCCATGGGTTCTCAAATCTTCTAATTGCAATATGGCGGTGGAAGTTAATCTAATTGCAATAGGTTCTCAAATCTTCTAATTTAACCAATGATTACTTCAATTTCGGCTGAACAACTTCAAATTGAATTTGTCATCAACTTTCATGAAATATGGTTGGCGGTGGAAATTGTAAGAAGCTTGATTTAATTAACTAAATTCCTAACATCTTCGTTCACCATCTTGGCCCCCAGGTTTAAGAACTAACAAGAAATGAAAATGACAGTTTTAAGAATTGCTCCTTTTTTTTGTTTTCCCCTGTTATGCATGATTCTCAAGAATTAAACGGTTCCGATGTTTATTTTTACAGTATGTCGTATTTTTAGTAAAATGCATCAACAAAATTTCATGATTGCTAGCTTCTTCTTGAACAGTGATCCAGACTGTGTGTTTGCACTGTGCAGAGTTTGTAGGAGAAGGAGAAGTGAGGGAGAAGGAGAGAGCACTGCAGAAGTTGCAGCAGTGTTGTGCAGAGGAAAGTTTGGAGAGGTGAGAGAGATAAGATTTGGGTTTTTTTTTTCAAAAGTAAGGGTTTTATGGTCTTTTTAGGTATAAGTGTATGTGCCTTTAGAAAAGAACGTATGTGTCTTTAACAATTCCCTTAGGATAATCAGCCAAGACTTCCTTGTTTAAATTCCCCACCCATAATTGACCCAAAAAAAAATCCCCACCCATAACGACCAAAACAAATAAAATTCCCCAACCAATGACCATAAAAAATTCCCCACTTGAAAAATGGGTATGATGATTTACTAACAGAACAAAAAATGAACAATGTTGATAAGCGTAGCCGTAGTGCCCAAGAGGATGATCTATTTCGGCGTTTTATTTATTAGGATCTATTTCGCCGTTTTTGGCCAAAGAAAAAATTGCCAATTTATTCTAAAACATCAGCTTTTTGAATTCAGTTAATAAGAAATGGTAAGACAAAAAAAAAAAAAACAGGGCCTGTTGTGAGTTTTCTTTGCGCACTCCAATTATTGGCATTTGACAGATTTACTGAATACTGTGCAGGATTGCAACACACTTCTTAAGAGATGCTTAGTAATTAGTATTCTTGATCAGAGAAATAACATCCAATGAATCCGCTTGACAGATTTAAAAAATATAATAGAAGGAAGCTTCAGGTTCAAAAGAAGTCTAGCCCCTTTAAATTTAAAAGTTCAACCACAAATGTTAGAACGGTTCCCGTAACATATAGCAATGCGCATTTGATAAATTGACCACCAAACCAAATAGTGGTACTTGAACCAACTGCACTTTATTTCATAATTAAAACCAACAACTGAAATGTAAACATTGTTGACCGGGCAACACGAATAATTAAGACTTAAAGAGTGTTCATTCATCACACAGCTGGCACAGCACAACTTAATGAATAAATTTCACTGTCTAACGGCTCATGCCACCTTCCACTTTTGGAGGCTCCATCGCCCCTCGGGTACGCATTTCCACATTCCTTTGCCAACCTGCAAGACCAGTAATTGAAGCACAGAGAGAGGTCCCCCCATAGTCACTTAAATAATCCAAATCCATAAAAATTAACAAGAAAGCAACACATGAAGGGAAAAAATTATCATAATTAACATATAGTAGATGACAGATACATTATATAGTGTTACTTCCTTTTGGTCAAGTGATCTTCATAGAAAAGTCCCAATGACACTTACAGATGATAAAATGAGAGTATTATAACAACGTACAACAAATAAGTCGAACACGCATACTCCAAAATAAACAATAAAAAAATGATATATAGTGTGACTTAGTTCAAATAATTACCAGCAGCGACATCGAACCCACGGGCTTCTAGCTCACGGTACTCTTGGCAAAGGGATAGTGGGCCACAGCACAAACTCACCAAACAATCCCCACACTGGCTCCCTTCAATCCCATATAGCTTCCTCAACTTTGTGCGATAGATGCATGAGTAGAGTGACACATAACCAGAAAAACCGCCAAGTAGGCAGAAAAGACATCCATGTACAAAACAAGCTGCCGTAATTTGCCAACACAAAAAGGTTTCCTTTAGATTATGAAAATTCAATAATTCAATTCCACAAAAAAAAGAGGCTAATTAATTAATGGAGGCTGAATCACAATACACTTACAACTTGTTCCTCTGTCCACAATTTCAGCAATCCTTCCGAAGCTAACACAGGGGCACCAAAAAGTGAGGCAACCTGCAGAGTGATCATTAGAGGAAAAAAAAAATGAAATGAAGCTCTTATGAATAGCACCAATAAAAAACCGGTGTGCAATATTAAGGGTATATATAGCATAACTATACTCTTTATGTATGTAGAAAAAAAAATGAAAATTAAAGAGGAGAAAGAAGCAGAGAATAAGAGAGTTTACAAGCGCCATAGTTATGAGAGCAGCAGTTGCACAAGCCTGTGGACCATTGCATTTCAGCCATGTTTGGAAGATTTAACTTAATTTTTGTGTTGTGTAGTGAAATTCTGGCCTCCATGAATCCTTAATATATATATATATATATAAAGAGAAAGGGAGACTGCATTCAAGAGGAGAGATGCAAAGGGGACTCAATTCTTTTGGGAACGCGCTTCAAATAAGTCTTTCTATGTATATCCTTCATGTTATTAATTCTCTACTATATTACTGGATTGGTAATCTAAAAACTAATTAATGTTTTCTTAGTAATCGAAAAAATTATTGGAAGACTTTACTAAATCTGTTTTGTTTTGTTTTTTGTTCAAACTTTATTTGATTTTATTATAATTTAATGACAAATTTATGTAGAGATTTCACTCGTCCAATGTGCAATTCAATTTTTGAAATATTGGCAAATCTCCTTGACCAGTTCTTCTACATTCTCTTGGTTACTTAAAAAGGATAAGTATCAAACAGAAAATACATGCAATAAATGTTTTAGAAATAAAACATTTCATGTAATTAGCAAAACCATCAAAGAAAAAATAAATGATTAGAAATATAAAAATATTTATTGTTTTCTTCTATTCTATGAATAATTTGAAAAGTTATCCAATGAAAAATATGTGCATCCAATATTATATTGGAAATCTAAAAGCATTTAATATTTTCTTTTTTTTCTTTCAAATAATTATCAAGACTGAAAATCTTGACTATTTCCAATTAAGTAACATTGTAATACATGATTTTAATTATTTAAATATAATAATGACTTCTGAAATTATAATGTTTTTAAAAAATTTCTTTTTATATATATATATATAATTTTATATTATTATTCTCATTTTTAATTATTTCTTAAATTCTATTAAAAAGTATAATATTTAATATGATTAAAACATTAAATATCGTGTCATTCAAAAAAAACTTTTTATTTTTGTATTTCTTAACTAGTGTCCTTAGAGGACTCATTGCATTAGTATATGACCCTTTAAAATATTTAACATAACCCTTATAGTCTTTGAGAAAATAAAATTAACTAACTAATTTTTTATTTGCAATATAGCTATAAAATATTATATTAAAATTCCTAATGATCATTTTACATTTTCATAATCATAAATACAATCGATCAGATGTTCTTTCTTCACACGGTGTTTTTTTTTTTTCTGGGTCAAAAACAGGAATTGTGTTAGCGTTCATAGCACAATTAAAGACCCAATTTATTAGGCTCGCCGAAACCTCATTTTGATAAAAGAGTTGAAACACACACAAACTCTCCCAGTTAATGAAGATAAATGGAGTAACTGGGTTGTGTGTGTACCGTGTATATGGGAATTTTTTTCCTATTCGGTAATTATGCCAGCAAAAATGTTGTCAAAACAACTCAATAGTCACAATGTAATGGAGTAGATAAATATCGTGTATCGACAATACGTTTTTTTTTTAACGAGTAATATTATATCCTTTTACATATATATCTTCATATTATTTCACAAAGTAAATATTAAATGAAAAAAGTGAATGCAATTAAAATTTTAAAAATAGGAGAAACAATCTTGATCATTTTCTTGCAATTTTTGTTGTTGTCTTGCATATCTTTCTACATTATTATCATGTACTTACTGTGAGAAAGAGAAACGACAATTCTTGCAAATTAAACACATGAAACACGCACACAAGTACATGAACACGTGTCTTTTTTATTTTTGACTATATATACTGAGCTCCGAACAAGACAACCAAAGGAACTTTATTTCAACTTCACCCGACCCGACCACTACAGACTAGGAATTGAACGGGGGGACATACATAAACATCGATCCATCAACACAAACGTTAACGTCAAGATGGAGATGCGGGCAATTCATTAAGCAGTACACATGAGTTTGAATGGCACTCTACTCTACTAGCTAACTAACGACTCATTGCACCTTCCACTGCCGGAGCCGCCGTCACACAGCGGGAACCCATCTGCACATTCCCTTCCCAACCTATATATATATATATATATATATATATATATATATATATCTCGAAGCACACAGATCAGATCTCCAAATTCACTTAATTAAATAATAAAAAATATTAAAAATGGAATTAAATATATTTTTAGTCTTTATAAAATTAAAAATATATTAATTTTGATCCCTGTAAAAATTGTATATAAATGTTTTTTTACAGGGATTAAAACTAACATTTTTATTTTTATCAAAATTAAAAATATATTCAACGCAAATTAAGGGGTAATTAATTACCAGCAGAGAGGTGGAAACCACGGGCTTGGAGCTCGCGATACTGTTGGCAAATGGAGATGTGGGGGCAGAAGCAACTGAGCAAATAATAATAATGTGGCAAATGGATACCACATTATTATTATTTTTATTAATCACAAACAAAAACATTTTTATCAAAAAATTAACATCAAATAATAGATTAGTGCCCCCATAACCAACTGAGGTTGGCATGAGTGGTTAAGGCCTCTTGCCCCTTAACCAAGGTCTCGGGTTCGAACCTTGGGTATGGAAAAAATCTCAGCTGGGAGAGATGTCACCCATTAGAGGTGCCGAACAAACTCCCGCGGGAGATTAGTCCCCGTCGTACAGGCGATGGGATACTCCTCGAAGTAGAAGCAAAAAAGATTAGTGCCCCCATGGTACTAATCTATGATGCCAACAACTGCCAGCTGGCGCGCCGCTTGACACGTGGTAAAGGATTATTCATTAGAAGTAAACTTAAAATATTCTATTCTATACTTTCATCAATGCAACATCATAAATTCATCGTCCACTAGAGGAAAAGGCTAAAATGCCATCGAGTATGAAAAGCCGTTGAAAAGTTGAATTGCTGCATAAATACCATTTCCAGAATATGAAAAGCACAATCCACTCATTCAAAAGTTGAAATTGTTCCTTAAAATCACAATCCATGTACATGTACTGATTTTTTTGCTCCTACCCATAGGGATTGCATGTTCATATGGCAGCTCTAGCTAGTTAAGTTACAAGTCGATCTATACGTAGTATAAGGAAAGTTATGTAACATAAAGGACCATGGGCACACTTGCGAGGTGTGTGTGTGTGTGTTGCCAGGTTGCAACAGGGAATCAAGGACAAGGAGTAAAAAAACAATGCATATGCCACTATATTGAGCTTCGATTACGATAGTCTTGAGCATATTCTATGAGATCAGAATGTGAAAGCAGAGAGATTTTTATTAATTTTTCTTAGATAAACCAAATAAATTCATTAAAGACTTCATGAGCATAAGTTGTGCTCAAGTCAAACCCCAAAAAATGTATAGATACAAGACAAAGGGCCTCCATCCTAAGACAGCTATCTAAGATCCCACCACCAGAAAATAGCACAATATAACTGCACCAAATCATGAAACAGAACATACCATAGAGCAAAACATGAAACCCTCTCCAGCATCTTGATCAAGTTTAAAACAGGACAGCAACTAATTAAGCATGAAGCATAAGAGCCTTATGCTGAAGAACCACCACACCACACCACACCACACCACACCCAACCAAACCTATACCAGACAACATAATGAAGAAGTCCAAGGATGATAGCATAATGAAGCAAACCAATTTTCAATGAAACGTCTCCAAGACATGCCTTTTGTACTGACAACCAGCCTAACAAGGCTATGCAACATTTGTGCCTTAACCCAATTAGCACCTTCCCAGGAAAACCATAAGGATATGGACATGTGGTAGGACACAAAATCAGACAATTGTACTTGTTCAAGTATAACTAAATTTGCTTGCCACAATCTCCAACAAATTTAACTGTTTTGAGAGATGCTACTTACATACTCTTACTGCACTAGCCATCACCAATCACCAACATCAACTAAAGCAGTACTGCAAAAGTGAACTTATCATTCCAACCTCAAACTCCCAAGTTGAAAGCTTACACCAGCAAACTTATTATTATCCTGCAACTTCAGGTTGCAATATATAATACCATAAGCTCTATTGAAGTTAAAACACTTAATACCATCAATGCCCTCCCTTGACAATCATATACCATAGTTAACTTGACATGGAATATTTAACATTGTTTTAAGTTCAAAAAAGCCTTATAAACCACCAATTAATTACAAGGCAAATTAAAGGAGGAATAGGTAGAACATGGTACTAGCATTATGTAGCCCCTGCATAAAATTGAAGAATACCATATGAATTGCCACACCTCCCTAGTGCTTGCTAACACCTTGAAATTGAAGAAAATGAGTTCTGCAGAGTCATTGTGTAAAGATGATGACAGACCAAACCAGCTTAGACATTCCATCTAAACCTTATATAGCACAAAAACTGCACTTGAAGAACATTTATGTGACATTCTCCCCTTGTAAATGACAACCTCGATACATACTTGCAAAAAATGATAATATGCCTCTTTTTTTTTTTTTTTTACCAAAATTTCCTGAGTTAGAATTCGATTCAAAGCTATTTTCCACACAAATGATGCAACCTTCAATGGATCGCATAAATATTCCATACCTTTTTGAAGAAAACATCAACATATTGATCGAACACAGTTGTAAATATTATGTATGATGATTTAACCATGTAAGTCCGAGATGATTATGAATTTGATTTTCATCTCCATCATTTATCTTCACAAGGCATTTGCGATTATGTTTGACCCAAACAACAATAAAATTAACAACAATAATACTTTGGACACCCAAATTTTTTTACCACTCATACAACACTTCTTATCTCTATCTATCTCTCTCTTCTTGTCACATTATATCACCTATCACATCTATCATTTATCTCTCTTCTATCTCTTTCTCATGTTGGATTAATTATTTAATTAATCAATTATATTGGATTAGCATTAATCAATTATTGTAAATTACTCTTTTAATTTATTTATATATTAATTATGATCAATAATTATTAATATAACACCCAAAGTAATTGATGGATATTACTGAGCTTTTGTTTGGGAATGACCCTGTGATGGGTTGGATCATTCTATTAGTAGCCCGTTGAGAGGTCCTGGTCTCTGCTGGTAAGTTAAATACTGCCTCCCCATTAAGCAGTACTATTCTGACCGATATGCTTAACCAGTAAAGAGAGCAATTTACTCTCACTTCAACTCCCTCTCAAGAACAGTGCTCTATTCAATCAGCGAACCATGGATCCTAGCATGTCAGGTACACACATCTCGATTTATCGCTCATTAGTATGATGATTAACATGCTATAACTTGTATCTATCTATATTGTAAATTTCATCATCTCATTCAAGGTGTATACACCTAGATAGGTGCCTAAATAACATTTTTCTAAAATTAATTGACCAAATCTACTTAAAAATGAGAGTACAGTTTAAGGAAGATGATTTTACGTAAAACAATTTAAAAGTAATGAATAAATATTTTATTAATTATAAAATATGGGATATGAAAAACGTAAAAAAAATTTTGTCAAAATGAAAAAAAAAACGTAAATTAAATATTTTTAATACATAGCGTTGGCAGATAGATTGGGGGTTTTTTTTTTTTGGCAAGGGGGGATAGTTGTCACTTTTTTTTTTGGTCAAAGGGGGATAGTTATCTCCAGATCAGTACCTTTTATTTGATCAAGCTTTTTTTTTTGGTCACTCTAGATCAGTGATTTGTAATTTCTCTTCCTAGGCTTAGGCCCCTATTAATTCCCCAAAAAAAAAATAATACAAAAAGGGAAACATAGACCGGTTTCAACATTATTGACCAAAAAAGAGATCGATCGGTTCCAATATTTTTCCAACGAAAGGTTAAGGTACGTATATAGATGTTCAGGGTTCGACCAAAAAAAAAAAGATGTTCAGGGTTTTTTTTTTATGAAGCTAGATGTTCAGGTTATGATACCCAGTAAAACGGAGTATTTAAGGGTGTATTCTTCTTTACAAAAAATAAAAGAAAAAAAATGGGTACAGTTTCACTTGCTTTTCTAAGAGGATCTCCAATCCAACCATATTTATTACATAAAGATTCAACAACTCTAATAACATTTCAATCTAATTATATAACTCTTAAGAAATCAAAATGGGATTCACGAATAACCCTTTGACCTCATATTTTTATATTTTACTCACATTTATTTTTTGTTTTAATTTTAAATATTAAAATTGTGCATTTAAATGCTAACCAAGTAAGCAACCTTTCTTTATACAAGTGACATCTACATATATGCACTCCAACCATGAATTCACCGGGATTGTTTCTTAAGGTTAAGAACACACTAAATATTCTCCATTGGAGATGCTATAATGAACTTATTTTAATATGATTATGGTTAATTATTTAATTAAATATAAAATATACTATAATATTATATCATATTGATTCATTGAAATTAAGGAATCAAAGCAGTATCATTTATTAATTAATTTCAAAAATAAATATTAAAAGGAATTTTTTTTCTTCTATACTACACGAAGTAATCAACTAATGACATGTTTGATTTCTGACCAGAGATTCCAAAATCTGACAAATCTATAAGAACCTGAACCGGAATTTACTCAAACCTTATCTTTGCCCATTGCGAACGGCAAACCAAAAATTCTCTCTCACTCGGCTGTTTGTTTTGCTTGGTCCGCTGACTCCACATTGTCATCTTACCAAGTCAAGTAAGCCGGACAAAAAATGCTTTAAATAATTTCCTTGTTTCTTTCCTGGCAGTTGCTGTGAACTGAATGTGATGTCAACTTCGATAGGCCTTTGGAAATTATTTGTTTTTATCACAGCTAGCATCATGTGGTACAACTATGAACTATCCTTATCCCTGCTTATTTAATACACTAGTAATTACTCCCTTCGGACCAAAACAAAGGTAGTTTAAGGTTTTGACACACAGATTAAGAAATAATTATGTGTGTAAATTTTAGACTATATTATCCCTATTTCATTTTTTATAGATTTTTTTCTTTTTTTGTAGTATTCAATTATTACTTTAATTGCTCCTTATTAAATTCATTGAAAGGTGATATGGAAATGTGCACTCTTGTATCGAAAAAGAAAAAGGCAAGAGTTACTTGTTGGTAATTGGTGTATTTCATTAATCACAATACCAATAACAATTAATTGTCCATCATAAATTTTTTATTAAAAAGATAATTTCATTAATTTATCTTTGTAATTAATTCTAGGGGTATAGTTGAAAAAAAAGATAAATTATACCTTCAAAATCTAAAACAACCAAAGATTTAGGACAGAAAAAAAAAGCTAAAACTACCTTTATTTTGATCCGGAGGGAGTAATATTTTTTTTCTAAGAATGTGTCAATACATAATTAAACAATAATAAAAAAAATGTTGCAACCAATTATTTGCCGAACAATTAAGAAATTAAAAGTAGCTAGTACCAAAAGTTCAATGCTGGTACATATATATTTATTTATTTTATATAATTAAATAAAAGATAGAGCTTATTTTGTAATTAAAAACTGAGTTACGTACCAACTTATACAATTCAGCAACTTAATAATCCAATAGTACTTATGTAATGTGGTATATATTATATATTCTTAACATTGAGGTTCAAACCTCGGACAAATATATAAGAGAATATATAAATTTTGTTGAATATAATAAGATATTGACAGATTAGGTTAGAAAATAGAAATAGATTGAGTTTGACATGGGGTGAATTGACATAGCCAGGTTAGGCCATAGTGATAGAACCCTCTCAAAGCATTATCGCCACCCCTTAAAGCAAGTAATGGCAATTTGTGTTGTGTGTAATAATGTTTTTTTTTTTTTTTTGTTTCAACTTTTAACCTTGGCAGCCACCACCAGCACCATGTGGGCAGTGGGTACAATGAAACTAGCCTAGTATATTGATGGAAAGAAACAATATTATACGGTGGTGGTGGGGAGTAACAAATAAGGTGCACGCGCAGATACGAGCCAAAAAAAACCTTGACTTGCATTTAAAATACCGTTGAACCATTCTACCCAAACCACCACACATCTCCCCTAGCTTCAGTCACAATGTTCCCAAAGTAACTCATGAATTTATAAATAGGCCGCGCCGGGGATATCCCCAAATCATTAATCATCATTCATATCCACAATCAAAATAACTACTCCTTATCCTTATCAAAATAAATTTGCTTTTTTTTTTCCACTCCAATCATTCATAATTAGTTCCAATGTATCCACAAGTAGCAGCCTCAGAGGATTCAAAGCCGCCAGCAGCATACTATCATCCCCCTGCAGCCGCCACCGGTTTGCCGGTAAGCCACGGCAGTGCAGCGCCTTACTCCACCGGTTTGCCGGTCAGCCATAGCAGTACAACAGCGTACTCCACCGCCTCCTCCGACTACCATACGCCTCTCCCTCCTCCTCGCCCCAAACCCGTCGATTGGTCCACCGGCCTCTGCGACTGCTTCTCCGACACTAAAACCTGTATAAATTAATTAAAGCCCCTCCTCTTTCTCCTAATTAAATTTAAAACCCCCATATTACATTACAGTACTGCATTTGTTTTTTTCTCACTTGACACGCTTTGTCTAATTTGCTTCTCAGGTTGTATATCGTGCTGGTGTCCATGTATTACCTTTGGCCAAGTTGCAGAGATTGTTGACAAGGGATCTACTTGTAAGAAATTACTGATTTTTTTATAATATATCTCTCTGTGTGTCATTTGTGATTAATTAACGAGACTAATTAGAATTGTTTGATTTTGTGATATGCAGCGTGTGGTGCTAGTGGGGCTCTGTATACGCTCATTTGTTGTGTGATTGGGTGTGGTTGCTTATACTCGTGCTTCTACCGCTCTAAGATGAGACAACAGCAGAATTTGAAAGGAAATAATTGTTTGGATTGCTTGATTCACTGCTGCTGCGAGCCATGCGCCTTGAGCCAAGAATATCGCCAGCTTGAAAATCAAGGATTTAACATGGTCATTGGTACGAACCATATATGAACTATATATTTAGCTTTTGCATGGTCCCTTTTTTTTTTTTATTTGTTTGTTTGTCTTTGTTTTGAAACTTTTCTTCCTTCGACTTAGCCTGTGGCTAGCTGGACTGCCTGGACATGTGTCTAGGATTAGTACAGGATTTTCTGCAATTAATTTTTAACTTTAAAAAAAATCCTCCCCTTTAAATTAATATTTTGTATTAAAATAATAAATGAAAAATGTTTAACATTAATTTAAAACATTTTCTTAAGAGTAACATTAAAACGATTTTTTTTGGTCAATAGTAACATTAAAACGATGTTATGGCAACTTTCACCTGGACTTTCTTATTGATGGGTCTCTGTCTAGTGGCTCTTCTCTTCAAAAAATACAGGTCATAGACTATCATGTTGTAATTGTCTTGTTACACTTTCTATTTATGTTGATAGCTGTCCTCATTCAGAGGACTATATGATTGATCACTATTTAATTTCTGAAATTTTTGTATGGGAGATGGGGACAGGGGGAGGGTGTTAAATTCACCTTTTTGTCATCAATAAATATATAACTTTTCATATTTTCTTCTCCAATTAAAATAAACCCCTCATTAATAAAGTAAGCCATAAAATCTTACCTGTATTTCAATGGCTTATCAATATTCCTCCATTGTGGGGGTGGCCTTTTATGTTACATTCTCTAATTTTATTATAATGCTCTTGTTTAAAATTCCCGGTAAACTTGGACAAAAAAAAAATCCCTGTAACCGAAGCAACTAAAATACAAAAATATCCTTTTTATATTTGATTTTAATTTATTTTCTTTGAAAACTTGGTATGGTTAGGGTGGCATGGAAATGTTGAGCAGCGGAGCCGGGGAATAGCCATGAGTACTTCAACAGCTCCACCACCAGCAGAACAGGGCATGAGCCGTTGAAGTGAGGATCCATATGCATCATAACACACATGCTGATGCAGTTCTCTGATATATAGTATATATATTGAGACGAGTGTGTCCACTATGATGATCGTGTTAGATCTGAAGGACAATATTAATGTCTGAAGAATGAGTAATTCCTGTTTTTCTTGACTTTTGTATTTGTTGACCGAAAAAAATAAACTTTTGTATTTTAATGCTATACGTTCCTCTGTAATTGTGGTATGATTTCAATTGTATCTAGACTAGAAAATAATCAAGATGTGATACGAGTTGTATCTACTTTCCGTGTGAAACTTCTCTAACAGAGAAACGTTTTCGTCTTTTTCAGTTTATTAGAGTAATTACGATGATTTGAATATTCAATTCTTATTCAAATTATATCACACAATTTACTAACATGTGCTGTACCAAAAATATTTAATAAAAGAATTTTTTAATCAATTATTGGATACAAATAGATATTTAAACCTCCTAAATTATTATTGTTACAATTGAACTGTGTAAAAATTAATCTATGCAATTAAATAATGTCGTAAAGAAATTTCAGACTAGAAGTAGCCAGGTTGTATTTATATAAACTTAAAATTGATTTATCAAAAGAAAAAACTTAAAATTGATCCCGAAGTTGTATTAAGTTGTAGCAACGTCAACAAAGATATGAAAATGTAGAGTAGGTTTTTTTTTATTTGTTTGTATTTTTAATTATTTATTTTCATCATCTTAAAATGATTACAATTAGTGAAATATTATTTCATTAATAAATTACTAAAATCACACATATTATTAATTTCCTTACCAATTTTTGCATTGAAAATCTTGAAAAAGCTCATCACACCTGCACACACAATGAGCCGGCCTGTTTGATTGAGATTGTTTTTCTTAACAATGAGCCTGCACACACGCCTCTGGAAAAAGTAGAACATTGACATTGTCGACTCACATATCGTTGAACCATTCCAGGCTCACACAGTTCCTCAAACATTTACGCTTATAAATTGAAGGTCAGGCCACACCTCAACACCCACCATCATTCATATTCACAAGTACCCCCTTAACGAGTTTTGTAAGCTCTTTTAATTTCTGGCTCGATCTGGTAGCTATAATTGCCCATAGCTAGTTATAATGGATCCACCAATTAACTCACATCATGCACAACCACCACCACCCTACGGCTACAACTACAATCAGCCCAATGCCACAGGTTATCCGGTGAGTTACAACAATGACAACGCCCCTGTTCATCCTAAACCCCACGAAGAAGATTGGTCCACAGGCCTCTGTGACTGCTTCTCCGACTGCAAAAACTGTAAGCAATTAATAGCCAAAGCCCCACATCACCCTCTATCTGCATCATCCATATACCTGTGATTAATTTAGCAATGTTAACGTTGATGAATTGATTTTGCTTATATAAAAGTCATTGCCTCATCCTAATTAATTTCTTTTCTTTTGATTTTATGTTTAACTTTTTAGGTTGCATAACGTGCTGGTGTCCATGTGTTACCTTCGGCCGAATTGCAGAGATTGTTGACAAGGGATCCACTTGTAAGAAATTACTGATTTTTTACAACAAATTAATTCAATTGAGCGCGCACACACACACACGTGTAGACTATATTTGTGATTAATTGGGAATATATGTGAAAGCGAATTCGAAGCTATAGCTAATTTGATTGATTTGCAGCATGTGGGGCGAGTGGGGCTCTGTACGCGTTGATGTGTTGCGTGGTTGGGTGTGGTTGCATATACTCGTGCTTCTACCGCTCCAAGATGAGACGACAGTACGCGTTGAAGGAGAGCCCTTGTTGGGATTGCTTCGTTCATTGCTGTTGCGAGCAATGCGCCTTGTGCCAAGAATATCGTGAACTTCACAACCGTGGATTTGACATGGTCATTGGTATGTATATAACATACATATCAACTATAT
The DNA here is from genome assembly GCA_030159175.1 of Glycyrrhiza uralensis. Classification (NCBI taxonomy): domain Eukaryota; kingdom Viridiplantae; phylum Streptophyta; class Magnoliopsida; order Fabales; family Fabaceae; genus Glycyrrhiza; species Glycyrrhiza uralensis. The sequence continues at coordinate 57,996,880 of BRZY01000003.1, forward strand.
ATTATACTATTAGCCTTTATATATCTATGCCCGCCGGCTCTGCCCATGTCATGTGTGCATTAAGATTTCTCGATGGTTGGATTAATTTAATAATAGCCGAGAGATTAACGCCACTGGATTAATCCAACTGCGAGACAGCTACGGAGCATCCAAGCTGAAGATATAATGGGCCTTGGATTATTTTTTTTTTGGTCTTTTGTTTTTTACTTTTCAGGCCTTTTGGGCTTTGCCCTTTAATGCATCACTCGTTGACCAAAAAAAAAAAGAAATTATCTCTTAATTGACATATATTTTTTGTTTTGGAAGTTGACCGTTCTTATTTGAAAGTTTTTAGTACAACTCATAGCCAATCACTTTCAATTGTCTATCTTGCTATTTTAATACTCAACGTAATATGTTCGAAATTTCGAACCAAAAGCAGCAAAGAGGAAAAGTCTTATAAATGAGGTTATAAATGTGTGTGTGAAAAACAGCGTTATAAATGTGGTTTTTTTTTCTTTCTTTTTGTCTATTTGTTGAATATAATTTTATTTGAATTATTGATTTGGTTAGGGTGGGATGGAAATGTTGAGCAACGGAGCCGGGGAGTGGCAATGACTCCAACAGCTCCACCAGTCCAAATGGGGATGACCCGTTGAACGGTTGAAGACTTGAATTGAAGCGAGGATACATCCATGATCCATATGCGTTACGTTACATATATGTCCACGATATACATGTGATAGATGATACCTTTTATTTTTTAGATTTCGTTCAACATTTAACTATGGTTCTTTTGTATGAATATTTATATTATTTAAATTTTAATATACACAATCATTAATAGATTAATTGATTTTCACATTTAAAAAAGTTATTAAGTGCGTGCAACACTTATACCAGGTATCACTAGAATATTTATATCTATTTGACACGACCAAATTACTTTTCTTTTTGTGTAAACGCAAAATTGTCCAATCCAACTATTGAATTATATAATAGTATTCTAATAATTATGTGTATTAAATTTTAAATAATTTAAATGATTATAAATATATAATTTAATTTAAACACTTCTATGGCCAAGTGCCCAAGTCAAACAAGTAAAGGAAGAATTATCTTCAAACTAGAAATGTCCTTTTTTCTTCTTCTTCTTCACATAATGCCGTCTATAATTGGATTGTTGCATTATTAGAGATCAAATTTGAATACCAGTCGAGTTTGTCCCTTTAAGGTAATACATTAACCACTTACGTCTAGTTTCATGATTAGAAGAGTGTAATAAGTTTTTATTATTTTTTTCCCTAAAGGAGTGTAATAAGGTTGTATATCATATATATGACTTGTTGTTATTTATTTAAATAATAAAATATCATACAAGTCATAGTCTTAATATGTGACTTAATTAATTTGTTTAAATTATTAAAAAATAAAATGAAATATAGTATATAAAATTAACTCTACTTTTAAAAACCTCTAATCCTATTTACAAATAACCCAAGAACAATAATTAATTTTTGTATTAAAAAACTTACAATAATTTTGGAATTTTCGTTTCTCATTAACATTATTCCGGTAAAAAAAAAAATCAAACTTTCTTACTATTGCGGATTGTGGAAAACATGAATGGGGAGAGTTTAAACTATTGTTAATTTTTTTACATCCTTACTTACACTAATTAATTTATAATAAAAGGTAAAATAAAAAATCAAATAGATAATAGATAATTATTTATAAAAATAGATGTAAAATGATAAAGAAAATATTATTCATACTATAAATAGAATTTTCAAGCCAGGTATCAGTAACGGGCTTTATAAAATATTACAATAATTTTAGATATATATTTTATCAATTTAATTAAACAACGTCAAATGTTATTTTCAAAAAAAATAAAAATATCATTTAAACTTAATGAAGTCATTTTAAAATATGATTTTTTTTAGAAGATGTTATTTTTTAAACTTAATTGTATTTTTGAACCTAAGATAATTGTGATTGTACACAGTTAGGTTAAAAAATTGTTTGACTATAAAACAGTGACCCCGCGTGAGTGGTAAACACATTGTTTGGCTGATATTGAACAATTTTTAATGTCACAGTTGGGATGGGACTTGGGAGGATCGGGTGTGTGTTTCTTGCTGTTAATTTGTTTTTATTTTATTTTATTATTTTGGGGTGTGTACTCTGTATGCAGGGGACGCCCGGTCGGAGAAGTATAAACATGACTTTTTTTTTGGTTACAATGAGAAAAAAGTATAAACGTGACATGATATAGTTAATTTTTACCCATCATGTTTTCCAACAAACAACAAATTAATTGATTGAATACAGTGGTAAATATTAAGGTTGTAATTCAAGAAATCTATTATCAATTATCTTTATTTATATAAGAAATTAAGCCCTGAATTTGAGAATGTGGCATGTATCACTTCTTCAATTATTTTAGGAAAAAAATTATAATTTATACCAGGACCGTGGCAGTGGTGAGGCAATAAGGCAATTGTCTTAGGCCCTCACCTCTTTTCACCCATTGGCTATTAGTAAATTTAGGTCAAGTCATTCAATGGATTATGAGGCCCAACTATAATAATTAATTAAGAGTATATTTTGAAAAACTTACTTGGGTTTATCTTATGACATAAGTGCATATATAAGTGTTTGAATTTTTTTTATAAAAATAACTTATGATATGCCAATAAATCATTTTTAACTTGTTTTCATAAGCTCTCCATGATAGCTTATAAAAACAACTTATGGAGAGCTTATATAAAATTTAAACTCACAAGTTTTTTTTACTGTAGAAAAACCTTATACATAATCTCTTCTTTGATAAACGTTTATTGACTAGGTGGCATTTATGGTGGTCAAATAGAAAAATTTGGAGATATGATATTTTGATCCAGTAAATTTTTCTAACAATTTTGAGGCCCTAAAATTTCTAGTTACGGCCCTCTTTTATACAATCAGGTCCATATATAGATTAGTTCTTAATAATGTGATACGCCAGAGTAATACAATGGATGAGTGGGGGCAGGGGCATTGGGATATTAGATGCTTCTTATATTGAAGCACCGAGCGCTGACTACTTAAATCAAAATAGCTTGGATTAGATGATCATGTGGATAATTAGGTGGCCATCAAAGTGGTGTTTTAGCTAGCTGGGTGTATTTTTAATCCTTTTTCTTTAGCCGGCTTACAATATTTAAAGCAATGAACTATATATATGTATATGTATAGATATACACTTGCAAACGTTGGCATTATTTTGTTCTTTTTTGTTTCGGTCCTTCTGAGGAATGATGTTAATTACAGAGTTTATTCCTCACTGCACATTCCTAAATGGAAAGTAACTTTGGTAATCATTTACTTTTGTTTTGAGCTTCTCGTTTGCATTGACAAAAATTTGCGTTCTTATGTGCTAGTAAAAAGACACAATCTTGAAATTTGCCGATTGATTAATGGATTTAGCCGTCAAGCTTAAGATTAATTTTTTTTTCCCGGTTCTGTAAAACATGATCCCCGTTTATATTAATTAGACATTTAGACACATAACTATTCTTTATCATTTCTGTTAAAAAAAATTTATTTATCATAGTTTTTGCTTATATTAATAAATTGGAGTGGACTATAAGTTAGTCATTGCACCCTCCCAATGGACATATCGATGAGCCATTCAACGCTCACACTGTTACTCAAATCTTTATGCTTATAAATTGTTGGGGCATACACCTCAATGGCTCAGCCCCATCACCACCCCACATTCACAAACCCTTGACGAATTTTGTGCATCCTTTTTCTGTCTCTGTTAGCTGAAGCTATGAATATTCCACAGACACAACCCTCTGCTGAAGCCCAGCAAGAATGGTCCACAGGCCTCTTTGACTGTTTCTCCGATTTCAAAAACTGTAAGCGAAGTCCCCCCATCACACATCATCCTCTGCACGATCCATTCCAGTGATTCAGCAATGTTAACTAATGTTGATGTTGATGATTGCTTATAAAAGTCATAGCCTCATACTAATAATTTTTATTTTTTAAACTTTATAGGTTGCATTACGTGCTGGTGTCCATGTGTCACCTTTGGAAAAATTGCAGAGGTTGTTGACAGGGGATTAGTTTGTAAGAAATTATTATTATTATTATATTAGTGATTTATAAGGGATCAATTATATCTATAAATATTCATATTTATATGCACATATACATTTACACCGTTCATCAAAAAAAAAAAACATATACATTTACACACACATACACTCAGTTATATGTGTATTTATATGTTGTGATTGTGAATTCCACATTTGTTTGGAAGAAAAATTTTGAAGGGAATGAGAGATGAGGATTTATATCAATATTTTAATTTTATAAATATAAAAGAAGGACATAAAATACATTTTAAAGTCCTACGAAATCCTCTCACGTTTTCCTTAAGTATATTTTTTGAGTTCTTCAATTCAAAAAATGTATTAGAGGAGGACGATAGAGTGCTTTAAAAAAAATTCATATCTTTTTTCTATATTTATAAAACTAAAATATTTGTATAAGATCATTCTTTGTCCGTCAAAAATCTTCTCCCAAACAATCTCTTGAGGGGGGGGTTGGAGTATGACTGAACGGTTGTTTTGCAGCATGTTATTCGGCTGGGGGTCTGTATACGCTGCTCTCCTACATGGGCTTTAATTGGTTATACTCATGCATGTACCGTGCCAAGATGAGACAGCAATACATGTTGAAGGAGAGTCCTACTTATGATTGGTTTGTTCACTGCTGTTGTGAGCCATGCGCCTTGTGCCAGGAGTATCGCGAACTTGAAAACCGTGGACATGACATGACCATTGGTATAATAATGAACTACTCCCATGAGTCACGTTTTAGTTTTTTTTTTTTTTTTATATTAAGTATCGTTTTGGATTTTCAACAAAGTATTTTTGACAAAAACAAAGTAAAATTGAGAGAAAAACAAAGTATTAAATTTAGTAAAATTGAGAGAAAAATGACAATTTAGTATCATTGTTCCACTTGTTATTTTTGTCCTTCATTTTTTAGTAATTACTCATCTGTTAAGTTAAATACAAACGTGACTAAGACTTATACTTAAACACTTGTTACCTGTTTTATTGATCTAATGTGGAATTCTATATAGATGGAACGACCCATATCCTTATAATTTTGTTGCCCAAATAGGTCATAGCCAATCCGTTTCAATTATCCTACTATTATGATACTCAAGTTTAAGCTTGTTTTGTTTTTCTTTCTTTTAATTTATTGACTCTATACGATTTGAAATGGGATAGGTTGGCGCGGAAATGTGGACCAACCGAAGCATGGAGCGACCAAGAAACCAACGGCTGAACACATGGCTCGTTGAAGTGAGGAGGATCCATCCGCGCATATAGTATTTGTGCGGTTATGCAATTCATTACTAGTTCACAATGTCCACGATATATTTGATCAGTTAGATTTTATCATATGATCAATTATATATATGAATGAACAATGGGTAATCTGTTTTGTTAGTTTGTTGTTGTACTAATTACTGTTATGTTTTCTTTTAAAATAAATTCTGCATGTATTACATTGTGTCTTGAATTCCCCAGTATATATGTGATGCAATGGCTACTTTTATTTTGTGTGAAAAATCTCTCATATATAACTTCTAAGTTTTTAGAATCATTGTGATGATTTGAAGCTTCTAAGATGTTCACGCGGGTTATTGAAATAAAGACACTATTTATTCGTCTAACAATAGTCGAATTAATAATTTTTTTTTGGTAGAGTTTGAGAAACGAATAATAAATTAATATATATTAAAGGAAATTAATTAGTCGAAACATGATATTATGTTGATGATTTTTTTTTGGTAACCCTGTTGATGATTAATTATGTGTATTAAATAAGGGTGAAATTAGACTTTTTTAAAATAAAAAAAAAAAAGACATGTGAAGCCAGACATGTTTTTATTATCATAAAATCGCTATTCATCACAAACTTAAATACACATGTTCCTTAAGTAAGATGTCTCTAAACATTTATTTTATTATTCGGCTCAATATGCTCACATACACATTTATGTAATCACTTCACAATTGTACAATTTTGATGTAGTTGGGCCAATTTTGTTTCCTCTGCAATTATATTAACCTTGATCTTCTTACACCGACAAATGAGCATGGATCGATGATGTATAATGAACATTTTTATGCTCTTAAATTATTCTCCTCCATATGGAAAACCGATCGGAAATAAAACAATAAAACAATGAACAAAAAAGAAAGAGAAAGTAATGAAACAACAAGGTCGAGGCCAAGAACTATACTGTTTCCTAGATTGCCTAGCCATTTCATAACTTCTTTGATCCAAAAAATAAAATAAAAAAGTAAATACTGTCCTGACAGTTCCGGAGACTGTGGTCCGTAGGAAACTTCTACTTTGACCAAAACCACGACAAGAGTGGTAGACATGTTCCCCTCTTACCAGGTTTCGTCAATGTTTAGCAAAGGAAAAGTGAATTTCTTTCTCTATTGCTAGAAAAAGAGAGGGAAAAAAAAAAAGCAAAAGTGAAAATGATTGATATTGCCCAGGACTGCATAAAGGAGTGACCACCGGTACCCTTCCTTAATCCTTTTCCAATTCCTTATTCCAAACACATAGAGCTACGTCTCGGTGAAATACATGTAGAAATCCATTAATATGAAACATAATATAACACTTTTCAAAGGTTAAATTTGAAAAGAACTTCGATTTGACAAAGAACAACTCTCACAATGTCAAAGTCGTAGTAAAGTATTAACGTTACATTGGTTCGAATAGAATTGAGTTTAAATTCTTTAAGTAAGATCTCGAATTTGAATTTTATGGATAAAAAAAATATGATTAAAAGAAGAGATGCCACTAAAGATGATTAATTAAATTTTTTGATAGAAATTAGACATCGTACTTCTCACAAATAACATGCTGACAAGAAAATATACAAGTAAAATAGTAATTTGCAAACAGTCTCTGCCCATTAACCAATGACCTCGTCTACACTAGAAGCAACAAAGGCAACAACAACAAATGCATGCATTAAAAGAAGGAAACAATACCAATACCAAACCCAACGAAGACATTACATTACATTACTCACTTCACATCGCATCTTAATAATGTATCTGTCTTTATCTTCCCATACTTATTCTGTTCTACAAACACTCACACACACACACTCTCTCAGTTCCTTTTCTTTCGGGCCCCTTCCGTAGGCAATGAAATGCAAAAGATATTTGCCATTGCTTTAAGCAGAACACACTTGCAGAGACTCATATATGGAAGGTGCAGAGGAGGAGCTAGAGAGAAGGAGCAAGTTTCTGAAAAGCTTGATACAGAGGAAGAAAGCCATAGAACAACAAGAAGAACAGCATGAGCACCTCCACAGTAACAACGTTCGGGTCAGAGCTTGTGACATGCCTCTCCCTTTGCAGAACCGTGCCTTCCGTTGTGCACGTGATCTCTTGGATTCTATGCCACCAAAGAAGCTTGACAGCAAACGTATAGCACTGACCCTTAAGAAGGTTAATTAACTTTTTCTTTCATTCTTTATGTTTTTTTGTTTATTTTTGTCTCTATGTCAGTTTTACTTTAATTTCTTTGCCAAGATCCGTTTTTGGGTTCTGATCTTTGACTACATGGTGAGGCCTCAATGGCTAATTTGGAAGCTTTTCGTCAGATATGGATCACAAGTCTTGTATGCAGATTTCTTGATATCTTGTCAATTGAGTGATACATATCTATGTCTAGTTTAACAACTCTGGCAGATGGAACTAAGATTGTTTGAAATTGATCCATTTCCTTATCTTTCTTGATGTTGATCTTTCTTCTTGAAAGGACATGGTTTAATTGTTTGTTTGTGACTATGATTTTTTGTTAATGTTCTTTATGATGTTCACTCCAGAAATACTGCTTTCACATTTCTGAACTCTTATCTGCAAAATCTTTTCATAGTATCATTCAAAAAAAAATTTGAAGTTTCAATAAAATGAAAATAAATATGGATAAAATATCCTCATGATACGGTGCCTTTGCGGTTCACTTAAGATTGCACCGTTTTTTAGTTGTGAAACTGTGAAGAATGTCATTGTCAAGTGTATCTTCTAGATTGCATATTTGGGCTTCTGCATGTGACTTTGATTGAGTATGGCAAAAACCAGAAAAAGTATGGCTACTGGTTTGTTGGTTGTCATTATTAATGAATTTAGGTGGCTTGGGTAGAGGTTACTTGTGACATAAAAAAAATGTTAGATTAGATGGTCCCTCATTTCATTGATGGGGGGATTCAGGGATGGTAAAGGATATTAAAGTTGTAATTCTAGAATTTCCTAATAATGTGATACCCCAGAGTAATACAAAGTTTATTTCTCACTGCACATTTCTAAATGGAAAGTAACTTTGGTGATCATAATTTACCTATCTATTTCTGAATTTTTACAGCTTCCTGGTATATATGAACTACTTGAATGGCTCATAACAAAGACACATCCTTGTATTACAGGAATTTGATTCTGCCTATGGTCCAGCTTGGCACTGCATTGTGGGTACTAGCTTTGGTTCCTATGTGACTCATTCTCTTGGCGGTTTCTTGTATTTTTCAATTGACAAGGTTTATATCCTTCTCTTCAAGACAGCTGTTGAACCATTAGAACCTTGATAACTTGCACAAGTTTGAGTTATATGCACATCTCCTTGGGCACCTAAATTATATAAATGCCAACCCAATTACTGTGGTAAAATTACAAATTGTAAAATTCAAAGATATCTGTATTGTAATCTGTGAAGTATTTGATGCACTTTGGCATGGATATTTCGCCCATGAGAGAGCATTTGAGTGTGTAATTTGTTGTGATAAGCCACAGTATATTCTTCACTTCAGCTCAGAAGAGAAAGTCTTACAGAATTTTCAGCATACAAATGCTTTTTGATAGTTTTGTTATTGTTACAGAAATTGTTGTTTTACGGAGCATGTTCTCTCGGCAACCATGGTGAAAAATAATGTGAAAGATCAGTTTCAATATGATAGATTTATTCCTCTTTTTTTTTTTTTTTCTTTTTCCAAGTGTAAGAATTTTTCTTATACAACCCCTGTTGCAACTAAATGATTTTGTTGACCTTATTATTTTTAAGTCCACATAGATAGAGGTAATTAACACCTTGGGAGAAAAAAATAATTATACAGAGAAAAAATTTCAGACGAGTAGGCGATTTTTTAAATAATTTTCAGAAATCCATGTTAGATATAAAATTGGGGGTAATGTTTTTCTATAAAATACCCTTCACTTTGAGTCCAGTCCAATGAAAAGATTATAGAGGAGAACTAAGAGAGGGAGAAGGGCTTAAAGGGAAAAGTGAACAAATCTCATACGTGCATTACCCTCAACCATACACTATGTGTGGGTGCATTGTATTAAACTCGTGTGTCCCTCGTCAACACAATTCCTATCTCCAACAGAGTGTTAATAAAATCACTTGCCACGTATATATGATATCTTCGATCGGGATCTAAATATGTTAGTTCCTTCTTGTTTGCATTTGGAGAATAATAAATTGGGAATAATCAAATATGGAAGATTCTTCCAAGGCTTCCTCCTCTCTGAGCTTTACAGTTGAGGAGGATGAGAAAGCACAAGTGCCGCCTCATGAGGCCATCTTTCTCGTGTTACCTTATCTTCCAGTGTGCGAGGTTCTCACCATGTCTCGGGTTTGCATGTCACTAAGGGATGCGGTCAACAATGATGTGTTGCCGTGGCTGAATGTTATTGTTGAAAGGCCTCTGAATTCCCGAGTCTCTGATGAGATTCTTGTGGAAATCACCTCCAAGGCCAGTGGAAGGCTCAAAACATTGGCTCTGATGAACTGCATGCACGTTACCGACAAGGGCCTCCAAAGGGTTGTAGAACAAAACCCTTTCATAAACAAGGTATGAACATCCAAACCCATGTTTTAGAATTCCATTTTGCTCATCTGGTCCAACGGTTTTATTCAATTAAGCAAGGTTTTTAGTCTTCCTTTCATGCTTGAATGAAATTATGGTGTTAGTTTTAGCAATTAGCAATTAGAACAGTGTTAAGGGATGTGAAATTGAATGGATAACAAGTGTCTGGCTATCCTTGCTTGTTAGTTCAAACTGGTTGCTTGGGATTTTCCATAAAAACTACTGAAAATTGACATAGCTATACTTGACATAGGGGGTGGGGTATACATCTTGAAAACCATGACCTGCATGGTTTTTGTCTAATTTCTGGTTTCATTTGATATGTAGCTTTATATACCTGCATGCACTGGTATAACCCCTGAAGGAGTTCTAACAGCTGTGAATACTCTCTGCCAAAGAAGCAGTTGCTTAACCACCTTGAGTATAAACGGCATCTACAACCTACAGAAGGAGCATCTTGACATGCTTGTCATGAACTTAAGAAAGAACCTTCCACTAGAGGAGCAGCAAACACAGCAGAAGCCTCTCTACTATCATAAACGCGGTAGCCTTTCGGTATTTAAGCGCGAAGAAAACCAGCGGATTATTGATTTGGAGATATGTCCTAAGTGCTTTGAGGTGAGGATGGTTTATGACTGCCCAAAAGGGGACTGCAAGAGGAAGGAATGTCCCCATGCTCAATGTAGGGGATGCAACTTTTGTATTCCAAGGTGTGAAGACTGTGGTAGATGCGTTGTATCAGAAGAAGTGGAAGAGGGTGCCTGTGGAGATGTCTTGTGCCTTGAATGTTGGTTAAAGCTTCCTAAGTGCAATTTCTGTAACAAACCATATTGTAAGCAGCACACAAATTGGTGGTGCACATCTTCAGACTCTTCATTCCTCTGTAAAGTTTGTGATGAAAATTCTCATGGATATACGTACAATGATGTTCTATAATGAAAAGTGACTCATGATAAAGCTTATAATAATACCATGCCTCATTGTATAAAGTTTATAGCTAAAGAAATTATTGTTAATGATGGTATTTGCATTCTTGAATTTACTTAGTTTGACTGTCTGAGTTATACTATACAAGAAGGCTTTCCTGTGAATTCATCTAAGGCATCATGAAAGAGTCCAATTCAGCAGCTGTGTGTGAACCATATCAAGGTCACCATGCAAGAGTCAAACATTCCAATGGATACCAGAGACGAAATAATTCCAATTCAAAGAATACAAATTGTGATTAAAAAAAAGCCCTAATAAGGTTACATCAATGATGTCAAATAATTACTTTGGTTTGTTTATACAAAAATTCAATGAACTGACATTACAATTGCCAATATACATTTTGATCAACCATGCTACCCTTTAAATTCTCTACAGGAGGAACACAAAATTAGGTATGCTGCAATGCAATCTTCCTAAAGGAAGTTGAAGAGCATATCTCCATAAATAATTATATTAATTATGATGAAGAACATGAAATGTGCCTAGTTTTACATGACTAGTGCACTCAAAAGTAAAACAACTAGAATCATAGAGCTTGTGAAATATCCACCATTGTAGTTGTGTTGTGACAAGCAGCAGCCTGAACTTGTAGAATTAGATGGGGCCAGTGATGTGCCATTTATTCTGGTGCCTTTTTTACCATGACTGTCGTCCACCAGAAATATACAACAAATATTTAAAAAAAAAATGAATTAGACAGAAGAATTCAGCAGACAATATAAATTCATTTCGCAGCTTTTAGAGCTGAAAGCAGACAAGAACTGGAAAAAAGGCACTACTAAGATGTCAAGATAATGAGAACAAGAAGACTAGCACATATAATTGAAAAAGAAATGACAACATGCACCCCAACATAAGGTCGAGAGATCATACCTTCCTGGAAATATACAAGAACCATGACCTGTAAAAATTATGACATAACAAATATCAGTTATATTAAAATGCCAAGCAATTTTATATAGAAATTCCATGATGCGAGACTTCCTTTAATGTATAACAAACATGCATATTTCCTTATTGCCTCCAGTTATGGTGTTCTACTGGCTTTACAAATAAATGTCACATACATTTTAGCCAACTCAAAATATATATTTATGAATGAGTGTGTAAGCCATACTTGGGTCAGTGGTAGTGATAGAGGCAACCCCTTTGAAATCACAAGTCCCAGGAGATTTTGCCATCTTCTGATAATATGCATTGAAAGCATATGTAGCATGTGCAACTACATTATTTGGTTCATAACATGGTTGACCCTGCAGCAATGGGGAACAATCCACCTTCCCTGGTCCACAAGCCCAATCAAGTGCTGCCTGTAGCATCTTAGGATCAGCATTACTCTTTGTGACACAAAAGGTTTGGTTTGTTGTATCATTTGCAAATATCATACCAGCACCGGTCAAGTGTAAGGTATACACCGGTTCTCCATTAGCATAAAATAGCCCCCAGTTCTTTTCTGAGACTGGACCTGATCTCAAGTCTTCATTATAAAGCTCATAAATATATGTACTAACTGCAATTCCAGGATGTTTAGGAGTTCCAGTGTTGTTAAGGACATGTCTGATCAAGTTACTGTTGTAAGTGTTAGCATTATCAACAGTTGCATCGGGTTCAGACGAGTCGCCTTTGGAGGGCCATCCTGACTCGGTCACCTGAATAGGGATATTGGTGAAGTTCAAATCCGACATTGCAAAATAAGCAGCATCAACAACCGCATCAAAAACATTAGTATAATGCAGGAGGGTGTTGGCATCAACAGCTTCCTTATTTGGAGGTAGGGGGCGGAATAAAGCATAATCCAGTGGGATTACATCATTGGACTGCTGGTAATCATAATATGGGTATACATTGAGCATAAGATATGAACCTGTTGATTGCAAAAATTTAAGCAAAGGAACCATAACCGGGTTCCAAGTACGATTGAAAAATGCTTGCGAAGGTGGGAAAGAGTCAAGGATGATAGAAGAAGGGTGAGGAGTAGAGACTTTAATTTGCCCATCCAGATTAGCAGCCACAAGGGCAGAGTGAATGAATTGCATGGCAGAGACTAGAACAGGTGCTGCATTTGGGAGGGCGGTTAGGACCTCGGATCCAACAGCTATGGCGGTGATGTTGGTAGCAGGGACATGAGCTAAAACGTTTCGAGAAACCCAGTTTGCTGCAGTGGCGTTGGACTGACCAATGCCCAGTAGCTGGTCATTGGGAACAGAAACAGTTACACGGATTCCTGTCTTGGCGAGTGCAAGAAGCAAGGCTCGGTCAGCATCGAAGAGTCTGACATGTTGGATGCTTTGAGCTTTAAGAAGGGCCACAATCTCAGTTGGACTTGGCATGTCAGATAAATCTGAACCAATGTTGACACCAACGAAAGCATCTGTAGAAAAAAATAAAATAAAATAAAAACAGCTATAAATAAAGGACTTTCATTTGAACAAAGACAGAATCAAAGTAACCATGTAATAATACTGATCAGGAAACTGCAAATGAGAAATAAAAGAAATAATGAAACTTCAGCAATCATCCACAAGAGATAGAAGAGGAAAAACATTGTATATTTATATATATGGCAAAAAAAGGATAGGTAACTTGAGTTACTTACAAGGGCAGTGAGGCATAAATCCTCAATCTCAATGTAAGTCACATCAAGGAAATCAAATAAATGCACCTAATTTTCAGGAAAAGGATACTAAAATCTAAAAGAAACCTTCAGAAACTAAATAAAAGGGCTATTGGGACATTAAGCAAAGAGGCTGAAATAAATAATAATAACATTCTTTACCTACCATGTGCATAATCCATTTCGGATCCTAGATTTATCTATAAAAACTCACATTGAGGACAGTGTTCCTTATTGTAATCAATGACACCACCAGCTGGTCAGTCGGGTTATACCATGTGTCCCGCTTGAAGACATCCAAGAAACGTATAAGCTTTTTGAGAAAAATATGATTCAAGAAAAGGAGAATGGAGAATAATTCATTTATCTGACAATCTAGGTCTATAGTTTTATTATTTGTAATCTATGCACCTGTTTTGTGAAGGCATAGCCTGCTACAGCAATTAGCAGTAGTGTTCAACTTCACACGTGAAACAGCAAGAAAAAGAACATTCAAGAATTATATTGTTACAGTTTTACAGATATAAGATATCCATGAATAAGAGCGTTATAACCAGATCCTAAGTCAAATTATGGAATTAAGTAGCTGGAATCAGGATTGTGCATGTATAGCATAATTGTACGTAGTACTTACAAAATCAAACATTTGGGTTACCCTTCAAAGGTCCGTATGTGGTCAAATTGTTCATCTAGCTAATTAATATCCTTAGATGCAACCAAATTAGCAGTGGCCTATGATACATTAACTGAATAGTTAATATTTGATCATGAACCATGACAAAATTCCCGGTCAGCTTTTTTTACCTGTCAGTCACCCCATCATCCCCATGCGTGTGTCTTGTTCTTATCTGTAATGGTAGGACCGTAGGAGACATGGATTTAGCTAAAAGAAGTGCAACATGCCTAAATGATGGCTGGTTGGTAGGATACACATCAAAAGCACCTTTTCTACCAAGTTAAACAAAAGCTAGAGATTCACTTAAATCCTTAAGCTAAAAATTATAAAATGAACATTTAGCTGCCTACAAAGCCAAGGGGAACTGCAGAGGTTGGGATGGCAATGGGTAACTATATTCCCAAACTCATTCATTACCCGCATTTTAGTTAAATAGAATAAGTAGTACTTCGTATAATTTATTCTTTTTACAAACTAGTAAAATAAATATGTTATATTTGTTACTAAAATTAACCTTTAAAAATCCACAAAGCAAAAGCATTCATTAGAAGTGCACCATCTAACTCAACTTAAAATCAAATCATAATCATAATTATATAAAAAAACATAACAGACATATATGCATATATGAGACGGGCACCCATACCTACAAATTTTTGCAAGTAATCATCTAATCTAAACACCCAGAAATCTGACAAAAAGAAACGTGTTTGTCATAGAATTTCAAAATCACCCCAAGTTTTTTCACGTGACATGTGTGAAGATTTTATGTTATTGTGTGTAACCATAAATGCGCATTATAGAATGCAGATTTTCTCGATAGCTCCGATAATTCATTTACTCCATTATTATTGGTAGATGGCAGGTTGATTCATTAATACTTTGTGGACAAAATCTCTCTTGGCACTTGGCAGTTTCATTCACTTTTAGTAATTTTAATTGACAGACCCTGACCCAATTTTCATCCTCGGTTGGCTTTCACAAATGAGGGTATTTTAGTCCACGGAAATTTCTAAGAAAATGAGCTGGGACGCAATAAGATTGTTCCCACAATTCCACCAAAGACGGGAAAGGAGAGATAGTAGATTCTTTCTGTACAAAGTAAAAGATGATCGAACTCGCACAAACAAAAAACCCTCTGAGGAAAAACAAACATTAAGGATGCATTAGTCATTCATTAACCACAGAGACCAATGCCACTTTGAATTTTAAGCAAGTACTAGGCTTAATTAAGACATAAAGTAAGAACTATTAATTATGGCAGGATATAATGAGGGGGAAAAAACAAAAGCCAGACGCCAAATAGAAGAAGAGAATGAAACAACCCATTCCATTATTACTGAACAACAAAGATAAATGAATGAGCAACAAGTAATCAATCAGTAGTATCAGCTAGCTAGCAAAGCCCATGAAAGGAAAATCATCAATCACAGAGAGGGAATTAAGGGAGGGAAGGAAGAAGCTCAACAATTAATTACCTGAAGCGGCAGAAATAGAGAGGGGTAGCATGAAAAGAAGCAGCAGTTGCAGCTGCATCAGAGCCATGAAAGTAAAGGAAGCTCACAGTGTCACTCCAGCCCCAGCAGCAGTAACATGGAAAGAGCACTGCATCCACTGTAAATTTCAAAGAAACCCAGAACAGAACGGAAAAAGCAACCGTAAATTTGAAACAAGGTAGTGGAAAATTTGGAATGAATTTTCGAGGGAGTATGAAGGAAAAAGCAACTGAAAGTTTGCCCCTTTTGAGGCCCCCGTAGAGAGAGAGAGAGAGAGAGTGTGTGTGTGTGTACTGTGTAGGAAGGGTCGCGATCTGATTCTGAGGTGGAGGAAGGAGAGAATAGGCTTTGCTTTTGTTGCTGTCTGTGGTCAAACGTCAAAGACTTCATTAAGATTGATTATGTGTGGCATGCTACTTTTTTGTTATTATTTAATTATTTAATTATTATAGGATTGGTTATATTTTTAATCTTTATAAAATATTATTTTTTAATTCTCTACTAACAATCTAGTGCCGTTAAGTGATTATTACATCCATCTCTCTTTCTCAAGCATGCCCAGAAAACCAAAATGTCCAGAGATTTTTTGTTTTGTTTTCATTTTTCTTCAGGTTATGTTATGCATGTGCGGGTGACTAGTCAACATTGTAACAAATCTTAATATTAAACTCACCTCCTTTTGACCTGCCCCTGCCCGGTGCAAATCAGAAATTACTTCCACCAATTGCAGAGTTCCACCAATATAGTAGTATAACAAATGTGTTTGATGGCTTTGGCTAGGGTGAGCAAGCAAGATTACTCGCTCACGTGAGAGATCCTTTTTCTGTAAATTCAATATTATTTTTAAGTCCTCTATTTCTTTTAGTATTACAAAATTTACCCATCATCTCTTTCCCCAATTCTCTCCCCTCCAAACCCTAACTCCTCCCATTCCCCCAATTCTCCCAAATAATCAGAGTTTTAGTGAGCAACAAATCTTAGAAGAACACGAAAGTACCCGTTAGGGAGTTTGGCCATGAAGTTATTGACGCCACAGTTGGAGCTAGAAACCTCATCCCGGGTTTTAGAAGGTTGTCGTCCTAGTCAATCTTGTAGCAGTCTTCTTGTTCTTGCGATTTCGGTCTTCTTCTAGGTTGTTGGGTGAGGATTTTGTTGATCTCCCGAGTAGCAACGGAAATGTAGGGAAGATGTATGATGGCGGTGGGCTGGCAACACAACGGCCCCGTGGCTAAGTAACAATGGCTTCCCCCTTCCATTTTTTGCATCTGGGTTTCTTTCTCTCCCTCCAAAGTTGAATCTTTCCCACTCTGTGTCCTGCCTCTGTTGACGCTGGTATGCAGAGGAAAGTGGAGAAAGGTGCAAGCTTTGTGGAATTGGATGCTTCGATCTTCGATTGTATTTGGGTGGGAAGTGTTTGCATAGATCCATCGCGCGGCGTTCACATCGAGTTGCGGCAGCGACTGGTGGTCCATCACATGCATGAGGGTTGGGGCAAGAAAGTGATGGAGTAAAACTATGTGGGTCTTTGTGTAATTCTTAAACTATTGTAATCTAAACCATTCAATTAAATAATAATAAATCTAACGATAGATACTGATCTCTCGCGGTGAGAGACTTTGGAGGGTCTCTCACCCTAGATGCCAAATGCGTTTGATGTCTCTGTCATTGCATACATATCCTTTGAGAAAAAAGGACAGGATAACATTAATTATTATTTTATTAAGTATACTTTTATTTTTACCTAATTAATTAATGAGAGAGAAAAACTATATATTATGGAGATAAAAGGTATAAAGTTAAATCATAATTTTAATATAAATAAATATATTAATTATTTAATCTTTAAATAAACCAATGTTGCATAAAGTTACTAGTTGAAATACGTTGGGGTCACATGTCTATTCAACTTCATAGGCATGTACCCTTTGCATAAGGTACCTTCCCGACATACATGATCGATTTAATAAATAACAGTTTGGTCTTCTTCTGGTCTCTAAAAGAAAACGAGACATCAACTATAACCCTCAACATTCATTGTAACTTTGGACTAATCACATGTTTGTGTTGGCGAGGTTGAATGCCTATCATGTCCACGGCAACTATTTGTTGTTTTAGCATTAGACATCAACGCGCAAAACAAGCACACTTAGTCCACAAGAATCCAGAATTATTGGGAGTTCAAATCTGCGTGCACTCATGGGTACATTAGACAAGCACATCGACATGGACAATTACAAAGAAGGCACAAGGGGTATGACAGATTTTGGCAAACATTAACCACATCCTAAAAAGAGATAAAAGGAAAGAAACAAAGTTCCTCCTCATTACATTTCCATGTTGCTTTTTGGTTTTCAGTTGTCAGAGTGTGATAAAAATTAATAACCCCAAAATCATTAACTCAGTAACAAATTACAGCACACTATCAATGTTATCCATCAGAATCAGGTTCCTGCTACCATCCATAATGTCCACTGTCCAGATATGTAAACTTCAAACCAACCAATCATCTCAGCCATGAAGGAGAAGGAGTAGAGAAGCAACAAAAAAACCAGTTATAATTTAAACCCAAGCAACAGCCATGGCAACAATTTGAAAATAATACTATGTGATGTATTTTTCCTGCTGCTCTTGAAGTAGTTTGGCTGATGATTTGGCATCCAAATATAGCGAACAAACTTCGTCAAGATCCGCCTATAATTTTCACAACAAAAACTCATCTAGTCACGGTAAACAAATTATTTTCAAATGCCTGACATCCAATTATCCCATGACATAATAATAATTACCTTGCAGATGTTGTCTCGGCCAGTCATTTTCGCAACGATGCTGGCAGGTGATAAAAGCTGAACCGCATGCCTGATAAGCAGCAAGCAACTAGTAGTATAAGTAACACAGGAAAGAAAAACATTGGAGAATAACCAATCTAGAAACCAGACCTTAAAGATGACCGTTGTCCAATCTCCCCAAGGAGAGCTAAACTTTCCTCATCCACAACCAGTTCCTCTACTTGAGCACGGATAGCTAGAATCTGTCCCAGGTAAGAAGCATGTTTGTTAGTATAGTGCATCCAAAAATACGTAGGATCTTGGCATATTGAAAGTCTTTTTTCAAAAGAAAGATGAAGGCAATCATCACCTGTATCATTTCAGCGGGACCATAAGTCTGTGTTCGAATGATCACCAACCGATCCAACAGGTCAACGGGTATGCCATGAGGACTGGTCATATCAGTCCCTCTGTATAAAAAGGAAGGCAAGTTACTAAGCATGGTGAAAATAATGAAAATGGAACCGTATCAATCTAACCATGAATATATATTATTGCCTATAGGCCTATGTGTTTTAAGGAAATCATGAAAACAGACACACTAAAAAAATCCAGTATCGCGTGTCTTGTAGGACGTGCAAAGAGAACCAAAGAAGTCTAATTGACTTAAATTTACATTGATGTATGTCAAAGAAGTATGAAACCATAAAACCCTAGACACCAACAAGGGCCCACAACCATGGGGGTTTACCTTTCAACTTTCTCTAATCACATGCACCAAAAAATCATATGACAAGAAGTTACCTCAATATTAAGGTCGGGAACACTAATTAACAAAATAAAGAACCATGGTGATGCCTGCTATGGTAATGACACTCCAATAACAGAAGAAATGAGAGAGGGCGCTAAAAATGTGGAATGTGCAAAACGCAGTTCTGATTTCATTGATTGAATTCTGTATACAGCAATCTATTGATGGACTGAGATTCTCTAGAATCTTCCTAGGCTGACCTAACTGAAACTGAACCACATAACTGAAACTGATTACAGAATCAGTTATGCTGAGCTGTCGGAGACAGCTGCAACAAATTGCTTATCTTTTGTTCAGCTGCATACTGCAAACAGAAACAAGTTACACACTAGTGACGAGAAGGTTGTGCACGTGTAGGGTAGTATACACTGATAACCAAGAATGATTGGCAACCAATTATTAAGGTATTGCTATGTGCTCCTCTTCAGTGTATTGGCAGTAGCACATAGTTATGCTTAGCTGTCAAGGTTACACAACTTCATTACAGTTGTGCAGTTAGCTGAGTCAGCATATTCTATTATGCTCTTATAACAGAATTCATACAAAGATTCTGAGCCTCTTTATAAATAGTGGTGTATATATGATGAACAATTCAATTCACCACATTACTCAGAAGAATTCTCATTTTCTCTCTTCTCCTTAAACATTTTTCCTTCACTTTCTCTCAGTTTCTGTGAATCTAATACCAATTATCACATCACATTTCATTTATTTGGTTTCTCTAAATTCACCACCGGACCAGAAGTTCTTTAAAATCAACAATAGTTTAATCATACCTGACATTGCATATTCCTCTATTTGTAGCAAAGATTACTATTGGAGATAGGGAGCTCTCTAAAGCACGATTCATATAGGAAAAACACTCCATGTCTAGCATATGCACCTGCAAAGAAGCATTAAAACTTGATTAATTACATACAACAGAACTGCAGACCTTGGTTGGTCAAAAGTTAATGACAAAGTCACCTCATCAATAAATAAAACTCCAGGAACAAGCTCTGCTACACCCTCATCAATATATCGGTTGACAACCTGTCACCAACATAAACATATTAGTAATAATATAAGTACCCTATTGTTTTTATATTATCCTCCTTTTCTTCTCCATTGTTTTTTTTGGGTCACAAGTATGACACTATTAATCACCTATTTCAATTTAATAGATAAAACACCCTGAAGAATAAGTAATATGCTGAAGGACAAGTGAAAGCAATTGAGAAATCACTAAGAAAAACCTTAATTTTAGACCCTTAATTTTTCCCTCATAATTAATCAAACAAAAAATTACAAATATGCATCACAAGTTATGACAATACCTTGTTGATTTCTTGCCTCAACTTGTCAGTGATTTCTGTTTTCCTGGGTTTCATCATCTGACCCATAAGAGACAGAATATCTTGCCCCCCTTGAGGTCGTGCATTAGCAGCATCCAAATCATGTAGGGTTACATCCTATAAAAACAAAAACAACCCAGATCATAATAAGAAATCACTATTATATAGCCAATGTCCAGAACACATTATCACAGAGTCTGAACCTCTGATTATTTTATTTAAAACTGTTAGCAAAAAGTTTTTGAGTATTCTGGAAACAAATAAGTTCAGAAGATTTATCTCCTCTTAAGTTGAAATCTGGAAAGGAAAAAAAAAACTGATTTCCACAGAAATCTCACGTAATGTTTTTCTTGCCCTGCTTATGAAATGGATTCAATAAATAATTGCAACAAAACTGATAATCATAACAGAATGGAAGAATAAAAAGCAGATGCTACTCCAACTTAAGAGGCTTTACAGAGTGACATTTGTGCAACAATTTGAAATGTGTGGCCCAATTAAACAAAGTGGCAGATGATGTGATCAGAAGGAAGGTTAATTCGAGTGTACCTGAACAATCTCCTTTTTTTTGTGAACCTCTCCCTTAGGAAGTGGAACATACTCCTCTGCCTCAAGGTCAAACTCTGTAGCAAAAGCATCACTCCGGCCAACCCTTTTCACAGCCCCACTATTTGCCTCAATGTATATAACATCCCCAACAGCTACCTGAACATTATGCACAAATGCCACATCAAAACATAAGATTGGTTGACACAAATATTAAAACAGCTTCGTACTAAAAAAAAGGTTTCCACTTCTTACACACAAGAACGCACACAGACAGAGAAAGATGACAGCAAGAGGAAAAGCAAGGAAATTAGAGAGCTCACCTTTTCCTTAATCAGAGCATCATATATGGTGGGGTCCAACTTCAGTTGCTTGGTACCTTTCACTGTCTTCAATCCAATTATCACATGACTAATACTTTTACCATAACCACCTGTTACACTCTCAGTTTCTTCCGGAGAGAGCTCGGTTACCTTACACAAGACCAGCAAAAAACATCAAGGGACTTAATATCATATCATAAAGAAGGCAGAGTGAACTGATCAACAACCCCACCCCAGTTTTAACAAGGGGAGTTACAAATGAACTCACCTCTCCTTCATATACTTCCTTATTTTCCTTGATCCGTAGACCAATAGCCCGTCGGAAATTTTCCATGAGAACCTCAGTCTTCTTTACTTCTGATGAGTATACTTCTGAGCCAACCATTGGGCAGAATGGAACCTGCAGAGATGTATAAATTTCATTAGCAAGAGGGGTTACCCCCCACAAAGACAAAAACTGAAATTAAAATACCACAATGATAAGTTTTTGTTTTGTAGGAGGGAATTACCAACCTTGGTCCCAAGCTCCTGACTTATCCCAAGTGCTAATGCAGTCTTGCCGGTTCCGGGTGGTCCAGCGAGAAGGAGTGCCCGGCCGGCCATCTTCTTCTGGCGTATCATGTCAACCACAAGGCCACATGCTTCTCTTGCCTCTGCCTGCCCCACAAATCCAGCAGCAAAAGGCAACGCTCTTCCACTCGCCTGAACAATAATCAAATAAAAACAACAACACAAAAAAAAATGCAGTTAGTTGTTCACTCAAAATTGAAGCATCCAAAATGATTTAAGCAGAGCAAAGACTTGTGTCTGTTGGGAACTGAGCAAAAGGGTTGCTACCCAGTAAGAGCAAACATGTCCATTTGGAATTATTAAAAATAAAAGGTTCGAAATTTGAAATTACTTTTCACAACACGGCAACAACAACAACAAAGATTAAAAAAAAGTATAAAAAAAAAAAGTTTGTAAAACGGTGGTGAGAGAGAGGAAGAGAAGGGACCTCAAGACCAAGGCCTTTTATGTGAGTGTGAGTGGCAACACGCTGCTTCTTCGTCGTCGACTGAACCTCTTCTATTTTCATCTTCTCCATGGTTTTCTTCACACTTTGCAGCGGAGACGGAGAAAGCAGACAGCGCTGGTGTGTTTCAAAGAGGGAGAAGGAGAACCAATTAACAACTCTTGCTGGGCCATGGGCTAACCCAAGCCCGAATACATGAGACCGGGCTTCTCCTCATGACCCGAATCTAAAACATTGTTTAAGGTTTTTCTAAGGGCACATACCACCTTTTCTAACCACACATACACTAAACTTAAAAAATGTCTAAAATACCCTTATTGCGTCTGTTATTTTTTTCGTTGTTTCGTTATCGTGTTAGTTCCGCATTATAAATAACACATGAGGAATTGTTCTATATGTGTTATTTGTAACACATGCACATACAAATAATGCATGTGAAACTATTAAATAGTTTTGCACTACAAATAACACATGCAAAACTATTAGTTCCGCATGTGTTATTTGTATGTGCATTTGCTACAAATAATACCTGCGGAACTAATAGTTCCGCATGTGTTATTTGTAGTGCGGAACTATTAGTTCCCCATGCATTATTTGTAGTGCAGAACTAATAATTTCGCACGATAACGAAATAACAAAAAATAATAATAAATGCAATGAGGGTATTTTAGATATTTGACATGTTATGTATGTGTAATTAGAAAAGTAAGTATGTGCCTTTAGAAATTGCCTTGTTGAATCGTGTCGGACCCAAAGTCAAAAACGAGAAAACAGAAGGGATTTGGTAAATACACCCCCTAGAAATAGACATACACCCCACATTAATGCTGAATTTCTCCGGAATACAAATTTGTATTCTGGATTTGTATTTTCAGAATATAAATTTGCATTTCGGAAACTCCAGTCAAATTTGTATTCCGGAAACTCCAGTCTCCATACAATTTGTATTCCGGAAACTTCAGTTTTCGGAATATAAATTTGTATTCCCCGGAATGCAATTTTGCATTCCGGAAACTCCAGTTTCCAGAAATAACCTGAAATTAGAGGATATTTTTGGAATTTTTACATTAATGTGGGGTGTATTGTGACACCCTGAGGCTGACGAGGGCGGGGAGTGATTGCTGGTGCAGAGAGGCACGGATAAGGAGCGGCTCCTGGCAGGCTTTAGGCGAAGAGGTACATGAATGAACCGAAATCATACCCGAATGAGAGGAATTCCAAGACTGTGCAGGTATGAGACTGTACAGTTGAGGAAAGCTCAATAGAATTGATTGGTACTACTCATACCAACAAGATGTATCTTCTTTTCGGTAGCCTATCACTTAAGAACTCCACAGTTAAGCGTGCTTGACTTGGAGCAATTTCATGATGGGTGACCTTCTGGAAAGTTTCCTAGAAAGCATGTGAGTGAGGACAAAGCATACTGAAAAGACCCGTATTAGCGTGTGGGGACAATCGTCGATCCAAAAAACAGCCGAAATATTACATGTATGTCTAAAAAGCTAGGGTGTATTTACCAATTCTCAAGCGAAACAAGTCAATAAACCAGCCCAAAACAATGACTTTTATGAAATAAAAGAACAACAATGCAATAAAAATTATTTACAAGAGATCCAACACATTTTTTATCATTGGGTAAAATTACATGGGTTTCACTTCTTTAGAAATAATTCTATCAAATAGAGAATGAGACATACATAATTTATGAATTCGAACCTCTATAGCCCTTTAGGGCCTCTTGTCCAATTATTATACAACAAATAAGAAAAAATATCTTGAAAAAAAAGAGCATGATATCATTATTCATACGCAAGGTTCTATGTTATAGAACAAATAAATCAACGCAAAAAATACGACATTAAAACGTTACAAGCACAAAATAAATCAACGCAAAGACCTCATCTACTCCCCCCACGCGAGAAAAAGAGAAGAGGGGGGCCCCGGCGGGGGGGGGGGGGGGGGGGGGGGGCGGGGTGATGGCAGCAGAATGGCGCGTTATGTCCATTCAATTCGCTATTTGTTGAATATGTGATGTGATATGTGATTATCTTAGCCGGAACATGTACCACATATTTTTTGTTAAAAAATTGCAAACTTCACTTAGAGGCACCTCCTTCGTGTTTCCGCGTGAATGTCGTCAGATGATGCTTACCTATGATTTCAGACACTCATGCCTGCCATTTTTCTGACAATGTTTTTAAAATGATCGTTAATGATATTGCACATATCATTTTGTGATTGATTTAAAATATATTTTCTTTTGTCAAAAGGCAATCTGGAAATAGAAAAGGAAAAGAGAATAAAAATTACTGAATAATTATAATTATTAATATCTAAACTGGGCTTTTATCCCCACCCACAAATGTAACAAAATGTGTGAGGTAAATAGTGGTCCAATGCTACACCACAGAAATCATAATTAAGGTAAATGAATTACATCTTTACTGAACGTAGTCCGGTATGAAAAATAAAAGCATCTTCTTACATTTTTAGGTTTCAATTACAACAATATTTTTCTTTTTAAATAGTTTCCTAAATTGTAGGGGCTGCTATCCTTGCTTGGCTGAGAGTATTGATAGCAGCAGTACCTGCAGAGAAGTTACCACCACTGTATTATGCAGTGGTACACTCTTCAGAATTTTTGTTGAGGTTATATGGTGCTGCATTCATCACCCTGCAAGCACAAAGAATGGCCTCATATTAATAATTTGACCCAATCTTGGTGGCACTAGTTGCCAGATCACAAGAGAGTTTGAGGCTATGTTTGCATGTTTCAGTACAGAATAAGATGGAATGGCAAGGGAAGAGTTGAGATGAGATGAAGTGAAATGAAAGAGTTGACTCTTTCCCCATGATTGGATGAAGTGTAACATTTCAATAATATAACCCATGTAAACTTTTTAAAGCTAATAATGTAAAATAGTAAATGCCAAGTTTTAATAAAAAGCAAAATTATTACCCTCATTACCCTTACAGTCCAATCCCCTTTATAAAGTTCTAAAGTCCCAAACAAAGGAAATTATTCCCTTCCCCTTTTTCCCATTCCATCCCATCCCCCTTATGGTCTATACAAACTCTATGGGAAGAGTGCCACCAGAGGTGAATAAGTAGTAATACAATAAGAAAGTCCATTCTGTGAGGATACTCAACCAGTTTTAATAGTCAGAGGATGAGAACTATGTTTTCCTTTTGTTGAGAAATAGAAATAGAAATGTTTATCGTAATTTCTCACCACAACCCCCAATAAAGTACGAGAACTAACCTTTCCTTGCGCTTTTCTAAAAATCGAGCCAAGGATGCTTTCCGAGCCTGAGGCACAGCTGCATAAAAGATAGCTCATAAAATTATTAAATAGGAACATTTGTATGAGCAAACACATTGATAACTCTAGATTGCAGATGGGTTTGTTAATGTAATATGTAATAAACATAGTGGCTTCACACTTATGCCTCATAAACAAGATATCAATAAACAAAACAATGTAGAACTAAAGAAACATCATCAAACTGCAAGAGTGAGAAATGATATCTCCAACATACCTGACGTCAACATAGTGGCTACATTGACTACTTTTGGAGGCTCCACATTGCTAACAGGAGTGGTGGGAACACCAGTTGTTTTAGTTGCCAGAAATTCATCAGTGCTAGTTGAGCCACTGCCCGACTGTGCACCAGTATGCGATGAAACAGATAAAGGACTTGAAATACCAGAGCTCGGTGGTGGTGTATTTGCGGGTTGACTCACAAGCAGACCATCACCAGCAGCCAACTTAGAGCCAGGTGTCTGAACTTTTGTCTGTGCCATCATGTTAGAAGCCACAGATAAGCCATTGCCAGCCAACAACATGATAGCTTGTGCCTGCAAAAAGAGTGCCACTGTTAAGCTTAACCATGATCCTTTTTACTTTGTATTCATTTATTATTAGTACTTATATTTATGGATGGATAGGGACAGAGAGAATGTGATAAATAAAGAGAGATACCCTTTCAGCAGAGATATCATCGAAGACATTGACAGTACCCGCATAGAAGATGGTAAGTTGGG
Organism: Glycyrrhiza uralensis; assembly: GCA_030159175.1. NCBI lineage: Eukaryota > Viridiplantae > Streptophyta > Magnoliopsida > Fabales > Fabaceae > Glycyrrhiza > Glycyrrhiza uralensis. The sequence goes on from BRZY01000003.1 coordinate 58,023,440, forward strand.
CAGAAGGCGCAGATGGTTTCAAACTGTTGCTCCAAAACAACATAAATTAGAGAAATAAAATATAAACAAGCATAAAAATCAGAATTAGTAGATTACCATGATTCAGTTATTCCAGCAACAGCACCACTGGTGGGAAGAGATGATTGAGGCACTGAAATGGGTATTCCCCCAAGTAGCGGCAGCTTCACATTACTATTACTATTACCATTCATATTCTGACCAGCAGCAGCAAAATGATTCTTCAGGAATGGGTTCCCCAGAGAAACTGAAATTGCTTGATTGGAAACTGAAAACATCTTCACATCATGTTGTACAGGATACGGAGTCAGCGAAAAATGAGAGCCACCTTGCCCAGCGTGATTGAAAGATTTCTAAATAGTAATAAGTAATAACAAACAACCAATGGAAGAAAGGGCAAAAAAATAGAACATTAGCTGATACATATAATTGAATGTAAGATCATGTGGATTAAATCAATAATCAGAAGGACACAGGTACTTGGAAGTTGGAACAACAGACATGAAATGTTGCAAAACAACAGCATGCCATATTCCCATCCGAAGGTAAAGTTCATAAACCAGAAGGAACAGAACTAATATTATAACCAGCAGCAGGTTTTTTATAATTTATTTAAAGGGGGGAAAAGTGTTGTCCTTTTAAACCACAGAGTTGACTTAAAATTAGACTCAATCCGATTGAGAACACACTGGGATCATCCGAATTGTTGACTCAATGTTCATAAACAAATTATTATACTTATTTTACTTCGATTTAAAGCCTAAACAACACTGAATGTTGTGGTGTCAATTTTGAATAAATACAGAGAGAAACTGAGAGAAAGGGTAGCAACAGACCTGGGGTTCAGACACAAACCCGACAGATGTCATGGGATCAGATAACATCTTAGCCTTGTCATCTTGAGAAACCTTGAAAGACATCAAATGTGGAACAGCACAAGAGACTTTGTTCGAGAAAGGCCATTGTGCAACTGAACCCTTCGTGAAGCCTACACATACCCCACAAACAAAGTGACACCACCAACATAAGCAAGAACAAGTTAATTGCCCACTAAAGTAAACCTTAAGGGATAAATAAAAGAGAGATAAAAATAAAAAAGCTTTACAATTTTGTATCTACTAACCTTAACCCATATGAATATCTATCTACGTGTCTGTATTTAGGAGCACACCCAAATCAACAAAATTGGTAAGAACTTGTCAATGATTTTTTCCCCCAAATTGCAAATTTAACACACAACACACACATTCTTCTTCTTCAAAAAAAAAAAAAACACAACACACACACAGGCAACTGTAAATATATCTATAGTACAAGACTCAGCTTATTTAGTTCCACTAATAAAATCTAACATGCACAATTGCACATGCATGAACCCCTAATAAATAGGCGGTAACAGAAGCAAAGAGAAAAACTTACCATAGTTAAAAGGGAGAGAGCAAAGACAAAAAAAAAAACAAATCTAAGAACATGGTCAAAAATTTAATTTTCTAGCTCAAATCAACCTGCATGCTATGTAAAAAGTTAGAATTGAACCCAGAAAGAATTAAAGAAGCAAGGGAGGAAGGAGAGGGAATGAAAGCAACCCAAACGTGATTTCAGTACTTGAAGCTCAAGGACTCAAATTTTGGTAGAGAACATTTTTTAAAATGAAGAAAGGAAACATGCCTGAGTCTTTGCGACCATCGTCGATCATTTCCTCCTTGACCATAGAGAGTGGTTCTTTTGAGCTCAAACCCATGAAATCTCTCTCCATTTTCAGATACAAAAACTGTGACAGTGGTAAGAACAATCCAATGAAAAAACCCACCTGCCAAAATCCTCTTTCTTCACAAAGAAAAGGGAAAGTAACAACAAAAACAAAAACTTGTTTCTCCCTCACAACAACATCAATCAACCAGAGAGAGAGAGAAACAGAGAAGACCAAAGGTTCCAAGTTCCAACTACGGAAGAAGAAAAGAAAAAGAAGTGTGTGTTTCTCACAAGAAGCTTCATGAGATCTTGACCGTTACATCTTTATTTTTTAAGAATATATTGTCAATTATCAAAGGTGGTGGACTTCGTCTACCGGTTCACCGGTAGAGTCACGGGATGGTCCGGTAAAGGAGCACGTGCGTGATCCTTTTTATTAACTCACAGGAACCTACGACTCTACGAGTCTTATGACCCCACCGCTTGTCGGTTGAGCACGCCGTTTTGTACGTGCGTGATCTTTATTTTTTTAACACGTGTATACGACACGTGACGACTTTCGCTGGTGACACCGGAGAGATTCAAATTCTGGTTTTTAAAAAAAAAATTAAATTCTCCAACGTTTTATTCCAACAAATTATTCTAATTATTAAATAGAATTTTTTTTAAATTTTTTTTATATTTTTAAGATATTAACTATATTTTCTTTTTTACTTTATAGAATAGTAGAAGGTATGTTGAAGAATTTATAAAAGAATATAGTATTTTTTTTTTAAAAATAGACTTAAATATATTTATTTTTGGTCTCTCGTATTTGGTCAAAGATTGTTTTTAGTCTCTCAAATTTTACGAGTATTGTTTTAGGCCTTAGTTTAATGAAAATATGCCACATTTAGTTCCTGATCATGATTCTGTTAAATTTTTTTGCTTACGTGGCAAACAGCGTTATACGTAAGCACTTGTTTGTGTCTCATTTATCAATTTAGCGTCCTAAGTGTTATTAATGGTTTAGATCGATCCATTATTTACAATAAAAATAGTTCTTCATCCATCTAAATCGATCCATTGGTAACACTTAAGACGTTAGCCGTGATAAGTGAAATACATGGTAAGTGCTTATGTATAACGTTGCAACATAAGTAAAAAAAAAAAACTTAACGGAGTCATGGTTAGGACTAAATATGAGATATTTTCATTAAACTCAGGACTAAAAAATACTCTTAAAATTTAATGGACTAAAAACAAACTTTGATGAAATATGAGAAACTAAAAATATATTAAAGCCTAAAAATAAAATAACTTGGATTACTTCTTGCAATTTATCTCTAACTTTTTTTCCTTTATCTGGTTACATAGACAATCATACAATAATTTGATAATGAAGGAAAAACGATGTGATATATCGTCCAAAAATTCATAACATCAATTGTGTCGTGAAGCTAGTTAGTGTGATACAAGTTAACAAAGAACCAAGCCAAACGATTAGACGGACACGGAACAAAACAAGGCTTGTTTACTGCAATTTGGCTTAATTGTTTCTTTTACTTGTTTGTTTTGACGTTTTGACTTTTCAGGAATGGGTGTGCTGTCATAGGAAAGTGCTTGTGCTTGGGCCAGGAATTGCTTCTGTCCAAAGAAACCGGGAAGGAATCGTGACTAATTTTAACAAGGAAAAAAAAAAGGATTATGGCTTAAATGCTTCAGCCAATCACGTTAAAATAAATCAGTGCGAATATATACATGTCTATGTAATGGTTTTGTCTTTTAAATTTTTTAACAAAACCTTCTTATATAAATTATTTTATTGGTGAATATAAATATTTTTGTTATACCTAATTTTAATTGAAAAAAATAGAACATTGATAGAAAAATTAAAGAAAGTAAAAATTTATTTTGGATAAATGATTAATTAAAATTGTTATGAAAATTTAGATAACATACTATAAAATAAGAAAAATGTGTCACGAATTCACGTGAATAGTCTATCGAAGAGATAAAAAAATTAAAAATAAATACATAAACAAGAAAATTACTTTTTATTAAAATAATCATATTGTATAATTATATCACTTTTCTTGTAATCTAAGGGAAGATGATTATGACAATCACATGGAGAGGAAAACCATGTGCTATTCAGCGATTGTGCAAAGGCCGTGGGTCCAGGGTCAGCTATGGGACTTTGGGGACTTGTGCAAATGTTATAAATAGTGTTTTTATAATTATTTAAGTATTTTTTTTTTTGTATTTTTTATTATAAAATCATAAATAATTTTTACATAATTAATCAAAGATCTTTAAAAAATCATTTTCGATGGATATTAAATCAAAACTGTTTAATCTATCTTAGAATATAGTAGATCACAAATAAGATTTTAACAATTTTAATTTAGAAAAATCTCTCTTTATAGATGCAAATAACAAAGATAGATATAATATTATTCTATAAGTTGTGTATTAGAAAAAAAAACAATTAAATATCTTTAAAGAATTCAGTATCATAAAGCTTGATTTTGATTCAACTGTTAAAATCTCTCTAATGACTTTTAATTCTTCAAATAAAATTTCAATATCAATATCACAAGAATTATCATGTTTTAGATAAATTTCAAGATTTTTGCAACATAATGTCAAATCCTTATAAGAGAATCACTTAAGCCTTTCAATACTAAACAAAAATCTAAAAATTTCTTCATAGTGCTAGTCTACTCAAATCCTCTCTTAAGCGAGCCAATGACTAGATATACAATATAAAAAAATAATGGATCCTAAAAGATTATTCAACATACTCAAGGTTTGGATGTGTATATTTTGAGGCATTTTTATCGGTATTTTTCTATGAATTTGAGGTTTTTGAACAAACACATTCAATCTCCATTTCATTTGCAATTTTTATTTTAATATATAATAAGTAAATTTTATATAATATTGGTGTCCCCTAAGTCCGCGCATGCTCAAGGCCACCTCTACTTGGGTCCATCGCTCCTGCTTAAATAAGTTGTTTATATAAAGAGACTCTTAATCTAATTTAGCTTACACTACTCATCTCTTAAGGAATAACTATATACTTATGTTTTTACTTTATTTAATGGTAGCAAAAGATATTGGATGATCATTCTTACCTTACCTCACTTTATGTTCTTTGGGATCCCATATCCAATACGGAATTTCCATGCAAAAACTGTTTGTTCATAGTGAAAATATCAGTTGGGAGTGAATCACTACTTAAGGGATCCATTTAACATCAAAATCCCATATTAAGGTTATCAAAATCTTTGTTGGTATTCGTAGAAATTAACATCAAATTTCGGAATATTCAATCATATTGGTATGAAGACCATGCCTACAGCAATGGGAAGGTTTGTCTTCAAGACTTTTTTTTTGTCCTAATCTTTTAGATAAAACTGGCCATGTGGATCACACGCATTCATTTCATGCTTTAGGGGTACACTAATAAAGGGCACTCAATCATTTGCTTTGGACTTCATAACTTTTTTTTTTCTCTGTAGACCATGTCACTAAGACTTATAATATAGTTTATTACGCATTGCTCATTCCTAAAAATATATAACTTGGGAAATTGTTTACTACCACCCATATGAAAGTTCACAAATAATTGAAATTAACACGGGATGCATGTATATGGATTTTGATTTGTTTGTCTGCAGATGCAAAGAAAGAAAAAATTATTAAAAGCAAAGGAAAAACAGAAGTTTTAGTGGATTGTCTCACTCGAAAGTTTGAAACAGATGCCCTGCTCCAATTTTAGGTGCTGAGAATCCGTAAGATAATAATAAGAGGAACAAAGCAAATAGTATAGTATGCTTTAATTGGAAATGACCATCTGGGTGAGTACTGAGTTCACAGGACAAAGCCTCTTCAAATTTTGACATACTCCAACGTAAAACTTTCCCAACAATGGGAAAGTCACTTTCTTACCGTCGATTAGTGTGACTTTTACATGAATGACTGAGATTGATTACAGGTCACTTGACTACTCAGTTTCTTACATATTTTATATTATTTGCTAGAAGGGTCTAAAAATTAATAAAATTGAAAATATACCCGGTTATTAAAAAAAAAATATATGCAATGGGAAAGACACAGCCACTTGATTGTTTGTCAAAATTGTCAAGAAAGGGCTTGAAAATATTGTTCACTAACCAAATCTTTAACATTCATTATGCAAAACATAAATAATGGCATAAACCAAACACACTCTTAACAAAAGGGAGCGGCCAATTCCCACACCGTCAAATTTCAAATAAATATTAACGGTTGTTGTCTCAGAATCATCATTTCTTCGTCTTCTTCTTTGAACATTTCTTCGTCTTCCTTTTCAACATGGTAATTCTAGTGAGTTACGACTCGGTGATTTTCGAGGTCAATGAGGCAGCAATGCAATCTATCGTCCTAAGCCATGTGATCGAGGACATATCTCCATACATCATTCCGAATCCGATGGCCAACTGGTTGAGTTAGATGTTATTATTCCTTTTCATTCTTATAAAAGAGAAAGAAAGGAAGGAAGAAATGTCGTGTTAACTGTTAAGGTCATCAAAATCTTTAACATTCCTTTGTTATTACTATATTTTATTCTAAAATTCTTATTATAAATTCCTATAATTTATTTTTAACTCATTTTTATAACTCATGTCATTAAATTATGTCATTCGCTGAGGTAAATTTTTATAATTCTATTATTATATTTTATTCTAAAATTTTATTCTAAATTCTTATAATTCATTTTTAGTTTATCTGATTTGATTGTTCTAGTGCTCTGTCATGGTCCATAGTAAACCACGCAAAAGTTTTATGTAAATTAGATAGAATAAGTGAGAGTAGATAATATTTTAAAGAGTGACACCTCAGAGTAAATATGATATCACAAAAATAGTATGATTTGGCATACAAAGAAATGAAGTGTCCAAGTATAAGCACGCTGGTTAGTTTTAATATATTACAAGACATTAATCCGCGCTTTGCGCAAGTGTATTTTATGTATTAACATGTAATTAAATTTATTCATTAATATCCCACTTTTCTTTAGGCGATAATTAATATGTCAAACATTGTTTAAACATATAATTTTAATCTATTTCACTTTGGGCGTAATGTAATATACAAGCTATGATACATGGACACCCACACACCCACACCACACCCCACTCTAATGAGTAAAATGAGAGAATAGGGTGTGTGATGGGTGTGTGGTGGGTGTGTGTGTAACATTAATGTAAACTATTTGAGGTTGAATAAACTTGTATGTTTCGAAAGGAAAACTACAATTATTCATATGGACTACAATGAGAATAATTTTGTGGGTCATATCATCCTTACAATTGCAGCTACTAGAAAGACAAACCTCAGAATACACTGCTACAATTGCACCATAAAGAACTGAGTTCAAAACGAATTTAATATTTGAGAAAACATTGGGAGAATTAAAATCTAAATGGGAATATACAGCTTCAGTGCTTCATGAATGTAGCTCCTCAGAATTGCATGCCTCACACCATAGTGATTTACTTGTATTAAGATGTATCAGAAAAGTTATATCTACATCCCCACCAATATAGGAAAAGAAAAGAAAAAGGAAAGGAACAAAGGAAGAAAATTGTGAAAAAAGTAAGGAAAGAAATGAATATAGTTCATACAGAAGCGATTGCTTGCTCAACCATTTACGAGCGGTTCACTGATTTCGAGCAATTCATTTCTGAGACCGGTGAAAACAACAGAATCAGTTTCCAGAGGCTTGAACTTAACTAGAGCATAAGGTACCAGGTCCTCTTCCCCTATTGTTTTAGCATTTTCCCCGGCTTTTGGGGAACAAGGGATCACCCGCCGCAGGACAACTACGGGATGCATTAGCTCAAATTCCAAACCTGGTTCTTTCAATGCAGAGCTCACAAACTGCTTTATCAACATGTAAAACAATAACGGTGCTTAGAATAGTTGCCAACTCAGAATAAACAGTAACACAATAATAACATTTGGGGTATGAAGAATAGATTAATGCTTTCAAAACGTGTTCCATGAGTTCACATGAACACACACACACAAGGTCAGGTTATCCAATTTGGGACTTGAAGTTGTAATTATCCAATCATAAGTTGTTAACTGGGGAACTTCTATGTTAAAACAAATAATTTCCATAGTTGAATTATTTCTCTTCAAAACAAACAAAGCTTCAAATTAGATTGCTGGAATTTTGCAATAATATGCATTATTATATGGGTTACTTGATGCCAATGAGACTTATCGTTGCCAGAAGGCCCAGAACCCATTGTTAAATAATCAAGTTACACATCATGTCACTTGCAAAACCAGCTTTATTGTTCAGATGAAAAGTTTTCATGTCAAGCAGCTAAGTGACATCAAGAGACCAATATAGATAAACTATTTAGAATCAATTGCCATGCTAACTTGCTCAATTGAAACCCAAAATACCACATCATCAAATGGACAAATGAAATATGTTGTCCAAAAGCATGAGAAAAATATAACTTAAAATCAAATATCGAAGGACAAACAAACCTCATAGAGAGCAGAAGTTGGTTCCCATGGAGCAAATACACCTTGAAGTACAACCCCATCTGGAAACTGAATCCTAATAATAGTTCTTGTGTATCTCTTCCTGGCAGCTTTAGCTTGCTTTTCTTTAAGTGACTTGGGGATTAAAAGCTGAGACTCTTCAATCTTTTTTCTCCTTAATTCAGCTTCTCTTCTCACCTCTTCGGCTGATAGTTTATAGAAGGAATCTGGTAGCTCAATTTTAGCTGCAACACTTTCAGGGACAGCAAAGAAGACCTTCACCTGTAAGAGCCATTATTAAATGGAAAAAGATAGATATTTCAATCTAAAGAATTAGTTGGTTTCTTATTTTTGAAAAGTACTAAAGTGTCAAACTAATAATAAAGCAATGACACATAAGCAGTGCAATAACTAGAGCATCAAACTGAAATACTCAAACAAAAGGAGATTTCATCAAAGAAACAAGAAATGCTGCTGGAGACTAGAGTTATATCTCTCATATGGTCACAGTTACAAATTGTTTCTGCAGCTGATTTATATATGCCAACAATTAACAAAGTACACCCTTGTATAAATTTAGGCTTCTATCTCTCTGTCTTTTCCTCTTTAGTAAATGAAAAGAACTAAAATGAAGATCAATTTTAATGATTTTTTAAGTTAGCAGTTTGTGGCATGAAAATAGTAGCATGGAATCACAGGTTGGGGTTACAGGTCGTGCCATACAATAAAAAAATTACATTAGCATGGATTTATAGGAATTCCAAATGGAGAACGAAAGAATTACAAAAGTTCCGAGGCTTCATTAATGACATTTTGAATCTTAGTTTTTTGTGCGTGCAGACATTTGCAACTTCCCTAGTAACTTAAAATAAAATTACAAATATAGCATTAGCATGGACACTTTAACAAAAGATAATTTCAAACTTAGATTAAAACTGTTGTCTTTATTTGTGAAGAACAATACAGATTTAAATTTTTATGCAAGACCTTTTTATTGAATTAGAATGAGGTCTCCTAGGGTGTAAACATACTTGGGTACCATCACAATAGCCTGCTCAACTTAGAAGTTTTGCTTAAACCTTTTCTGTTTGTGAAACTAGCAAGAAGTTCTTATGTCTGTTAACCTCGCGCGACACCCAAATTTAAAACAACATTATGCCATCCCTAGTTATCAACCCTTACAAAAGTGTGACTGAGTATACATCAGCAATTTTTGGTATGTCTATGCAACCCTATACAATTACTACCCAAAGGAACCTGCGGTTTATTTCCCCACCTTACTTTTACACCCAAATTTAAAGCAAATATGCCAGCCCAAGTTTCAACCCTTGCAAAACTGTAACCAAGTCTATCACCAATTTTCAGTATGCCTATGCAACCATAAACAATCACTGCCCAAAACAACTTGCAATTTAATCTGCCCTTTACTTCTACACCCAAAAGACAAAATCAACGATATAAGAATAACAAAGATATTTTAAGGCTTCCCACTTGATGTAATAAAATTGCAGTTAGACACCAAACCCAACTCCACCGATTAGCTAATGGCATGGCATGCTTTGCATCATTTTCATAGCTCTGCTGTTCAGGTGGTAAACATCTTTTATGTACATTATTATTATATGTTGCCACCCATGCTACTGGGATTAAAACCATAAGTGGCATTCTAGGGTCTTGTTTGGGTGCAGAAGCCTAATTTTTAGCTTATAGAGAAGTTAATTTTATTTTGTATTCTTATTATTCTCATGTATGGGAAAGAGGAAAAGTTGTTAAACAGTCAAATAGGTACTTATGGAGAAGGTAAAAAAGATAGTTTTTAGCAAAAGTTAATTTTAACTTATGTGAGAAGCTACTAGTTAAAAAACACATGTCAGAAGTACTTATGGAAAAGTTTATCCAAACAGGGCCTAGATCTTTAACAGTTTAGTTACTTATTCACATGTAGTGTTTCCAGCTAGAATATATTAATTATAAATACACACGCACAGTGGATATACTTGAATGCATCCAAGACACACTGTTAAAAGCAAACAAAAAACCATATCATCAATTCATTTTCTCCACAGCCTCCTTTCAGAAGCATTACCAATATGATTTTTACCTGTCTATCAACCTTCTTCGGTTGAATCGGTTCGGCCTCTGCATCTTTCTCAGCAGAAGAAGTTGTACTTGTAGACCCCAAATTGTCACTCTTTGGAGGCTCTTGTACCAGTTGTGATTCCAGCAACACGATTGCCTTCTTGATCAATCTTCCTTGCTCCTCTGTAGGAGTCTCCATCACAGCCCATGTCTCCCCATTTTCCTCCCGAAGTTGAAACCCCAGAAAGCTCAACAACTCAATCCCACCAGTGACATCAGCAACAGCCTCTTTTATCTTTGGATTACTCATCCTTATCCTCCTAAACTTGGCATTCTCAGGTTCCCTACCAATATTGCTTAACAGCTTCAGAACAACATCAACTGATCCCTCAGATGGCTTCCCTGAAACATAAGTTCCAACACAAACCTCCAATTCATCACTACTATTGTCGTTGTTGTCATTGTTAGACTCAACAACCTCCAATTCACGCTCAACTGTGTTGGTCAGACAACTATCCACGTGTTCAGAAACCTCTTCTTCGGATATGAAGGGTTGTTTACAAATGGGGCATTCGTAGACATCATTCAGTGAATACCCATTTTGAGATCTTTTTGATGAAGTGACCAGAGAATCAAAAGGGTCAAACCCATCACCACTTCCTTCAGGTTTGCGAGAAGAACTGTTGTCGGTTCTACTGTGATCTGATGAAGCGATCGGTGAGGTGGGTTTGGGTTTGGGTTTAGGATTAGGATTAGGATTGGGATTAAGATTGGGGCGAGGGGTAAGGGTAGGAATGGAATTGGAAGAAGAAGAAGATGATCCCAAGACTCTGCCTTGGCCCTTGAATTTGCCAGAGGAGGAGGAGGAGGAGAAGGGTTTGTTGACTTTCTTCATGAACCCTTTTACCTTGTCTTTCACGTCGTCCATTTTCCAATCCTTCCTTCCACGACCTAAAATGAAAACCCAAATTCTATGGTGGGAAATGGATCTGGATGGAAGGATTGATTAATAGATAGATGAAATCGATGAATCTTGGGGAGATTGAATATAAGGCAGAATTGACGACGAGGAGGAGGAGGAGGATGATTATAGTAATAAAAAATAATCTGTGTGTGATTGTGAGAAAAGGGATACCGAAAAAATAAAAAGAAATAGAAAGACTGTCCAGAAGCTAGGGGGTTGACTTCAGACCATTAACCTTTCTGAAGAAACTTTATTATTTTTTCTTTTGACTGAAATTGAAGAAACTTTATTTATATATTTTATTCTTTTATTTTCATCGATTGATAAAAAATAATTTGTTTTTTGTTTTTTTTTGTCTTTATTTTTTAATCACCTTAATCCTATTTAAAAATTTCAATCAAGATAAAGAATTTTTTTTATTTTTTTGTCTATTTATTTATTTATTCATTTATTTTTGTGTAATTTATTATTGCCTATACTTTAATAGTTGTGTACTAGACACCCTAAAGAAAGTCATATATTTATCAAATGAGCCATGTGGTAGCTCTATTATCTCATTGTGCTCATATGGTCATGATTCAAGCCTTGGAATTAAATATTGGATATCAAATTAACAGATGAACTAAAATTGTACATTTTAAAAATATAAAGACTAAAATTAAATAATTAGAAATTGAACGATCAAAATTGCCCAAACATTATACGATGGGAACAAAAAATGTTGGTTAAAAATATGAGGAAACAAATAATAAAGAAAAAAATAACAATAAATGAGCTTTTTTTAGTTGCTTGATGAAAGAGAAAATAAAAAAGAAAGAAAGTTAACTTTTTTTCCTCTTTTTTAATTGCGTAAAGAATAAAAAAACAAAGGAAAATAACATATTTATGAAATTATATAAATACTTCAAATAAAAATAAGACATGATAAAGAAATTAGAGAATTTTTTTTTGTCAAGTTTGAGTCATTTTTCTCAAAATACTAATTTGGCTTCCATTTTTACTTCACTCAAGGGCAGAAATGCTCTACAACACGAGAGAGTTGAGACTTGAGACCCATAGTCGGTTTTTATTTCTCCCCTTTTGAGAGAAGATCCAAATGGCAAAATGCTGTTGCTTTTTTTTTTTTTTTATATTCTTTTTCCTTCACTGTGCTTCGTTCCTTCCATCCATTTTCATTGACAGCAGATATAGTGTTAAAGAGAGACAGGCCTTGTCAATTCTTGATTACTTTTTGGGTGGATTTAATAAAAGAGAGATCTAGCATGAAACTCTTGGATTTTGTTACCATGCTGATGCGCTGACTACCGTGCTGGAAGCATTGAAAGGAGTATCGGTGCCAAAGATAGCAGTAGCAGTCCAACAGGATCGCAAAAATTATTGAGACTGATTTCAAAGATGCACAGTTTATTATAACATTCACAACGGAGGTATCTTCTGGTAGGTTCCTCTCCATCTTAAGAGCGTTGGAAGAGCTTGTCTTCAATTTATTTTAACCAATTCTATAATATAAAATACTAAAGTGTTTTGATAAAAAAAAATACTTAAGTGTTTTATTAAACTTGTAAAAATAACTTCCTATATTAAACGTATTTCAATAAACTTTTCTCAGATAAACTTGTAGAAATTAACTTATATCATAAGCTCTCAATTAAATAAACTCTTGGAGTTATTTATCCAAATGTGTCCTAAATGGAAATGCCCCTTGTTTGGCTGCTTGATGAGTGATTTCAATCTTGTACCGGAAACACTAATCTCATAAAAAATTTCCTTCGAATCCAGATATATGTGCATATAGCAACTTGACTTCTATTATGCGTAGTATTTTCATGAAAAAGAATAAAAGGAGAGAGGAGGATGGAGGCACGTTATTATAATATTATACCATTGGCATCTGTATCAAATCAATGGTGATCAAATAATTAAAATGAGAAACCAGATCATGTTTGTGCATTGGATCCTAAGCACGCCAAACTGAATGGTGTAAGTTCAGCCAAACATTAATAAGCTGAAAAGTTTTACCTAGATTTTCACATTAGTATTTTCTTGTTTGTACATTAAATCAATCAATAATTGGGAATTGTTATTTTGGGATTTATTGTGTTATTTTCACTCACAAATAAATTATGCATAATTGCATATAAGTAAATGTTGTACATTATTGAACTTTTTGTATTCGATTGAATTACGGAAAATATTGTCCTTTGCTAGTCGTTCTACACCAGGCCTGCGATTTAAGTGAGTTTTACTCCAATAAGACAAACCAAACCAGAAAGTAAGTAATAGCAAAAGCATGCTCAAAGGAGACTAATCAAAGGAGAATAGTAGATACAGGGAAGTAAGTAATAGGATCCTAGCTTAGCCATGGTAGAAAGCTAAGAATCACAAACAAACAGCATAAAGCAATTTACCGGAACAAGACTACAAGATTCTTCTTGTTGCCTCACCTTCAAGCATTGAACTGGTCCAGGTAAGTTGGTACAAAAAGAAAAAAAGGCAGCCAACATAACTAGGCAACCATACAGTGAGAACAAGACAAATAATCTCCGAGCTAGTTAAGTTGAATCGTCAAATTAGAGCCTAGAGAACTATAATTAAGCCCCTCATCAAAACAAAACTGTAAGCATTATGAACATACTATCGAGCTTCTAGAATCTGATCCAAGAATTAGGCGAGAGTTAAAAAACTAAAAGCAGTACTAGAACGAAGACACACCAGAAGAGTATTTATTCTGGCAGAGAAACGAGTAGTACATTCACAGGGGGGCTATAATTCAATAATTTCGTTAGCTTTTCTATCTCTGAAATTTCTACCAAGTTGAAAGTTTCAAGTAGAATTTGGATTTTCTTTATGACTGAGGGAGGTTCAACTATGCAATGTTGGAGATCCTTCGCCAGTTTTAGAGCCCTCGACACTTGAAAAGAGAGAATTTGATAACAAAACGATGGCAAGATTCCAGAAGACCTAATCACGCGTTGCTCAAAATAATTTGGATTCAACAAATAAAATCTTGGAAATTTGAAAATTCTCTGGCTGGCTATCATGTCAGGTTTCAACAGACTTCAAACATTCTCTCGTAAACTAACTCTTGTAATTACCACGCCAGCATTCGCATGACAATTAAACAATGGCAACAACAAATCACAATCCCTCAAACAAGCAAAGCAAATATGCAAAAAAACAGACAGAGAATAGGAGAAGAGAGGGTCAGGGAGAAACAATTACAATACATCATCTTGCTAAGCAACAATAAGCAAGCATTTCAGTTAAACACCTATCTAACAACGATGCAAATCGTGATTTCCTACGATATATAATATAAGTGAGCGAACGAGGCACATGAAATTTGATCCCGGACCACAAACGCAGCAACAATGAGAAAATCCCTAAAAGGAACCCTAGGTCTCAATCGAAGTGTCGTAAGTTCAAACAGCACGGAAATAACAAAACTACTACGATTAACATAATAACCGTCTCGTCATATCATTCAAACACAGATTTGGAAAAAACAAAAATTTAAAAAAAAAAAGGAAAAACGAAATTGATAGATGGAAATTGTGGTTTTACTTTACTGAGATGATGAGAACAAAAACAGCGAAGGATGAATCAGTCACGATTCTTGAGGCGTTCGAGACGCTGGTTGAGGAGGTCGATGCGGACGACAAGGTTGGTGACGGAGTAGAGGAGCCAGTAGAAGAGGAGTGCGGCGGCGATGAGGAGGGCGTTGCGCTGGCTCTTCATGATGGATTTCTGGTGGCGGAGGTGTTCCGTGGGGGTGCATGAATCACCGTCGCAGCTTGGACGAGTCTCGTACTTCCAGTAAATGTCCATCAGGAGGAAGAGGCAGAACGGCACCACCGACAGGAACGGTTTCAGGAGGTTCCTCGTCACCGCGATCAGACCCTTCCGCAGACCGTCTAGACCCGGGATCGTCAGCAGAAGCACCATTATCGCCTCTGCGGCTGCAGCGTACCCTAGCACTACCCATTCCAGCGCCATTTCGACTCAGATCTCTCTCTCTCTCCGCTATTCTTCTTTTCTTCGTTCACAAGAAGGGGACCTGTGGGGTGGGGATACTTCTCTCTCTTGTTTCCGTTGCGACACGCAAATGATGGCCTTTTATAGCGTACCGCTTGGGGATTTAACTTAGCGACGATGTAATGCTAAGAAAGCGACACGTGCTGTACACGTGACAGTCCACGTTTATTTATATATATTTTTTGTTACGGTCCAAGTTTATTTAAGACAGTGTTGGAATATGTTGACAAAAAAAAGACTGTTAGAATATACTACTCGTAAACTGGTCTGCCCGTATAAGTCTATAAGATACGGATATTTTTTTAATAAAAATAAAAATATTAAAAAGAATTAATAAATAAAATACTTTAAATTAAAAATATAAGATTTTGTTTAAATAAATTTCACAAATCTAGTAAAAAGTTTATAATCATACGGAGTGTAAAATCTAATTTTTACAAATATTCGGCTTCAACTAGCAAATAAGGCCTTTTTTTTGTCATTCTTTTGTTTTTGGTCATTCTTTGATGGCCTTTTCAACCAATAGAAATAACTGAAGCCCGATAAACTCCTTAATCGGACCTAAATCCACAAGATATTTACAGGGCTCAAACCTGGTCAAAGGCCCATTTTCAGGTTAACCCGAGGCTCAGTGGCCATAACTTTTGATTATATCAACCTCCTTTGTTGCTGGCCCATGCTAAGGGAGGATTACATCTAGACCTCACAAAGACCAACTTACGAGAAGAAGGCTCAGATGTGGGAGGCAATGGAGAAGTAAAAGGTTCTATACTAGTCTTAGATAAAGAATAATCAAGTTTCAGTTTAACAAGAGCAACTCTAGTGGGAGAATACTAACTGATGGATAAAGTCCTAAACAGAAATGATGTCAAAAGTAGTATCTTGGCTAAAGCTGAACAGTAATGATGTCAAAGTATATTGGCTAAGTTTTGGACTCTAAAACCAGCTTTAAATATTTGATGGATAAAGCTCTAAACAGAAATGATGTCAAAATTTAGACTTGGGAACCAATGTCCTTTTTTTTTTTATCAGTAAGAGGAATATCATTGCATGGATAAAACCCAGCCATACGGCATCTACAATAAGAAAAACAGTATATGCAGAGTCACACAAATTACAACACTACTAACCAAGACCCGCTACTGTAACAAACCTTACCTACGCCAGACAAGGAAAACAACAACACAACAACAAAAAGGAAAAAACACAAAAACTACAACTACCAAAACAAAAAAGATACGAAAAAAGGATACGGATTTAAACCAACAAATAAAAACAGCAACAACTCAACTAAACAACAACCAAGCAACTTCCGACATGTCAAAATATATCAATGAGTGGTATGAGTGTGGCTCATTTGGGGCATTCAAACTCATCTATCTCAACCAATACAACCCACATGTCAATATCAACTCAGACATGTTTTTTTGTCAATATCAACTCAGACACTTGGGTCTATTCTATCCTTTGTATTTGGGTTGGGCCCTTTTGGGCTTCTTAATGAAATACATATCGGAAGTTGGAAAAAAAAAGTGCGTTGAACAAAAAAAAGTGTAGAACATTAGAAATGTTTTTCCACTAATTATATATGGGGAAGAAGTCAATGCTTGGCATGCTCACATATGTATAAACTCATAACCACTAATTGCATTTAGAGATGTGTTCAAGTCTTTATTTTTCTTACACGAGGACAAATGTCGATATTCAATTATTCATAGAAACCTAACAAACTCCATATTTTTCTCGTGGATCATAGTAACCGAAATGGCACTATTGATATCAAGCGAGGGAGCTTCTTTTTAACTCTGATGAGGTTGAAAGCAATCAATACAGCTCGACAAGGCGTTTAACCTATCAAAATGATAGCCATTAAAAAAAGTTTACCCCAACTTAAATAAGTATATATATCTTTCCATTCCCTCCCTTCTACCCCATTTGGTAGCATTATTATCCTATATCGATTGGGAATATGGTTAGTGTAGTCCTTATAAAAACATGAATAGTCTGAATATGTTGGATTGAATTAAGCCCAAGCTCAAATTCTAGGAAGAAGAGGACTTAGGGCCTGTTTGGATAGCTTATTTTTGGCTTATTTGAGCTTCTCTTCTACCATAAGAGCTTAAAAACGTGTTTGGGAAAAAAAAATTTAAGAGCTTGTGCGCTTTCCATAAGAGTTTTTCATAATTTTTCATAAGCCCACAATTGTAGCTTCTGCTCTGGCTTATGCGGAGTTTTTGCAGATGCTAAGCCTTAGCAAAGTTCCAGTCCCGTGCTCGAGTCCGTTTCTCCGCGTTTTCTTTTCTTTGCATTTTTTCCTTTTTTCACGCGCTCTCTCTCTTCTCTCACTCGTGCTCAGAAATCCCAAAACTTAGAAAACCCTCGTTCCCAATTTTCGTCCCCAATCTCTGCGCTCTCCCTCGTTCCCAATTTCTGCAAATCCGAGCACCCTTCCTCGTCCCCAATCTCTGCGCTCTCCCTCGTTCCCAATTTCTGCAAATCCGAGCACCCTCCCTCGTCCCCAATCTCTGCGCTCTCTCTCTTCTCTCACTCGTGTCTGCATCCTCGTCTCTGCATCTCTGCATCCTCGTCTCTGCGTCGGTCTTCTCTGCATCTCTCTCTTCTCCCTAATCCGAGCACCCTCGTCTCTGCATCGCTCTTCTCTGCGTCGAAGTCGAAGCTTCTTCTTCTCCTTCGATCGCTTCTTCGGCTGCATAGATTGTTGTTTCTTCTCCTTCGATCTTGGTTCTCTGCGTCGTTAAGCTTCTTCTTCTGCTTAGAGGTAAGTTTTCTGCTTCGATTTCGATCTGAATCTTCATTCTTCTTGTTCTCTGCGTATATTTTGGATGGAATATTGCTCTATTTGTTTGATACTGTATAATGTTGTTGTCAGTTTCAGTGTTGCTAGTTTGATTTCGATTTGAAACTTCATTGTTCTTGTTCTCTGCGTATGTTTTGGATGGAATATTGCTCCATTTGTTTGATAAACTGTATAATGTTTGTTTGAAGATAACAATATTGTTCTATGTTTCATCAATTGTGTTGTTTATTGTAGGCATTGTTTGCATTTTGGGATTATGTGTTGAAACTTGACAGGAAACAGAAAATTACATGTGTTGAAACTTGAATTTTGGTTTACTATTATACTTGCTTTGAAGAGAAGCAAGAAAAGATGACAATGGATTAATTTTTTAAAATTAAGATTTTGGAGTGAGAACCAGCAAGCACACACCTCTTCTGCCTCGGGGTTCTGTTATTTTGGCCATATAGTGTTTTTTTTATTTTCTGCAGCATTGAATATATAATGCATGCCATGTTTGACACTAAAACTAGCTCATACCCCATGTGTTATTGCATTGTTTTCCTCAACTTAGTCACTAATACGGTCTGCAATAACATTTATATATAAGTTATGTGTTGGCAACCGAGCTGCTTCTTTTAATTTGAGCACAACTATGAACCATTGTCAATTATTTCTAAACTTGTTTACTTGGCTCCTAAGAGTTTTAGATTTACCTTCCACTTTTCAATGAGGGATGTGCATTTTGTTTGTTATTCACTGCTTAAAGGATGGTTATTCTGTTTAGATGCAATGCAAGTATGTTATATGTTAAGGAGTGCTTGGAATGGAATTGAAATGATCTTTTGGAGAATTATTAAAATTGAAATGAAACAATTATGTATTTTAATCCTTCTTGTTTGTGTTGTGCCAATGTTCCTTTTCCTGTAAGCTTTCTTGTGCCAATGAAACAATTTTGCAGGAATGTAGTTTGTGTCATGCTAGAAGTGCCATGGTTACTGGAGGATAAACAACTACACTGCCCCACAAAGTTTGGAAGATCAAAATCAAGTTGAGGGGCTTGGGATGCATACTGATATGAGTTGTATCAAAATCAAGTTTGGAACATAGAGTTGTTTTGAAGCAGCCTGTAAACAGGTTCTCCCTTGCTTTCTTTTGGTGTTTTGAGGATGAAAAGGTGGTCTTGGCACCAGATGAGGTGGTTGGAGAAGGAAACAAGAGTGTGTACAACTACATATGAAAAAACAACGTGTTCTGTTCTTATTGTTGTATAAAGATTTTATGAAAAAACAATGTGTTCTGTTTTGTTGTATGAAGATTTATAGCTGGAGTTTCCAACTGCATATGAAAAACAATGTGTTCTGATCTTATTGTTCTTTGGTTGGATGTGTATAGCATTTATTGAGCAGAGAATAATACTAATATGAGGTTAAAATACCAATAACAAATATTTGTGCTCTTGTTAATTTTTCTAACGTCCCAATTAATGAAGTTCGGAGTAATCTGTTGAAGATACCCTGAAAAGCCAAATGGAACAATGTTGATGAACAAATGAATGATGATTTTTTTAATTTTAATCATGATTTCTGATAATATTAATTTTTAGTTTTTTACTCTTAATTTTTTTGAAATAATAATTTTGTGCTATGGTTATTGGTGAAATAGTTTATATTTTAATTTTAAAAAATTATAATATCTTATAAGTGCTTATAGAATTATGCATCCAAACAGTTCAATTTTTGTATAAGCACTTGTAAATGTGTCTATCCAAACGCAAATACTCTTATATCATAAGCTCTCATGCAATAAACTCTTGTGTCAGAAGCTCTTAAATAAGCTGTGTATCCAAACATGCCCTTATTCTTTACACATATGCCACTTCTCAAAGAAGAAAACTACTGGTCGAAAGTAGAATCTTGCCTTTTCCAATAGCGCCATATTGCAAAACGAAGAACCCAAGTGTGAGCCACTGTTGCTTTACACGCCTTTTTTTTGTAAAAAAAAAAACTTTCAAAAGGCATAACAAGCCAAAACTAGTTGTTCAGTCATTCCGCAAATAAAATTATTAAAGTAGACTGGCTTTTGGTAGTTTCTTCGTCAATTTCATTCTTCTCTTATATTATTAAATATTGGTTTAATTGATTTGATTAGTAGGATTTATTAAATTTCGCCTATCTTTTGACTGCAAAATTTTGTTGATTTTTCAAAACAAATTAACATACATTTTTATTCTTTTATATTAATATTAAAAATATTTTATATTATGTCTCGAAAACATAATATTGATATTAATAATTCATCGAATGTCTTAAACTCTATAAATAAATAAGAATTTTTTTCGATACATATAAAAAATTTTGATAAGCAAAATAATAAAGTAACATATTTACAATTAAGTGAAACATTTCAAGTTCAACAAGAAACATATTATAACCATTTATAAACTTAAAAATGTATTTTATATTATATAATTTTATTTAAATATATTTTTTCATGTGATATTAGAAACTGTATTTTTTATTAAAAATAGTTTTTCATTATACCTAATCAAAGTAATATAAACATAATACATTATGCATGTATACATAGTCAAAGTAGCGGGTTGTGTAGTGGTTGAAATTAAGCTTTTCCAACTTGTATTTTTTTCTCAAAACCGATTAAATGCTCAACTGGTCCAGTTTTGACCGATTCTGCTAGTTTACTTCTAATTGACTAGTGACTAACATGTGTTCAGTCTCATATGCTTGACTGACTTGAGAGTCATTGAACCAATCGGATTAACCGGTTCGATAACCGGTTCGATCCGATTTTGCAGACAATGTGATAAATGCGTATTTAGACTGACTTAATTTAATAAGTTTTAATTAAAAATTTCTTATAGAGTTTTTTTTTTTTAAAAAGACTAATCCCTGTGAAACTAATCATTACCAAATATGCACTACTCGCTGATAAAGACGGTGACTGTCTTAATAGTTAATATTTAGTCTTACTTTATTTGTCAGCCACATGTTTATTTAAAAAGCTAGATAACAAAAAAAAAAGAGCAATGAACATCTTGGCCTAGAGTTGCTAGATGTTATGAACTTATGATCCTCGATCAATTAGTGTTTTCTGATATTCGTGATCGACAAAGGGATATGCAACTTTTGATCACGTGTCTTGGATGAAGAAGAACTCTTCAAGATTGAATCAGGATCTCGCTTGAGGCCTAGTACTAGTATGTATCAAAGGACATTATATACTCCATATTGGAAGTAACATTTTAAATTGCTGTAGTCGTTACATCGTAATTTTTGATATTATAAAATTTTTTAGATAAATATGATTGATGCAGCCGCAATATATTGTTATGATGTAGTCATAAGACCTCAAAAACTTTGACATTGTGGTCACGATGGTAGTCACAAGCCACAATTTGAAAATTTGATTGGATTAAGGGTATCTATTAATTAACATACAGACTGTATTAAACGGTGGCTAATTAATGCTTAAGAATTTGGGCGTCCCATTTGTAAGACTTGATACTGATAGATGAGACTTGTCCCTTTATTCTTAGGCAGACAAAAAATTTTGGCACAATTAGGTAGGAATTCAGGTT
Organism: Glycyrrhiza uralensis; assembly: GCA_030159175.1. Taxonomy (NCBI): domain Eukaryota; kingdom Viridiplantae; phylum Streptophyta; class Magnoliopsida; order Fabales; family Fabaceae; genus Glycyrrhiza; species Glycyrrhiza uralensis. Next base: position 58,045,154 of record BRZY01000003.1, read on the forward strand.
GATTGAAGCTACCCAACGAGAACTAAATCACGCGTCTTTTTCCCCCTATTGTATTATGATACTTCTGTCTCTTAATATAAGAATTTTTTAACTAATTCATACATTTTAAGAAAATTGATTAAATTAATTAATAGCAATAAATTTGTCAATAATTTACTATATTTTTCCAAAACTAGCCCTAACACTTATTACTATCTCTCTTTTCTCCTTTCTCTCATCACTTATTAATGCATTGGAAAAGGTAGAATGGTTATGTGATTTGTACAATAAATAAGGACATTTTAGTCAAAAAATAATTAATGCAATTGATTTTTTGGAAAGGTTCTTATATAAAGGGACTTTTTTTTTTGTAAAGGTTATTATATTTAGGAATGGAGGTAGTATTATCTTTCTCTTGCTCCTCTTATAAAATAACGACATTTAAAAAAATTAACAATTTACACATTTTTTTTTCTTAAGTAAAAAATTAAGATGGAAGATGATTTAATTTTTTCATCACAGTCTTCTATTTTTTAATCGGAATTATTTTAGGAAAACGTGAATAAAAAATTTATAATTCTCATAATGATCAATGTTTGAGACACCAATTTGATAATTAAGTTTAAAATGGGGCAGCGAACTAAGTTCTGAATCATTTTCTTTGGCTCCACAAAGTCGAAGGTTGGTCTCGTAGTATCATCCACCTTTCTCATTTTTGATGGCCCTGCTTACATTTGTCATTACTTTTATATACCTCTTTGTTTCATGTCGTCATACCTTATGAATTTGTTAATGCAGTGATATACAATGAATCTTGACACGACATGGAATTATAATTGTCATATGGTGGTATAGTACTATGTCCTGTATTCTTTTTAAGGAGATTAAGATAAAGAGCTTAGTTTTTCATAATTGAGGTTAGTAAAAGGATTAATAAAGTAATGATGTTAAGTTGTGCCAAGATTTGGATAGACTCGGAGGAAAACGGAATCCCTATATTAAAAGCGAAGACAAAAAGCAATTGATGATGGAGAAGATACATAAAGTTGGAAACAGAGAAGATTCTGGAGGGATTTCGTGAACATTGTTTACTCAAAGACCATGGTCCTATAATTATTGCTACTTTTTACCAACACCTAATTCATCCTTTCTCTTTAATTAATGACATATTGGTCCTTCCCGCTCTTTTTTTTTTTGATACATATGTTGGTCCTTCCCTCTTATCATATAATAACAGAGTGATGATGATACTTCCTTAATCATTGCAGGTTAAAATTGCCGCTCTTAATGTATTTAATTTTTTTAATCTGATATAAGGAAAATAGTTTGCAGGCTGCATCAATTCATTAGGCTGTTAAGTTTGCATCGCTTCTCTTGTAATTGCCCAAACAGGGTAAAGAAATGCAAGCGATAGACCAACAACTAAGTCATAAGTCGCAAATGATAACAAAATAGGGACATCGATTTGACAGAAATGTGATCAAACTTGTCTTAATCTAACTTTTTGAATGGAAAAAAGTAAAGTTATTCATCATGCTCTAATATAAAAGTAAGCAAAAACTCTAATTATACCGATTAAAGTCTATAACACAACATGCTGCACTTTTCACTTAGGTGTTCACTATTTGTACACATTGGTGGACACTAGACAAGTAAATAAATGGTCATATATATAGAGAGAGTGGAATCTGAATCTTTTTCTCCTTATTGTAACTCATTCCGTGACTTGTTTCAAGGAACTACTTTTTCCCATAAGATCTTTCTATCTATACCTTCACTGGCATTTCTTTATAAAGGGAACTTACAAAGATAAGAAAAGGATTGAATAAAAAAAAAAAGTGAAAGTTGAGACAGATGGAGGGACTGAAAGAGTAGAGCAAAAGAGCCACCGAAAGACAAGTAATTTACCAGAGAAAAGCAGTGACAAAAGTTATATGCACACAATATTCTTTATTTACCACCTGCATAGTTCAGAAAATAGAGCATTATAACAACAATAAGTGATTAAACGTATAAAAGAGATCGAGATTGCTGCATACATATATATGTAACACAAAAACCATACCTCTCTGCTTTTCGCACACTTTGGACAAGAAGGAAAGGAAAATGATGATAAGAGCAACCCCGGCAATGAGTCCAATTAGTATGGCGAGTGTCTTCTCAATCTCATCATCATTGTGATTGTCATCATCTACGTTGTTCAAATCAAACAAGAAAATTAGACAACACATTCGCAGGTTAATTGTCACTGTTTTTTAAGTCAAAAAAAAAAATTGTCACTGTTTTAAAATAAGTATTGTAGTTGATACTAGATACATTGAAATTGAAATTCGGTTCTGTTATGGTGAATTTTTATACCCTGCATCTTGAAATGCACACTTTTCATATGTGTGTGATTGCAATTTTATGTAATGTTTTCAGAATTTATATATGTCAGCAGATCAAAAGATTTTATTTATTGAAAATTTTATTGATAAAATTAAATATATCAAAATTATTGAAGATAATAACAAGCTATCTCAATCAACACACACATCCATAAATCAATAAGAACTTTTTACTACCACATCCATTTCATTGTGTATTATGCTTAATACGCTATTTTATTCTGCAAGTGCTTTTCACTTTCATGCATTAGGACAAACAAATGACGATATCATTTCATGGATCGTGATTGTTCTTTCGACACATAGGATTCTTCATTAAATCAAAGCGGCGCATTCATCGTCAAACAGATGTTACTGGAATATGTTTATATATTTTATTTTATCCTAGCACAATGAATATTGTAAATACTGTGAGTCTGTGACAAAGCAAAATCACAATAAAATAATAAATAGACCAAGCAAAATTTTACGTATCTCCTTTTTTTTTAATTCAAGTTATCATTTATTCTCCTCGTTTGCCGAGCAAAAAGAATAACTTTTACTCAATAAAGAATACAAAAGGTTCTTTCAACAACAACAAAAGAAAATACAGAAGGGACAGTGGAAGCGTAATTGAAAATTCAAACACAAACCTTCTAGAAAAAAAAATACACGATACAAGTAATAAGGAAATTTTGAATAAATTAATTAGCTTGTGTAAATCAAAGCTCAAAGTTATGATATGAGTAATGAAAGGTAATTCTCATCAAAGACATGCATAATTTAACAGGGATAGTTATCCATTCCAAGGCTCCTCATAGGCATGATATCCAAACAGAAGCCCTATGTAGTGGAAATTTCCCATTAGTACACAAAGAAGATATACCAACCAAACAGTGCATCCAAGCACTAATTGGAGAGAACAACACGCAAAACACACAATATTTACCAGGAACAAAATTGAAAGAAAGGGAAAAAAAAGGGAAAAGAATTAAGTACTATATGGACCGATATGACTCATATGAGTTTACCCCCCCCCACCCCCAAGTTGCCAGACCAATTCTCATTTTCCACACACTTTTGATCACATGGGGGGGGGGGGGGGGGGGGGGAATACCCGCTTATAAGCAAAATTCAAAACAAAGCAAAGCAAAGTCAATTCTCGCTAATCAATTAGAAATCAATAAAGAAAAAATTGTAGAGTGATGTCAATTTAATTCTTGGAATTATTTAATATTCTAAATTTTTATAAAATTAAAAATATTCAATTATTTAAGTTTTTATTGGACAATTTTAGGATTAAATTGATTGATTCAAAAGAACTAATTATATTATTGGCAAATTTTAATTTTAGAAACTAATTTAAAGTATTAATAATTTTAAGAATTAAGTTAATATTGTCTTATAAATTTCAGAAAGACAATTTTGGTAATTCACCTGTTACATGTTACAAGATGCAATTTTTTTTTTAAAAAAAAATAGGAGTTGAAGAAATTGATTAGTAACGCTGCGCACAAGTAAATACGATAACCAAAAGTCATAACAAGCCACAAAGCACCACCATGCAGGGTGGAGGGAAGAGCCACTTTGACTTACCGTTACTGCCATGCGAGTGATCCCCACCTTCAGAGTAGCGCGCGTAGCACTTAGCCAAGTACATCTCCCCGGAAGTGGAGGCCCCACACTCAGTTTTCAACCGTTGGATGGCATCAGCAAGGCAATCCTGGCACTCGCTGGGGCTCAAATCCCCGGTGCACTGCGCCACACCGTGATAATCCCCAGAATTACCGGACCGGAACGTCTTATACACCCCATCATCGGGCGTCTGCAAATACGCCAGCACATCATCCCTCCGGGTCAACGCATCAGAAGTCAACCCAATCGACGGTCCACATTTCTTGATAACCTCCGTCTTGTCCTCCACCCCAAGGAACGTGACATTGTCGTACTTGACGAGGCACCCGTCGAGCTGCAACGCGCCGCCGCACGAGATGAAACAGAGTGTGCCGAGTTGACTCACCGCGCGCGAAACGCAGCGCGAGCACCGGTCGTTGTCGAGGTCGCCGCGGCACTGGAAGAGGCCGTAGACGGTGTCCGACGCGCCGGCGCCGGAGCCCTGGTTAACGGTGAAGTTGTTGTAGTTGGTGAAGGTGGCCGAGTTGACCAGGGAGGTAAGGACCGAGTTGACGCTGTTCTCGTAGGAGGAACCCGGCGAGTACTTCAGCTGAGAGCAACCACCGAAGATGAAGGAATCGGTGGAGGAGGTTGATGGGGTTGAGAAAGTCACAAGAAAGAAGAGGAGAAGGAAAACCATTCCTCTGCTTATTTTTGACATGTTCTGTTTTGTGTGTGTGTGTGTGTGTGTGTGTGAGTGAAGGGAACTGAGAAGGTTTTGTTTTGTTGAAGGGATATTCGAATATCGATGAGTTATGGTGATGGGGTTGCTTTGCTTTGAGGAGAATTTACGTAAGGGGAGTGAGGAAGTTGATGTAAGGAGAAGTGTATATGATTGTGGAAAAGCAGAGTGTGGTGTGGTGTGGAGTGCTATATGGTTAAAGTCACTACTACTAGCTAATATAGTGTGTGTACCTAAAAGTTTTTTTTTTTTAATTTTCTATTTTTTTCCTTTTCACATTTTGTGTTCACTTTCTTCATGCCTTTAATTAACTTTTTGGGATCTTGGGTTTAGTTAATGGGCAACGTGTATTGTGAGTAAGTAATGTACTACTGAACTAATTAAGGATGAAGTCAAAAAATGGTTAAGGGGCTGGTGATGACGATTGACTCCAAAGGGCAAAGGCATTGAAAGGCCAAAACAGGGTGTGGGTTTACCTACTACTTGCGTACTACAACTGTTATTATTAGATGGAAAGCCACTCACAGCAACAATTTGAAAAAAAGAAGAAATTTTAATCTGGCCGTATTCCAGTTTTTCGCTAACAATTTACCTTTTAATTAATGATTAGTCCCTTTACAAGTTCAAGAACTCAATAGATGAATGATAAAATATGTAACGAGAGATGTTTATAGAGTTCTAAAAACTTAAACAATTCTAGTCAGTTGCTTTTATCATCAGAGTGTATATAGGTGACATTATTGATTTTTTTATTAATGGTTAAGATTACTTACTTTACACTTTATTCATTTTAGAAGAGTCAAATCAACTCCAAAACTGACTTTTTTATATAAGCAATTCTCATAAATAACTCTCATTATATAACTAATTCCCATAAGAAGCTTACCATTGAAGTGAAAGTTAATTGGTGCTCTTAAATCCCATGTGATATTATAAAAATCACAAAAAATGAATTAAGCAACTCTCATGATCAATTCCGGTTGGAGGTTGGGGGTTCAATTCTCAGCTCATATGTACGGAAATACACCATTTGAAAGATACGACCATCTCGAAGGGATTAGTCTCAGCAGTTATGTGCAGATGATACCCTAAAAAATAAAAATAAAAAATCCGGTTGGATATGCTCTTGGTATTGAGCATTCAACCCATCTCTCTCTTTCCTTGGGAGTCTCTACATTTCCGAGGGGTATATAAATAACATTTTTGCATAAGAAATAGCATTAATTCTTTTTTACTAAATTACGCTCACAGCCAATAAAATGACAATAATTAGTATTTTTTTTTTGAGAAAAACTATATCACTAGATGGGTCCTGTCTCTATATGGTGAAGGTATTATCAAAGTGTCCATCGCAATCAGCTATATAGACCACTGTTTCTTTTTTGTGAAATTCCTTGGTCATTCGATTTTCTTCACTTTGGAATGAGGATATATATAAACTATACACTTTCTTAGAAGTTTTTATAATTGGGCTAGCTGTTGATAGAAACAGTTTGTTTGAATATGATTTAATTACCTTGCTCTAGAAATAGATAGCGGTGTGATCTTTCGCATATTTGACCCCTTTTCCATCTCACTACTACATCTTTCTTTATCGTAATTAATTGGGAGACGGGAGTTATATATAGGGAAGGGCCAGCAAATTAATATCAATAGTTACTTTATTGACTTAAAAAAAAAATCAACTACGTACGCTTAAAATTTCTAGGAAATCCAATGCTTAATTTCTTTAAGGGTATCGTTAATAAGCATATATTTTTAAAAAGCACCAGACCCTTTTAGATTATTCTAATTGCCTGAAGGATAAATAATAAACGTTTCAAAAATTCTTAATTAAAATATTTAAACGCTACAACTACATTTTATTTAATAGTTTACTTTAATTCCCTGACATTTACTTTGCATATGTTAATGAAGCTCATTTTTTATAGCCCTCCACATTATTGGTCAAAGTTAATGAGGTTTGTTTTTGTATTTGAAAGTTCAATAAGGATTCAACGATATTTAAAGAATTATTTGCTTTTATATTTTAGGCTTAATTGCATTTTTAGTCCCCTAGTGGTTGGGCAATTTTGGTCCCCCAATTTCTAATTGCTCAATTTTGATCTTCATATTTTCAAAATGTGCAATTTTGGTCCGTCCGTTAGCTTGACATCCAAAATTTAATAGAGATGCTAACATGGCGATGGAGTGTTGACATGGATATACTGACGTGGCCTTAGAGTGCTGATATTGTGCATTGACGTGGATTTAGAGTGGTGACACGTGCGAACACGTGTGGACTTACATGGCTTTAGAAATTCAGGGTTTTAGAAAATGCAAAAATGCTAATTCTAAGACTTGAACTCATGACCACATGGATACAAATAAAACAATAGTGCCACTACACCACATGACTCATTTGTTATACATATGACAAAACCACTATATATAGATTATAGAGTTCTTAAAGGAGTTTACAGAGTACTCAATTAATTTTTTTGGGAGAGAGTACACAACTATTAGAGTGTGAACAATAATAAACTACGTAATTAACCCCCAAAAAATAAAAATTATTTCTTCTTTATCTTTATTGAAATTTTTAAATCGGATTAATGTGAATAAGAAAATAAAGATAAAAATGAAAAAGTAATTTAAAAAAGATAATTTATAAATGTTTTTACAAACTAGAAATAATTCAAAAAAATAATAATTAATAGATAATTTTATATTCAATATTATTGGAAAATATGTCAAGTATTGTTTAAATAAATTACAAATAGAAAATCAATTGAATAATTAATTAAAAAATAATACTAATATTAACACTCATATTTTAAATAATACTAGAATTATAGTGTTAAATATAATTAAGGGCTCATATTTTAATAATACTAGAATTATAATAATTCTAGTATAAAATTTTAAAATAATATTAAAAGTTATTTCAACTAAAGAAACTTTATTCACGTTTTTTTAGTTTATCCTTTTATTTTCATCAATTAATCTAAAATAATTTATTTTCATTTTTATCTTTATTCTTTTATTTACAATAATCAAATTTAAAAAATTCTATCAAGATAGGGGATTTTTTTTCATTTTTGGATTTTTTTATTTTATTTGTGGTTTATTATTTTTTACCTCTAATTGTTATATACTCCAAAAACTCTTTTAAGAACTCTATACATAGTGATTTTGTCATGTGATTGCCAAATAAGTCATGTGGTGAAGTGACTTTGTTGTTTGTTTCTATCCATGCGGTGATAGGTTCAAGTCCTAGAATTAGCATTTTTGTATTTTTTAAAACCTTGAACTTCTAAAGTCACGTAAGCTCCACATGTGTTTACACGTGTCATCACTCCAAATCCACATCAGCGCACAATGTCAGTACTCTACGACCACATCAGCACACCCATGTCAACACTACATTGCCACGTCAGCATCTCTGTTAAATTTTGGATGTCAAGTTAACGGTTGGACCAAAATTGCACATTTTAAAAGTATGAGGACCAAAATTGTGCAATTAGAAATTGGGGGACCAAAATTGTCCAACCACTATATTAGAAAAACCAAAAATGCAATTAAGCCTATATTTTATTAAGAACTATGAAATATCGCATTTTTTATTTTATATCCCATTTTTATAAATTTATATAGAAAATTAAAATAATGTAATATTTTATAATGATTACTAAAAAAATAAGAAATAAAAAATTGTGATATTACGTGAAGTACCAAATATTTAATAGTGATTTTATGTTTTTTTTTTGTTTGAGTAGTGATTTTATGTTTTTAAGAAAACATGAGACTGCTTTTGCGCGTACTCCACCTCAACGATTGTGCTAATATATACAAATTTTCTGAGAGCTTAAGTTTTTTTCTTTACTCCACATTACCTCCAAAAAAGTCATTTATATATAGATTTAATTAGTATGCACTGCCTGTATAAATTATTTTTTCATATATATCCAATCATATATTACTATGTAGATATTTTAGAAAGTAATGTTTTCACGTGGCACTATGGTGAGATATGATTGGATGTATATGTAAAAATAATCTACACTGACAGGGCATAGTTATTAAACTCTTTATATATATGTTCTAAATTTAATAGATACAGCAATGAAATCAGTCAATTAAGAAATTCATCCTTCAAAGTGGATTATTATGGTAGGAAAAAGGTAAGATTCCAGTTATCTCAAGCATTGTCGTCCCTATAACCAGATTTAAAAAAAATAAAAAATAAAAATAATTCAATGAATGTATGATATGGAAATAGGACTTTCTTGATCTCCATCAATTGACAAGAAATTTTATCTTTCGTAGTTCATACTAAAATACAGTTTCCGTTAGCGTCAACATTAAAATTGGTTGAATGAAAATGTGGCACATTCAGACATGTGCGTTCAACCTCAATTTGGGCACCTTTTTATGGAATTTTTTGTCTGCGCTGAATAAAGAATTTGGATCCTTTGTAATCAGTATTGCATGCTTTTAATTACCGGAATCAACAAATCAAAACTATCAAATGATGATCCAATAACTTATATCTTGATATATATTTTATTTTGAATTCAATTTGCTGAACATGAAATATGAATTGACCGATCTTCATCCAATAATTCTGATTTACAAATTACAATAGATGCATAACCAAAATTGTAATGGTTTGGAATCCAGATCCCAGGCCATATATAATATTACTGCCCAACTGCCTTATGTGTAAAGCGAAATTAAGAAAGAGGGAGAGGCAGATGTTGACCCGAGAGATGGGGCTGAGTTTGACAATTTCATTTAATAAAGTTTTATTTAATAACACTCAGAAATGTGTTTGAATATATAAGGGCCTTTTGCCCCTTTCATGGGAGAAATTGTGATGAATATTACTAAATACGAAACTGATCACTAAATTTTCCCATCGCAATTGCTAGCTGGCAACTCTAATTTCCTGTCGTATGGGCCACAGTGACGCCCCGTGAGTGATCAAAGGTGCCTCACGTTCGCTCCTCCATGAAGCAAATCATTTGAGGTAGATGATGGAGACTTCATTCATTCCCATTTTCATATAGCTGCCTGTTAGATTAACTAATTGTGTTGTTTCTTCTATGCATTTAGATCCTTTGATCTCAATTATGATGAAGGTGTTCATATGTTAGTTTCAATTGCAATAATTCAGTATTTGTCACAACTGTAATTGTAGCCACAATGTCATGGTTCAGGAGTATCTTATACTGTATATATTGCCACCACAATTGTGGTCACATGATAAAAGACATTTGTCTACAATTTTCTGTAATATCAAGAATAACGACGTAATCGCAACCGCGACTACAATTTAAAATCTTGACAACTTTTATTGCTTATATATTTGTTAAGTTAAAAGAAATAAACATGAAATTTGTTAGATGCACGACGGAGTGCACATGAAAAAGTATCAAACTCTAGCGTCACAAATTCTTACCTAAAGCTACTATGACATTGGGGTTGAATCGGATTGGACAAAGACATTTCTACGTCCATCCTATACGTTAGAGGGAGAAGCTTCGTGGCGTGGCTCTTAATTAACTACTACTTGCAACAGGGCCTCAATAGTCAATTCAAACCAAGCTTCGTTGGCAAAGCAAACGAAGTTGATTGATGATGAGAATTAAACTCGCCACAAACTCCCAAAATTGACTCCAAAAAAATTATACTCCCTCCGGTCTAAAATATAAACAACAAAAATACTTTTTTCTTGGTCTAAAATATAAACAACATTCATTAATTTCTATATAAATTAAATACTAATTTTCCAATTATACCATTCATTTAATGCAATATTTATATTTACGAGAGACAACAAAGGGGATAATTTTGGAAAAAAATTTAGAACTAGTGAGTATTAATTAAGATTATCCAATTTCAAAGCATTTCTTGGTCTATATATTTTTGTACAATATTATTTATATTTTAGACTAGAGGAAATAATAACGAATTTCAAACACCTGCGTAAGGATGAAACTTCCATAAGTTTCAGCTTTTAATATATAGGTCCTCAAGCATGTGATTTGCTTTTGAATATTATGTGTAACGTGTAATTACTTTGACAATTTGGTTAAGTCGTTGAAATAATTAAAGGGGCAATAAAAAGAGAAGATTCTGGAAGTATATATTTAGTTAATTGATATTCTATAATTTTATTTGTATGCAATATTGCTGAATATACGCATAAAATTGATATAAATAAAAACTTGAATTTTTAGCTGAAAAAAAAATCTATTTTTTCTGCATTTTATTAGTACCACAATTTAGAATGACAAAAAGTCATTTAATAAGGAGGATACCCTACCATCAAAGGGAATGAGAGGAGAGGAAACGGTAAAACAGACAGAACAATACGTCGCCTTCAATCGACAAAATGAACATCCCGGAATCCACCTTAATTCATTCGTGTGCTTTATTTAGTATTTACAGCACTGGAAAAACGAACAGAATAACTCGAAAGACCACAAAAACTATAAGACACTATAAGAATGTGGAATTATTACATGAAAGATATCACATAAATCACTCTAATACAGGGGACGGATACAAAAAACATATAAGAAAGGACGAAAAAAATGTATTACTTTAACAAATATAATTATATTAATAAATTGATTATAAGATTAAAATTATAATCTTTTAATATAATTAAAAAAATAAGCAAGTCGGGGCTTGGAAAGTTACATTTGATTTAACGTAAGATTTAGATATATGAAATTTTTGTTCCATCATATACGTTTTTATTTGATTTAGAAGAGTTCTAAGGTGTCATCAATTTAGTTTTTAAAATTGTTTGATAAAGAATAACATGATAAAAAAATTTCAATTTCAAAAAGTAATTTAGAATATTAATAAATTTAAGAATGAAATTTACGGTATTCTTTAAAGACTAAATTAATGATTCATTCTTTTAAAATATGTAAATTTTGGCTCCCTTTATCATTGCAGTATACTTTAAATATTATTAATAAAAGAAAAAAATACAAAGAAAACTAGGATACCAACCTAATTGAAATCGCAGTGGTTATTGTAATGCTTTTGCACGTGGATATTTATTAAAAAAAAGCAACGTGGCTCCCCTTATCTCATCCCTCCGCCGCTGTTCCACGAAGAAGTATCATAGAGGAGAAATTAACTTCTTCCCATATCAATCAATAGCATAAAAAGAAGTGAAGCGATTGAATCATCCAAACAACTTCCATTATTTGGCTTCTTTTAACTTGTCTGACAATAAGAAAAATTATTTATTCCAACATAAGAACAAACAAAAAATGTGATTAATTGATGATGGCCTAGAGTATATTTTATCCTCTCTCTGATCCTAATATAAGCAACAAGTTATTTTTTTGATTCATTTAATAACTCATGTATTTGATCAAACCGGAGGGAGTATTTTATATTGTTATCTACATTTTTTGACAACTATATTATTATCTACTTAGAACCCCTAAACAACACTTGAAAATAGGATTTGTGTGTGTTGTTTTTATTTAAATATTAATTATAGACGTATTATATTCATTTCCCAATAATTAATTTGAGCATCCTTACAATATAATTATTTCAATGAAGTTTAGGTGTTTCTTTCCCACGGAACTCGGTCTCCATTTTATCCTTAGTAGAACTTCGACTCAAGTCAACCATCGCAGGTAATCAGATTCTAATCTCAATTATTGATATTTTAATCAATTACCGTAATTTTTCATTTAAAACGAATCTCTTAGTTTAAAGGAGTCAAGTCTATGCTTCTGGGAATACAAATCTTAATTAAAGAAAGAATTTTGTTTTATAATTAGTGAATATAAGATCTAGTAGTTGAATGAGATGAAGTTGATTGATGCCAACGTATCAAACAAGCTCTCATAATTGACTATATGGAAAACAGAATTCCTTCAAACCCGTCTAAACACAATATTTATACATGGATAAGTCATTTTATGAAAAATGACACCTTAAATGCATCTATGCCCCCCCTCAAATTATCAAAAATCATATTTTTGTTTCCATGATTGGTTGTTAATATTACTCTTCAAAACAAGTAACATTCAACGTATTGTTTAAGTCTCTTTCTCTCTCTCTCTCTCACACACACACACACATGGTTGGTGTGTGCAGACAGTACCATGTTGGGGAGGAGATAGCACTAAGCAGTGGGTGTTCCATCAAGGGAAAAGAAAAGCGAAAGACCATTGCAAGGAGAGAAGGAAGGTCACCTCAAATTCAATAATGGAAGGCATTCTTTCATTCTCTCTGATATATAATTTTATGTTTATATTGTACTGTTTAATTACATGGGGGGAGTTATGAGGATTTTTGTCTTTGCCTCTTGATGTGCCACCACGAGAACACAACACTACAACTCTACATTAGGTTTTCTGCCTCAACTTCCGACCAAAAAGCCAACTTCATTTTGTCCCTACAGATAAGGTTTTCCCATGAGTTATACGATCGCACATATGGCTTTACCTTTACATAAATGCATGCGACCAACCCCATTACCCAATTTGGCGTTGATTGAATATCTGTCCAGATTATCTAGGTGGCCAGCCTCATTTGTTATATGATTATGGCTATGTATTCACAGAAAACTACAGGAATGGGAAACAGAGGCAAATAATTGGAAACCCCATACTGCTTATTGCTAGCTAAGATATCTTTGGATATAGCGTATCCACATCCACGTGAAAGAGCCATTTTTGCATCTCTAGTGTTCATTATTTAATGGGATGTTGTGGTCAATTTTGTGTAGCAGACAACAAAGTTTTACAATTTACTAGGATGGGTTTGAGTTGAGAAGTAGGTGGGGTATTGACATGCATTTAAACACATTTGATCTCTAACGACTGCGATTGTCTAATTACCAAGTTTTTGAATTTTTTTAAAACTTAATTAAAATCAAAACAAAAAACGTCTGTTATGTCCTTAACCTGGCCAAAGGCAACAACCAGTCTTACATCATAGGAACCAATCCAAATATATGACATTGATATCGATAAAAATTCGACAAAGCAATTGGAACGGATAGTTAGAGTACAGACAAAGCGACATTCGTTTGTATTTTCTAAGGGAAAAAGTATTTTATTTAAAAAATTATTCTAAGGGAAAAATAGTTTTGTTCTAGAACTGATGGCTGAAATTAAATTTAGACATGCAAATGTTTTCCAACCTCAGACCCCTTTTTTTTTCTGAATGGCTGATCGAATTTGAGTCCTTCCAGATTCTTCCATACAATACAAGGTCCACCTTTGCAGAAAGAATTTATCTGACTCTGCATTTTTCGATTTTTCTTTTCTTTGGAAAATTAGATAGCCCCATAATCAGATTACTCATACCCAAAAAGAGTTGCATGCCATCACTCATCTATCCCTTTATCTCATTACTCTTCTTATTTCTTAGTGAATAAAATTGACAAAAATAACAAGGAGACTTCTAAATACTGAAGGTATGAAACCAAAAATTGACAAAAATGTCATCTCGCCCAACACATCATGCATCGCATCCCACCTCATAACTCAGGCCACCTAAGGGACCAGGCTCCTCAGTCCGGCCTAGATGGCCTTTGACAATCATTGTTCTTGCTTCCATTATCTGATGATTGATATGTAGCAACACTGCATCATTCTTTTTTCAAAAATAATGAAGTTTTTTTAAACATGTATAAATCAGATTATTGATTTCGTTTATTCTTTATTTTTTTTCTGTAAATGCCTCCACCACATATTAACAATAATCTAACCTATCATCAAGTGACAATGAACTCAGTTCCTCTCAAAGAAACCTTCGGATTCAAGTTTCCTGCATGAAGAAAACAGGCACTGCCAGATTTATTCCCCTAATTAAGTTCATATGGCTTGAAGTGCATTAGTCTTGAAGTGGCTTCCTAATATCGGAGTTTCAGACTCCAAAAATACAAAAATAAAAAAAGTAATCTAATATAATGCATAAATTGGCAAAAATAAAATGAAAGTAATGCAGTAAAAGCACCATTGAAATGGTGGAAACGAGGTTACAAAAAAAAAAATTCAACAAGCAATTGGATGCTTCCCGCAATTTCAGGATTAAAGTATGCATACGGATCACACCTACACAGATGAATACATAAGAAAGCAAAGATAAAAGGTTCCCACTGCCAAATTAAAGTCTGCAGCAAAAGCAGTTTCAACACAATGCACAATAAAATTCCAAGGTTACGACAGTCACTCCTTGATAGCTCCAGGTTACAAACGCAATGGTCGATAATTACATTTATAAATGCATTAACCCTTGTAGTGGGATTATCTATTCAATATAATTATTTACATTATTTTTCTTGGATTCTCACCTGAATTACACGATACAACATCTCAGCACCAGCCCCTTCTGGTCAATCCTGCCATCTTCGTTTCCTAAAAGTCACATATATGATCATTTAGCTTCCTCATATCACACAAGATTCATAAGAAAAATGCAAACCTTAACAACTGTTCTACTAGTTCCGGCAATGTAATGTCACCACAGCTTATAATCTAATCAGCAGAGTCTAAAAGATAACAGATTAAATTGATCCAGTCAATACACGTTTTTTTTACAGTACCATTCAATAAGTTGGCACATCATTAAAGAAGTTTGAATTCCTAGAATTGTTGCAAACTCATAACAACATGGTATTGCATTACATAGTAGGATGATGGTGAAAAGAAATATATTTTTTCGTAAACTACTAAATTAAATAAATTTATACAGACAAACTAGTCACAGTTAAGACACTAAATTTGTACTTTTTAGCTGAAATGTAATTAAAATATACTCATCAAAGATTTAATTCTTTAAATGTCAAATCCTGGGAATATCCACTCCCAGACAAATGTAATGCAGAACAAGGTGTCTTAAAACAAAAGCACTTACAAGACTGCTTGCTGAGAGCAATCCAACAGAAAATTTTACTCAAACTGTTCTAAGAAGTTTAAAGCTTGATAGCTCACAAATGATCCATCATGTTTTCTTCACATTTTCGATGACCACATTTCCAAAGCATTACATGCTCAATGGGATCAACACACTCAATAATCTCTGACAATTAACATTCAATCACTTAACCAACAGATGCAGTAATTTCACATAAAATAGTTTCTCTAATGCAATATCAGACCATCTATGTCCATATGTTTGGACAATGACAAAAGAAACAATTCTTGTGGTATTGAACTGACAAATTAACCATACAGTCCATACTATAAAAAAAACTAAACTCATGTATATAACAATTGCTAAAATAGAGATAAAATCATAAAAACACTAGCAACAATCAGAAATAAGATTGACATACCTTCAGGAGGCTGAGCTAACTTCCGGTTTTGTGGAGACGTCATTTCTTTCTTCAGTTGCATCAAAATGTCTTCCATTGTACACTCTCTTTGCCAATTAGCAAGCATGGGAAACAAATGTGGTTCAACCTGGTTATTTAGATATTTATCAATTTATCAATACATATTCGATCACAGCAGTATAAGGAATCCTTAGTAAAAAAAGTCACCCACCACTCCAGTTTCTTGGTTGACACAAGTCATGTTAATCCTTGTCTGAAATCTAACAGATGGTGGATTGTCTGGATAATCCTTGCCACAAAACAATTTCAACTGGTAGATACGCCCTTCATGAACAGTCTGGTGAAAGAACAAGATGGACAGGAAAATTCACCAAGTCAACATAATGTTTAATAGACACTGACTTCACTTAGCAACTGAAGTGTGACACATGCATCCTGTGAATGGAATTAATTGGGAAAGAAACTAATGGTGATATAAGTACTTCAGAAAACAGTGAGTAAAATAAGGATCTTGAAAAAATATATAGAATTTAATCCCTCGGGAATGTTAACATATATATATTTCTAACCACGTTAGCTCTAAATTACTAGGTGCCATTATAAAGTTTACTTCAAAAGAAAGCACCATAAGACCCATAACTATATATGTCTTAGAAAAAAGATAAATTCATCAATTTCACGAAGGTTTTCCTTGCATCAAATGTAACAGAGTGTAAAGAACAGAACAGCTTACACCAGGAGGGCCAATAATAGTCCCAGTCCATGACTGCATGTATATATCATCAGCATCATCCATTCCATAGCTTACAGTTCCATCTCCAATTCCCTTCTCGCCTCGCTCAAGCTCTTCCAATAATCTGAAATTCCTAGGAACTACAGAGAAAAACCAAAAAAATTAACAAGATAAGTGCAAATTACAAATTTACGATATAGAAGAAAACAGTTGCAATAACAGATGAACATAGCCAATGATAAGTTACATTTACAAATGATTGAGAAAGGGGGGAAATATGCAAATCACAATGCAAAGATTAAGTTACATTCAATAAATCTTGCACAGACATTTCAACAAATTTTATTTTTTAAGTTCATTGATTGTAGTATCTTTTCAGCGTCTCTATTCATACATAGAAATGCTAGCATTCCTCACTCATCTATCCAATATAACTGGTAACATAGAATGACTGGATCCAAATGTTGACAATTTCAGCACAGTGGAAAGGACCGGAGAACAATGGAGCAAGATGCAGTTAAATATACATAAGACCTCTAGAGCATACTGTCTAAAGTTTCCACGCTAAACTGAGTTAACTGAGCAAGAAGAGCTGAATAGAATTTTATAATCTCGGCAAGCAACAACATTGAAAAAGAGGTATTTACCAAGTACAGGGAAAATTCAAAGTTCATATTACATACTCTTCCAATTAAAAGTTTCTTTTCCCCTTCCCTGTCACGTTTATTACACTAATATCCCAGATGATACATAGCCAATAATTTCATACAACCACAGCTCCAAATGCAATGAATTTTATATCATCATAACCCATACGCAACGGCACCAGGTCCAAACGAACCCTTGCACCCGTTTCGAAACAAAGAGAGTGCGGTTAGAAATTAGAAATTCTAATTAAATATCCAGAACAACCAGAAACACACACTTAGAGAACTATACAGAAGCACGTAATAATAATAGAGAGACAAGCAACCACAAAATAAATAAATAAAAAACGAAGAAAAAAATCGAAAACAGTATAGATGCGAAGAACGAGAGATAATCGAAAATGAAAATCCATGTGAAGGTGTTTTGGATACTGACCGACGACACTGGATCCTTCGGAACCCATTTTGACGGTGAATTGGGAAGGGAAGGGGCTAGGGTTTTCTAATTGTAGAGAGAGAAACTCTCAAGAGTTAGGCAGATAAAGGAGAAAGAGGAAAAGAGACGAGTGGCGTGATCGTAATGATGACTGTGCCTGAAGTCCGTTAACACCTTTTTACAAAACTCGAAGGTTTGCTAAGGGCGTACCAAATGGGTTAAATTATGCGTTATGTTATGTTCTCTGTAGGTAACAATTACCTATTATATTTTTTGTATAAAAAAAACAATTACCTATTATCAAGAGTTTACTTTTCCAATTGGGACTGTTATTTGGTTGAGATTTTCTGCTATTCACTCCTCAAAACTTGTGTGTGGGGCTGTTTAAGGTAAATGTGTACTCCCTCCCTTTTTAATTTATTTCAGTTCTAGTCTTTTTTTACTAAAATTATTGTTCCATCTATACCCCTTATTTAATAATTTTTGTTACAATAATTATTTTAAATAAAATTAAAAAAGAATGAATTAATGAGATCAATGTATTTTAATTTTAATATATATACAATAATATATTATTTCTATGAAATATTTCTTAATCTATGTGCATTAACTTTAAACTGCAATAGATTAGAAATGAAGAGTAAAAATAATAAATTTTATTAGCTTAATTTTATATTAGATAGATAGTGGATTTAGGCATTACTATTTAGATATTATTTAAGATTTAAGGATAAGTTCAGGAAAAGTCTTGCACTGATTGATATATATGAACAATTGTATATAATAATAGAGGAAAGCTTCATATTATTGTTTTAGCATTTTTCCTATACAAAATTTTAAAAATAGAAAACAAAATAAAAATAAAGTAACAATTTCTAATTAAAACTATAAACAGGAAATGAAAAAAACAGAACCATCAAAATGTAATGCATATATTTAGAAACAATTGAAAGGGGGGAGAATACCATGTTGGAATACTTTATTTACGTAGTGTTTAGTTGGAAGGAAGTGAAGAGAAAGGGGGGAGAAAATGTTTCTTGTTTTGTTTGGTTTAATTTTTTGGTTCGATGTTTTCTGACCCCACATTGTTCCTGTAATGCGCAAACTAAACCCCTCAATACCTTCAGTGTGCACAAAGTGAAAGTGTCCGGTGCCCCTTTTGATTTAGGCACAAAGCATCAATTCAAGTCGTTGTGCTCAAACAAGTTGAGAATTTACGAGGGAAGGCGTCGTGTGTGGTGGTGGAGCATAGCTTGTTCACAGGACATCCCAAAAAATGCGTCTTGAAAAACATGTTTTCCTTTTTTCAAAATAGAGGAAAAAGAAAGAAACAAGCCCTAAAAGTTTCACAGATAAAAAACAAATCGAGTCCATAAAACAAGAGAAACTGAAAAAACAAAGGTGCCATAAATGGGACCGTTAATCTATTGCATAACAAACTCAATATCTTGATAAACTCTGCCATTTTCCTCAACTAAATTTGGTAAATGAATATCAGTAAAACCTATATCTCCTTCAATTCAATTCTGATGTAAAAATGAACGCTTTTTTTTTTTTGGTCAATAAAATGAACGCTGAAACACGAGGTTGGATGCAGCAAATGCTAACTGGGCCTTATGGGTACAACCGTCTCCGTAGTTCCTCCACAAAATTTCCTCTAGGAATGTTCACATCATTGCTGGCCTCGAGGTTCTTCAATTGTACCATGCCTTCTTTTATTTCCTGCTCACCAACGAGTAGCATCCAAGGGATCCTTGATTCTTTTGCATAGTCAAAGTGCTTCTGTCTTCTTTTATTGACCAAGAATTCTGCATTCACCCCAACATCCCACAGTTCACCTGCCAGCTCTGCCCCGAGTGTTATGTCATTCCCTAATATGCTCACTAGCACCTCTGTCTTGGTTGGTCGAGCCATCTAACGAAAACACCAACAAAAAAATTAAAACATGCTATAAATAGATACTGGCAAGACAGTTGCGCTGTTCGTTTAAATGTTCTCTAGGCCAGAATATAACTCGGACGTTTACAACTTGATAAGGACAAATAATTTTTTTGTAAAAATCAGAAGAAAAAACTTAAGT
Source organism: Glycyrrhiza uralensis (assembly GCA_030159175.1). NCBI lineage: Eukaryota > Viridiplantae > Streptophyta > Magnoliopsida > Fabales > Fabaceae > Glycyrrhiza > Glycyrrhiza uralensis. The sequence goes on from BRZY01000003.1 coordinate 58,065,062, forward strand.
TGTTTTATCATCATTTCCACACCAATACAAAAAAAAATCACTGAAATTTGTAGCAAAATCAGTGTTAAAATGGGATTTGATACCCAGAATAATCGAGGAATATTTATTTCTTTTCATACAAACTAATAAAGTTATCAAGCATTATGATCACCTGGTTCTGATCCTTCTGTTGTTGCTCCATTATGGCAAATACTCTCTCGATTCCCAGACTTACACCAACCGCTGGAACTTGCTTTGAACCAAACATCCCTATCAGATTATCGTAACGGCCACCAGCAGCAATTGAACCAACCTGTGTAAAAAGCATAAATCCATCCCTAAATATAAGCAGAAGATTTTGATAATAAATGTGTACATGAAACACAGGCAGAGCAGAGTATATTGACAAATATGACTATCATAAGCCTACAAGGGTTTCAATTTACTTTTTCATACATCATCCATAGACTTTCTTAATAAGAATTATTGCAGAAAAATGATGAGAAAATCAAGTTGAGACCTATCTCAGTCTATGATTTCAAAATAAATTTGGTGAAGATCCATTGAACTTTCTATACAATAAGAATGACATGAGCTGAACTTCTACAATAACTTATCAACATGGGATTTACTTGTTGCATTTAGAGGTTGTGCAAGACAGTGAACATCCGGTATCCCTGGGCTGGCATATTGCATTGTGCCCCTTAAGGATGAAGGGACCAAAGAAGAAACATTTCAGAATGAAGAGAAGAAAAAAGACATGAGAATTACCTGAGCACCCCCTTTGAAAACAGCTTCAAATATGACTCCAGTATAATAATCAAGACCTCTGGCAAGACTCAAGTCAAAAACCACTTTATCAATGCGTTTTGATTTATCAAGAGCTTTAAATAAAATTTCCAGGTCATTTAATGCATCAACAGATCCAGCATTTTCTAAGAAAGCACTGCCTTCTTGTTTAAATTTAGATAACAATGCTAAAGGAGGTCCTTTTTCTTTAACAAAAGTTTCAATTCTGTCTGCTGTCTCAGCCGTTAATCCTTTCTCTTCCACCTACAGCATGACAGTAGAAAGCACATTACTAAACAAAGCATGATTTTACGAACAGTTTAAACACAAAGAAACTGGTGTGCTCAATCATAATAAATAAAATTATAAAGGAAATAGAAATAAGAAAGCATATGTCCTCACCATTTCTTTTCTTATCTGTTGAAAGGATTGTTTGTCCAACTTGTCAATACTTGAACATATAGTCCTAAACTTTTCAGGAGGTACTCCACATATTTGCATCATGCCATCCAGTAACTTTCTATGATTCAACTTTATCTGCGAAACAAAAAAAATTTACAACAAAAAGACCATACAAAAACACATATTTTGTAATTTAAACACACTATTGAATAGGAATTTTAGCTATTGAGTTGGAAAACCACAGTAAATCGCCAGGCACATCTAAATGAATGATATTATAAGGTTTAACTATAGAAAATAAGTTGGGATGAGTAACACCAGCCAGCAGGTAGTCTGGTAATTGCAATAACAAACACTTGATAAGAAGGTTAAAATATGGCACATGAGTTGATGAAAATCATCCAGATTTAGTAAGACATTGCAAACACCACATCAGCCAGCAGGTAGTCTGATAGCAACACATTTCTAAGACCAGATACTGACAATGATGGCGTTAAAAGTTGCACTTCAAAGTGTAAAATGAAACTTATAAACCCAGCTCATATATTAATACATACTATGACAGTATCATTTGGAGTAAGCATGGATAATGTGTTGCATTGATAACCACTCACCAGAATAAATACTGACAGACCATGAAAAACTACAGTTGATGTCAATATCAATTTATGAACTCCGTAGACAGTTCTACAATTTCAGAAAACCAATATTTTTAAAGAACAAAAATTATAAATATTTACCTCATAATCCCCAATGTCCAGCTCATCAAGCAGTTCAGTCAAAATTCTAACAACCTCAAAGTCTGGAGCCATTTTTTCAGATGGACCAGCAATATCAAAGTCACATTGATAAAATTCACGGTATCTTCCCTTAGACGGGTTGTCCCTTCTGTAGACCTTAGCTATTTGGTACCTTTTCAAAGATGTCAGACCATTCATAGCCACAAACCTAGCAAATGGAACCGTCAAGTCATACCTCAAAGAACAGAGCTCCCCACCCTGTCAAACAAGTTGATTACCGGTTAGCATGAAATAAATTTCAACTCTATCTATGGGTTTGGGGGGGGACCATCTGGCTGAGAACCTTAATGGCAGTCTGGCTTAAAAAGAAGTCTGGATTCAGGAAAATGATTAGAAATATCAGAAGGAAAAGCTCTAGAGCGCTAAAATATCCATTTTTCCCGGGTTTTGAATACAGTAAGTTTATTCTCACAAAATATCCTTACCAGCAGAAAAGAAAAAGGTTTTGTCATAAAACCCACTCAATTAGTCGTCAAGAAATGAAAAGGCAATAAACATATATATGTACCTGGTCAGCAAGATCATAAATCAACTTTGAGTCTTCTCCATATTTTCCCATGAGTGTTTCCCGCAATTCAAAGACAGGGGTATCCAAGGCTGTGGCACCATGCCTCTCAAAAACTTTTTCTATTATTGAAAACGCTTTCTTTCTAATAGTCATTTGTTCTTTAGCAAAATCACGAGTCCCCTGATATGTCATATTGTGATACTCAAGGTAAGACTACCAACAAACACATCTCATCCAGGAAGCGAAATAAACATAAAAATATAGACAACACCATTAAATGCCATACAAATAAAAGTTAAAAAATGCATACTACTGCCATACAAAAGTTATAATTACTGTTCTATGATTAGAATATCCACTACCTAATAAAAGAACATCAGGCATGTTTCTTCAATTATTCTCTACCTCTTCACATACAAGTCACAAATTCCTTTGAAAATTGCCAATGTATGCATATATTCAATTATTCGATAACAAAATATCAACAAGTCAGCTACTAAAGTGCTTAAGCTTGTATTCAATCAAACCTAAATATTTCATAGGTCAGGCAGTACTAAGGATGCAACTATTCCACAACAGAACGAATAACCAGCTTTTAATGAATGGTTGTTTTTAATACTCATGGCAGTGGTCAAATGCATTGGGTAGATATATATGATCCAATAAAATGTTCAAACATAGTTTCTATTTGTCTACAAAAAAAAAAAGTGATGATGTTAAGCAGACCATAACATGCCTAACAGCCTAAGCAACACAATCACAATCATATCCATAAAAATAACTCGACAAAAATACCTTGGGAATCTTGGGCAACCTTCTGCTCTCATTGCTCTCAACAATATCCTTTACTTTCAATAAAAACTCATTGAACTCGGGATCAGCCAAATCCAAAAACGACGAAAAATCCGCCACCAATGTCTCCAGTAGCCACGAATTCTCTACATCGACGCCCTGTCTTCCCCTCTGCAACCTGTCCTTGATCAATGGCAAAATCGAACTAGTACCTTTCCCCAAGACAACCTTCTTCTTCTTCTTTTCCGCTTTGGAACCCTCTCCATTTTCCCGAACATCTTGGATCTTTTCACTCAGCTCAGCAGCCTCGAGTACCGCAAACGCAGTCACGACTTCCCAAGCCACAATTTTCCACACGAGCCCCAACAGCACACTGATTTCATGTGCAAACTTATCATAATCCTTTCCAAGAACCAAATTCAAAGCCGCTACACAATGGCTACTCAAACTGGCATCAGTTGGGCATTCCTTCCCAAAGATCTCCACAAGACTAGATCTCAGAGCACTGCTACCTATGGATGCTAAATTACTCTGTGCACGAGCAAAACTACACTCACCAAGCTCCCGCAGTGCTTGCGCCAAAGGCGACAGCACCGTGCACAAGGCAAGCTCACTCCCATGACCCGAATTCAACTGAACCCGCATCTCGGAATGCACCAATTTCACCATCTTCCTCATGATCCCATGAACTTCGGGGATTCTCGAAACCGAAGGGATCTTATTATCCTTCCCGACCAACTTGGAGCCGTTAAGCAGAACCCTCATGTCGGCGGCGACACCGACCTCGTCCTTAGAGGTGTGTCCGTCGCCGGAATCAATCAAATTGAAGGCCGATACGTCGGCCTTCAATGCCTCGCACGAAAGCGCGGCCGCCACGTCGGCGAGCGCGGAGAGCGCGGCGGATTGGTGATCGAGAATTGCAGAAGGTCCGATAAATGCGGAACGCGAGTTGTTGAGCACGAATTGCTCGTCCTCGGTGGCATCGAGGTTTTCGAATCGGAAAGTGTTGGAGTTTAGGGCTTCGGAGATGCATTGGGGAATGCGTGAGGGGGAGTTGCAGTGGAGGAGCTTGTTGAGGAGGTCGAGGAGGAAGGCACGTGTTTGTTGTGGGGTTAGGAACTCTGGGATGGGAATGGTGATGTTCGATGACGACGACGTTGTTGTTGTTGAGGAGAGCCTGTCGAGTGCGGAGGAATCGATCCGCACGTGAGCGCGACCAGTGGCTACGGCGTAGAGGGAGGAGGAAGAGAGTGATGAGCCCTTGCCACCGAGGGTTACGACGCCACCGTCACCCATTTTGGCTCCAACCTCAAGCTATGTGCCACACGAGCGAGGGTTTAACTTCAGTTTCAGAGCTCAGGGTTCTTCTCTGTGCCGCCGCTACGTGCTTCTCTACCATTAATATTCATAAATAAAAAATGAATAATAACTAGATGGATCCTCGACCTCGGATACTCCGGGACATGGCACGTTTTTATTTTTAATAAAATAAATAAATAAATGGGATAAATCTATTTTTGTTCTCTCATTCTTTATCAATTTTTATTTTTAGTCTTTCAAAAATAAAATGTATCTTTTTAGTTATTTGTTTTTAATAATGCGTCATTTTTATTTCTTAGGTCATATTTTAAATTTAAAAAATATTTTTTAAATTTATATTTTGACACTTTTCAAATCTTAATTATCACTTTAACCCATTTTCCCTTCTCTCCCCCTCAACCGATGAACAGATGCCATAAAAGAGAGACAGTCATAGAAAGAGCTCCGCGCAGCTAAGAAAAGAAGCTTCACTAGCAGAAAAAGATGGTACTACTATGCTCGTCTGTCTTTTTTTTATTTTTTAAGTTAATAATAAGTTTTACTATCAACAGCATTTCAATTATCATATAATTGTCATATAGTTATTAGTATATTTTTTTTTTGGTACAGAAGTTATTAGTATATTTGAATTTGAATCTGAATTTAAATTCTAAAAAGTTAGTTTAAAAATGATAATTTTGGAACAAAATTAAAACATAAAAGGTAATATTGGAAAAAAAATTAAGACACAAAAAGATGGTGTTTTCTTTATATATAGTTATAGATAGATTATGTAATTTATTTAACGTATAAAAATATTTAGATATTTTTTACCGAACTGATTAACATAACTCAACTTCTTTTCGTAAAAAAAAAACATAACTCAACTTGAATTTCTGAGTTCTCAATTTGAATACCAATCCATATTTGATAGTGCATTTTGTAATTTTTTATTTGGAAAAAGAATTCTTTATATCTAAAAGTAATACAGTAAGTTAAAAAAATTCAATTTATAATGTTTCTTTATATAAAATTAAACTTTTAAATACTTCAGCTCAAACTTAATTTCGCCCACCAAAAAATAATGCTCTGACTTAATTTCCTTCTATGCCTCCCCATTATAAAAAAAAAAAACTTAATTTCCTTCATCATCTTTATTTTTGCCGTTTGTTATAACTATTTTTATGAAAAAAAATCAATTATATTAAAAAAAGAATCACTTTTAAGAATTTTTCATGTGTTTGTTTTAGTTTTTAAAAGTAATCACAAGTTCAAAAACAGTGCAGGGGTAATTTTATAGGAAAAAAATACTTTTACATAATTGTACCCAAATAAGTTAAAATCAATTTTTTTTAAAATAATTTTTATTTTAGGTAATTTTATAAGAAAAAATGTACGTCTACGTGATTGTATCCATATCCATACATATTAAAAATTATTTTTTTACAAAAAAATTTATGATAGTAAACAAATACAAATTAATTCCTGCTTTCTTTAAAAATCTCTAAAAAATAATATCTAAATTATTTTATATCAAAAACTCGTAAACTTCACATGAAATCCCTTTAGTATGTGTGTGAATATTGAGACTTATTAATAACTAACTTTAATAGTATGTCTTTTATGGAAAAGTCGTGTTACTAAAGTATGGGTGTATGAGTACTTCACAAACTTCATAAAAAAAGCACTTTACAAACTTTTTTCTTATGATTACAACAGAATGACACTAGTTAAGGAGGCAACCATAAAAAGGAATTTAAGGCTATGTTTGATAAAGTCAATAGTTTATATTTGATTAGCTTGTAGTTTGTTTGATCAAAATAGAGATATTTAGTAAAAGAGCTTATTTTGCTAGCTTAACTTTTCTTGAAAAAACTATTCCAATATCAATTAGCAGCTTATAGCTTAATATTTGTTTTCTCATTTTTACCTCACTAACATATTTTTATTTCCCTTTTATTATCTCTTAATTTTTTTTAAAAAAAATCTTTAACCACTCTTACCACATTAGTAATAATTTTTCTAAAAAAAATTATAAAAAATTTACATGTATATATTTATAAATAAATGTATATAAAAAATGCTAAAAAAATTTGTTATATTATTTTACTTTATTTAATAAAAATATTTAAAAATTAATTAATTTTATGATGATAAATAAAACTTATTATTACTTACCATCATAAAATTAAAATTAATTTTTTTAATCTTATTATTTTTAAAATACTTTTACTAAATAGAATGAAATAATATAAATAAATTTATTTTTAACAATTTTTTTATGTACATTTATTTATGAATTTATAATTATATACACAGATTTTTTTATAATCAAAGACAAAACATTTTTAAAAAATATTATTATTATATAGGAAGAGTGGTTAAAGATTTTTTATAAAAGGGAAATATAAAAATAAAATAGTAAGTGTAAAAATGAGAAGAAAAACGATAAGCTATAAACTACATGAAATAGTTTGTTCTTAAAAAGTTTAAATAAGTTCAATTAGCAAAATACCTCTAATTTGGTTAAGCAAGTCTATAAACTAGTCAAATAAACTATCAGCGCCAAACATAACCTTATTAACTAAACTAAATAGCACAAGAAGAAAAGTCTTTTGCATGCAGGATCTGCACATTTCTATCTCGAGCAAGTCTCACTATATCCAGAGCTTCATTAAATGCCTCATGGTCTCCACCAAATCAATAGGAACTGGCGTTCCTAGTGCATGTATTCGCATCATCAGAGAAATTAAGTCTTTATAAGAAATTAAAGAAAATAGTAATACTCACCTTGATGTTGAATTTCTTTTTGAAAAGTGTCGGGAAGAATCCTAAATATGCTCCAACAGAAACAATGAATTGCAACTGCCAGGTATAGAAAGTGGCGACGTCTCGTGACAACAAAGGCAATCAAGTTAACAAAGGCACCGATTGCAAGAAGCAATAAACTGCTGCCTGCAAAATAAGACAAGAAAGTTCAAATACCAGAGCTATATCACAAAAAATAGACCATTGCAATAAAGAAAATTGTCATTTATAATATTTGAATAATTTTTCTTAAAACTGTAGCCTACGCTTTCACCATTTTCACAAGCACAACTTTAAGTTGGCTCCTCATTTTTCATGAGTTCATCCTCATTTTAGCTATCATTTCATTACCATTCAATTTAAGTAAAAATGACAGTAAATGTACTGAGTAGGGGTGGGAATAGACCAAGCCAGGCTTTGTAAGACCTGGGTCTGGCCTACTTTGAAATTTTAAAACCTGAGTCTGGCCTACTAGCCTGGTACAGGCTGATTTTTAAGGTTTGGTCTGGCCTACTTCAAAGCCTGGCATGACCTACAAACCTGTTTAAAGGCCTCATTTCAATAAGTTTTTAAATAAGCCTCCACCTATTAGGCATTTACTTGTAAATAGGCTTGTAGGCCTCTAATGATAAAGAAGTCAGTATGCCTCCGCTGATAAATAAGCCTCTAGGCCTTCACAAATAAATAAACAAGCAGGTCTATTTTTTATTATATTATTATATTTTTATTCTATATTTTTATTATATATATATATAAATAAGCCGGTCTAATAGGTTTTTTTATAGGCCTAACCCTGGCCTATTTAACTAAATAGGCTTTTTAAAATGCCCGAACCTAGTCTTTTTAATAAACAGGCTGTGCCAGGCCAGGCCATAGGGCCCTATCGGGTGGTCTTACCTATTCCCACCACTAGTACTGAGATAGCTTTTCTACAAAATAATATTATACGGATGAATAAATGAAAATTTTGTTATATAATCTTAGTCTATTCATTTCTCCAATATCTTGCCTGTAGAACATGCAGGGGGACTGGGAATGTGCTTATATTGAATTCCGCTTTGATATCCTACTACCTCCCACCTGCCAACCAAATAATTGAACACAACCGAATGAGCACTTTGACCATGATGGTACTGCGGATGTAAATGTAAATAAAATATGGAAAAAAAAACGTCATATCAAAATTTGACAAAATGAAGTTGATTTGGTTACTATATGGTGAACTAAAATCAAATGTTCAATTTGACAACCTCATTTCCTGGACAAGAGTATTCGGCTTTGGAGCAACCTGCAAACATCCAGAATTGAAATAAGCATTTAAAAGCATAAACAGAGATTCATTTTTTTAACATTTGTTTGACTAAGCGATGGACAAAGTCATTATGATTGAGCATAGCGTACCTCAAACCTTGATGGGTCAAAATTGTGAGGGTAGAATTCTGGATTATGATGAATGTTCCTAAACCGTGGCATTACTTTCCAACCCTTTGGTATACCATATCCTTAATAGTTACCCATAAAGAACATGTTAGAAATAATGTGGGATATAGTAAAACCTTTTGAAAATTAAACTTCCTATAAATGAACAGGTAAAAGAATACCCCGTCTTAAATTAAATCTTTTTTTTAGTATAGTGAGATTCAGTTTAACACGTGGTCTGGGTAACCATAAATTTTGCACACCATAATCATACTCACCTTTACATTGGCTACTCCAGTAATCTTCATAGTTCCATCAATTCAAGTGCAAGCATGGTCTAGATTATAGAACATTGGGGTTAATAAGTACCATTTGTGATTGTTAGAACAAGCAACCCGTTTGTGCATAATCTGCTGGGTATTTCTCATACATGGCGTTAAAAAATGAGCTTACAATTCCAATAAGGTTTTCAACACGGACAATAACTGAGCTTTAAGTTGCTGGAGAGCAAACAGCTAGATTTTTCCCTGCAACAGCAATTATAAAAATGACAGCTAGTTGTTTCCATTACCACATTGTTAGCTGTCTTGGACAAAATCTGCATAAAATAAATTTCTAAATTCGTCTCTAAAATTTTTTAATATCTAAAATCTTTAAACAAAGATGAGAATGTCATGGTAAGTACTAGAAAAGTACAGATTACTGAATATGTACCATGCAACAAACTTTACCTGATATAATGAATAAAATTGATTTCATAGGGACTGCAAGCACTTGAAATGTTATAAACTCATAACCTTTCCCATGTTTGTGTACTCAAGGTCAGGATGCTTCCACCTTTATCTATATGCAACAATAACATACTTGTGTCAGTTAAATAAAGATACAAAAAGAATATCATTCATTTGATAAAATCTGCAAGAGCTAAAAATCTACTGAGTTCCATTTATTCAAGTTCAAGGCAAAGGGACTAGAGATCTAGGTCAGATACACAGGGTATGATGAATTTTTTCCATCTCAAATGAACATTAAAAAGAAAACATACTATTATATTTAGAATATTTCAAACAAAGGAAAAAAAACAGAACTCATAACAACCTGGGTATTTAGAAAGTATCCCATATACTCAGGTACTCTTCCACCTTCCCTTGATGCTCCTTCATACTACAAATTCAAAAAAAAAACATGAAACCAGAAACTCACTTCACAAAATAGTACATACATATACAAATGCTAATTGAAAAGCAAGGATCAAGTTGAAAGATGGTTCAAATAAATTGATAAAATAATGATGGCGATGTTATAAATTGAGTGAAGGTTCTATAAGCTAGTAATAAAAATGGGAATAAATAAATGAAACAAGCAGTTATATAATATACAAATATATCGATAGTACTATAACCAACTGTTGCTCACAAGCTCTGCCTGCAATCTCCAGCACCAGCATGATTTATCTCTTGCAAAAAAGAAATAAACAAATAAATCATAGAGGTTGGTAACATATCCTGCAATCGATTAGGAGAATAAATTTATAAATCCATCAAACAAGAAAAAGTCTTGAGGTAGCATTCAAGTAGAAAAGTAAAGGTGACATGAGATATAAAAAGAAATGAATCAATCTCTTAATGCATGCATTATGTTGCAAAGACCCATTCTTTGAGACAAACTCCTGTCATGCCAAACTCAATAACATAGCTCCATTCATGATCAACCGGAAGAAAAAAAAGAAAAAAAACTAGCAAGAACTGAAAGCTAGCAGAGGAACAGATTCAAACCAATAATTCAGAGGATAAAAACAACCATAAATCAACCACAAACCCTTGGAAAACAAAAGAGGATAACACTCACTGAAGCAAAAGAGTGAAGACAGAAGGCAATTTACTAACATGATTTCAATTCTGGTTAAAGAATTCTCCAAACGTTAGCTCTTGCAAAGATTCTTCTCAGGTCTACATGATTTTGAAAGGAAGATATTTTAAAAAAATACAAAATTTGGAAAATATGAAGTCATGATTATTAGTTAATTTCACAAACAATCAACAGAACAATGTCAATACCAATAGATAATGGTTTCAGATGATTTCTTGAAAATCCATGTGCATTATCTACAGTTAGAATGAAAGGTGATATCAAAGTGAATGCATATCTTTCTCTACCTTTGGCTGATCAAGTGTAATATCAAAGTGCATGCAATAGGATAACCACTGAAAGCAATTCCAAAGACCACATAGCAGTTTCGATATTGATCTATATTACATAGAAAATAATAGTAATTATTAATAAATTGCAAGGAAAAAATAATTAAGAGAAGTACTGAAACATACCTACAAAATTAGTAGTCATAAAATTGTAATCAAGTAAATCAACCACATGGAGTGAATAATCACTACAAATCAATAGTCATAAACTTAACAGCAAGGTTTATATAACATATGTGAACATGTTGCCTTCGATATTCCTTTGGAGACTCAAATGAACGTAGACTATAACTGATTAATACCTCAAATCTTGAAGGATACATACTGCCTTCGCTTACTGTCCTCTAAAAGTATAAGAAGTTGGGTCTATTTTGTTAAACTAATATGATCTGATTGAAAAAATTAAAAATTGTTACATTATTCAATGGAGTGATTGGAGTGCTTTTTGATTGAAAATGCAGATCTGTGAATGGATGACCTTGCATAAAGAGCTGTCCACTTGGACTTGATAACTAAATTATGGGTTAAAAGAGTGCCGAAAAATTCTGAGGTTTAAATGGTTGCTTGTGCCTTGCAAAATGATGTTTAAACTGCATAAAAAGTAGTGCTCAAGTGACAACACCATGACCAATTTGTATATAAAAAATGCTTAGCTAGCCTTGAAAAAAGCATAGTCTACTATGAAAAAGAGATGGATAATAGAAGAATAGTACGATGGCTTGATTGTTCTTAATTCTTATATGGATCTGAGAACAGCCTGCTCTAGAGTAATTGATAATAAGGCTAGTCAAACAGATGCAAGAAAATAAGAGTTACTTGTTTCTCCACAACATGATCAGTCAAAGTAATGCAAGAAAATAATGAACTTATTTTATTTCTCAATAACATAGGGCATTAGAGAATAGTAGCATTATGCACAGTGTCATTGCAACTTGAGTAATTGCACTCGTTAGTCTTTTGACAGATTAGCATATCATTTGAAGTCATTACCAACCAGCACTACAAAAACCAAAAAGTAAGTGATTTCTCATACCTGATTAGGAAAATAGCATGCCAGCAAATGGGTCGAATTTTTGTCTGAATCATCTTTTATGGGCCCCAACCCAGAAATTCTTTTGAGCTGCACCAATGCATGCATAATGAAATCATATTCAATATTGAACTAAAACAAAAGTTCAAAATTGTTCCACATGGTCAGATGTAAAAACTCAGAAAATGCAGTACTAAAATACATCAAGGGTAGAAAGGAAAAATACTTATAACAATTAAAAAATATAGAAGACCACAAATGCAAGGTTTGGAGGACAAAGCCACACAGAAAAAAGAAACACCTGTTTACCAAGACACTCTTTCATAGACGATACCACCAGTGCAAAATCCAAATGTAAGGCAACCAAACCGCTTTTACCACACTTTCCAAATAACATGTCAGGTCTCACAACTGATTTCGAAGAAAACCAATATTCCTTGTTAACTACCGCACTAAATCCAAGTGAAGTGAACACCTGGTATCCACGACAAAAAAATAGCATTTTTGGAGGATTTCCAACATGTAAATGTGTGGAAAAAAAACTGCACAGAGGAGAATGTTGCTAAGCCATCATACCAAAGCAATATGGGAAACAATATTAATGCTTTAACCCATAAGGATTTAATTAGGAAAAAAACAATATGGGAGAATATATTTTCATAAGTTGAACACAACATGATTTGTTTTCTTAGGGAATATATGTTGCAGCATTTTACCTATTTAGCTATTGTTGGCTTGTATACATTAATTTTGAAGGCAATCGACTTAAGCTATTGCTGACATGTATACAACACCACATAGCTTATGATTCCGAAGGCAACCGACTCAGCCATTGCTGGTTTGTATACAACACCAGATAGCTTATTAATTCCGATGGCAACCAATAATTCCGAAGGAAACAGATAATTCCGAAAGCAACTAACTCAATCATTGCTGGCTTGTATACATTGCTTATTGATTCCAAAGGCAACCAATAATTTCGAAGACAACCGACTCAGCCATTGCTGGCTTGCATACAACACCAGATAGCTTATTAATTCCGAAGGCAACTGACTCAGCCATTGCTGGCTTGTATACAACACCAGATAGTTTATTAATTCCGAAGGCAACCGATAATTCCGAAGACAATCGACTCAGCCATTGCTGGCTTGTATACAAGCCCAGATAGCTTATTGATTCCGAATGCAACCGATAATTCCGAAGGCAATCGACTCAGCCATTGTTGACTTGTATACAACACCAGATAGCTTATTAATTTCGAAGGCAACCGACTCAGCCATTGCTGGCTTGTATACAAGCCCAGATAGCTTATTGATTCCGAAGGCAACCGATAATTCCGAAGGCAACCGACTCGGCCATTGCTGGCTTGTATACAACACCAGATAGCTTATTAATTTCGAAGGCAACCGACTCAGCCATTGCTGGCTTGTATACAACACCAGATAGTTTATTAATTCCGAAGGCAACCGATAATTCCGAAGGCAACCGACTCGGCCATTGCTGGCTTGTATACAAGCCCAGATAGCTTATTGATTTCGAAGGCAACCGATAATTCCGAAGGCAACCGGCTCAGCCATTGCTGGCTTGCATACAACACCAGATAGCTTATTAATTCCGAAGGCAACCAATAATTTCGAAGGCAACCGATAATTCCGAAGGCAACTAACTCAGTCATTGCTGGCTTGTATACAATATCAGATAGCTTATTATTTCCGAATACAATGGACTAGACTCAGCTACTATTGGCTTGTATACAAGCCCAAATAGCTTATCAATTCCAAAGGCAACCGTCCTATCTATTGCTGGCTTCTATACAAGCACAGATAGCTTATTAATTCTGAAGACAATTGTACCATCTATTTCTTAATTTATAAATTCCGAAGCCAACCAACCCATTTATTATCATAGCACAACTTGATCAACCAAACTTGATACATAATAATGTTGCACTTGAAACAAGGCCATCAAGTCATCCGATTGATATAAAAAAGCCAATGTTGAACTATCATGAAAAATACTATGCCAATTATAACTGATTTTCGGGAACCAAATAATTTGCAATCAAATTTACCCACCGACATCCGAAACAAATCGAGGCATCCTGAAATTCAACTTGGACCGACATATGATGCAAGCAAGAATTTACAACAGGGACAGGGACTGTACCGTGTAATACTATGTTCTTTAGATGAAATCAAATAATTTGCAATCAAATTTACCCACCGACATCCGAAACAAATCGAGGCATTCTGAAATTCAACATCGAGCGACATATGATGCAAGCAAGAATTTATAACAGGGACAGGGACAGTACCGTATTAATACTATGTTCGTTAGATGACGTATGGAACGAGAGAGGGAAAGTTCAACGACGATGGAATCGGAAAATGGCTTTCCAATCTCTCACTCCATAGGCCTCTACCAAACATCGCATCAAGAAAACGCCACTCAAGGAGAGGGATTCGGTTTTGGTTTCAGCTTCTGTGAGGCTCAGTTTTGGCACGGAGACGGAGACGGGATCGATCGCCGAAAAGAAAAGCCGCCATGGATGGCTGCAACAAGATTCAAAATCCAGCGTCGAGACATATAGGGAACGGGACATTATTGTCGATCGATTTCACCAAGAAGCCCTCCGATCAGTTGCCACGCCACCGACGGGCATTTTTCGACGGCGATCGATCCACACTCCAAAGCCATCATCATCATGGCCTCTGCGACAAGAGAGAAAGAAAGAAAGATAGTTAATATCGTTTTTGTTGTTGTTCTTGGATATGAATGAGAGATTGGGATTCCATGGGAGCTTCACACACTCTTTCCAAGAAACTGATAGAGACCTTTTTTTTTTCGGTCAACAAAAATTGACAGAGACGTTGAATTGGGAATTGGTAAATACACCCCAGTTTTTTGCCATACACTCCACATTTATTCAGGAAATTACTATTATACCCTTATTGTTTGGGTTTTTTTTTTTTATTTCGCTTCTTTTCCAGAAACTGGCCATACACCCCCAGTTTCCGGAATACAGATTTGCATTCTGGAAACTGGAGTTTCCGGAATACAAATTGTATGGAAACTGGAGTTTGCAAATTTGCTTGCATTCCAGAAACTGGATTTTTCTGGAGTTTTCGGAATGTAAATTTTTCCTGAAGTTTCCGGAATACAAAAATACATTCCAGAAACTGGATTTTCCTGGAGTTTCGGGAATGTAAATTTTTCTGGAGTTTCCGGAATACAAATTTACATTCCGGAAACTGGATCCAGAAACTGGAGTTTCCGGAATATAAATTTTTCCTGGAGTTTCCGGAATGCATAAAATGCATTCCGGAAACTCAGTTTCCGGTAACAACGCGAAATTGAAAAAAAAATTAAACAAATCAATAAGGGTATAATGGTATTTTCCTTTTTAAATGTGGTGTGTATGTCCAAACAAATTGGTGTATTTACCAATTCCCATTGAATTTCGTTGCTGGGGCCTTTTTCTTTTGGGCCTAGAATAAAGGTATTGTTTGTCCAATCACGGAAAGGCTCGGCTCCTTTGAAGAAAAAATAAATAACTAGAAAACTGTTGACCAAAAAAAAACCTAAAAACTAATGATTCCCTAAAAAAAAACCATGACATAAGTATAGAATGTATTGCATATATTAATCAAAAAAAAAAAATGTATTGCATATAACATAATTTGTCATTCAAATTAATTTTGTTTGCAATACATATATAATAATAATAATGCACATGATTAACGTGTGATAAGATATTAATTGAAATTGATAAATTAATAAAAAATGATATAACATAAAAATATAATAGGTATCATATTGGATTATATAATGGTTTAGACTTTCCGATGACTATGAGGTTGTATTTATGTATTTTAATTAAAAAACAGCTAATTAGCTTTCACAAAAGATAGATATTAGCAAAAAACCTAGTTAGCCAAAAGATAAATAGGCCAAACACCCTATGCTAAAATATTGGTGAAAGTTCAACCATTGATTTGTTGTATCTTAATTAAGCAGATGTTAGTCCGACTTATGAAACACCGTTGTGAGGTCTGTTTAATCCAAAGTTGTCGTCAAGAGTCTTGGAATGATTGAAGAAGAAGAAGAAAAATTGGGTTGTTGTTGGGAGTGATTAGTGGTTGGTGATAGCTTAAGATATTTCGAGAATGGAAGAAATAATTGAGCTTAAGCTAAAAGGAATAAGATGGAAAATAATTAAATAATTCAATCGCTTCCATTATCCCTGAACCAATATTAGTACTTAAAATATTCTTTTTTTTTTGTTTTGACATTCTTGTCCAATATTATCAAATATATGTAACTATATTGCTATCTGAGTTTGTTATCATATTTTAGATAGAAATATTAATGAAATATATAAAATGATAATTAAAATTATAACTATAAAAAAATAACAATTGAAAATAATATTAACGTTTAAAATTGATTTAATTGTTATTGAAGTGAGAAGGATTTTGTCTATCCATTGATATGAAATTTCAGATTATATATATATATATATAATCACAATTGACCATCCACACTAAATTTACCTATTCACAATTGAATTTATCTGGTTAAAATTTTCTAAAAAAATTTGAAAGAACTAAACCAAACAAATCCAATTAAATACTATTAGCTCTGATACAATTAAATACTATTAGCTCTGATACAAGTTAAATCCAATTAACATATTTACCAAACAGCATCGATACAAGGATTACCCTTCTGTTATAATTACATATGAATGTTCTAAAATCAATTTTTAATATTATTCTTTTTTTTCCTTCATGGCAGCATATAATTCGCATTATAGTTCCTACAAAACAGTTTTAGTAGTATTACAGTTCATTAACCGTGCTATAGTTGCTTAGAAACCCAAAGATAATAACGTGGGAAAAATACCGAGAGAGATAAGCACGCGCATAAAAGACAGAGCCTTTTTTTTTTTGGTAAGTGAAAAAAAAAACATAACTTGCACATTTGATCCAAAAAAAAGGCAATTTCTATCTACACATACATGTTTTTCTATCAACACATACATGCTGCGGAACTTAGTTCCGCAAGTGTATTTTTTTTCGGACACACACATACCGCGGAACTATTAGTTCCGCTGGTTGTAATTCACCGCGGAACTAATAGTTCCGCGCGTTGTAATTCAATTCGGACACACACATAACGAATAAAAAATGCTTGCGGAACTATTAGTTCCGCAGTGAATTACAACCCGCGGAACTAATAGTTCCGCGGTATGTGTGTGTCAGAAAAAAAAATACACCTGCCAGCATGTATGTGTTGATAGAAAATCATGTATGTGTAGATAGAAATTGCCAAAAAGAAAAGACAAAGCAAGCCCAAAACTGCAGAAAACCCAGAAACATAAGATAAAATATGTTTGTTGACCCAAAAAAAAAAAAGATAAAATATGTTTTTGACCAAAAGAAAGATAAAAAAATGCTCCGAAAAACCTTGCACGTTTCCAATTCTTGTATTTACAACTCATTTGTAAAAGACATAACTTGAACTAGTTTATTGTGTGAAGGAATGAAATTAAGCATACATTTGATCCAAGCAGACGCTTCATACTCAAGAAGAAAAGAGATTAATAACCGGGGGGATTGAAATTGGCCGAAAAGAAAATCCTCTTGTTTAATTGGATAAAATACCTATTAACCCGATAGATACGGAAATACCTCCCGAAAAGAAGTATTTTTCCCCTAATTTCTGTCATAATTAAAGGTCGGAAAAATGTATTTCACTTTCATTCAGATCTTTTATGTGCCATTTTACCACACAAGTTTAATTTCTTCAAAATGACACAAATCACAATTATAGTTATCCAAGCATAAAAGGGATAACTATTTTCCAACTAACACAATCAAATTATCTATTAAAATAAATAGATTGTGTTAGCTACTTAGCTAGTGTGAAAAGAAAAAGTGTTACAGAAAATATAGAAGCAACACAACATATGCCAATGGACAACAATGTGTATAATCAGATTATTAAAATTAATTATTGAAAAAACACCTTTCACAGATCTTCGGAGGATGCTGGAATTTCACTCATTAGTTCTCCTTAGTTATAAATCATTCAGTAAACGATTCTCTGATATTTAGTAAAAACCATCTCAAGTTTGTAAAACCAAGTTCATGTGGTGATTGCAACGAGATGTTTAACAATTGTGTAACAGTAATCAAAACATGGCAAACACGCTAAAGCTAGTAGAATGAAACAAAACCTTAATAAATTTAAACAATCCAAAGCAAACTGTTCAAACTATGGAATTAAGTAAGTCATACAGCAAAACATCGATAGGATAAGGCTACAGGGCAATCAAAATAGAATACTAAAACATAAGAAACAAAATGTGATGAAGAGTTCTCTCTCTGTGTGTCACTTGAGGGGAATGAACCTGGAGGAGTGAGTGGCACCAATACCGGGTCTACCATGCTTAACAGGCTTGTAAGAGATAGAGAACTCGGCAAGGTAATGACCAATCATCTCGGGTTTGATTTCAACCTGGTTGAATGTCTTACCATTGTACACTCCAATAATGCTCCCAATCATCTCCGGCACGATTATCATGTTCCTCAGGTGTGTCCTCACCGGTTCTGGCTTCTCACCCGCTGGTGCTTCCCTTTTCTAAACAACACACAATCAAAATCAATTAATTTTGTTTTAATTTTATTTATTCGGAAAATAAGAAAGAAAAAAAGGAAGAACGAAACGGTACCGCTTTGCGGAGCTTCTTAATGAGGGCCATGGGCTTTCGGGTGAGGCCTCTCTGGAACCTTCTACGAGCACGGGCACTGAAGAGCTTCACGAGCTCATCGGTGGACATATCCAGAAGCGCGTCCAGATCAACGCCCCTGAAGCTGAACTTCTTGAACGTTCTCTTCTTCGGCTGCGCGACATCTACCTCTGCGTCCGCCTGCAAATGCCAAATGCAAATTCAAATTCAGATGCAAAATCCAATCCAATCAGATAATAATAAATGATAACCAACAACAGATGAAATCCCTGTCACTCGGATTCCACGAGGACTAAACTCACCATCTTTGCCTGCCGCTCGCTGCTACTCGCTAGGGTTTTCAACAAGAAGAAGAAGAAGAAGAAGAAGGGATAAATATCCCACGCCCTTTTCTTATATATTTGGGTCCTCCACGCTCATATGCTGTAATATAACCCTAGTGGCCTCTAGTCTTGCGAACCGGATTTTGGCTCCTATGTCCATTGGGCTTCTATGGAAGGCCCAAAAAGCAATCCATACTTTTATGTTTTGACCCAAAAAAAATCCACCCTTTTGTTTCTGTCCAAAACAAAATATCCATTCGTATTCGTATTCGTATTCATCTTTATTTGACCAAAAAAGAATTCATATTCACCTTTAAAATATTATTCACAGATAATTACGCCACTTTTTGTTTTCTTAAAAAAAAAACTTTATATATACTCTTTTATTTTTCTTTTTATTCTCCTCAATGTAGTCCGATTTGTTTTTTTGTCAAAAGTCCGATTTGTTTACGATTACCAAAAAGTGATAATTATGTGAAATAATAAAATAATTATTTTTTTTAGAGATTTTTATGCAAAGCAAAAGTTAAAATTCATTTTCTCAAAGTAAATGGACCTAATTCATCCATGTATGACCGGAGGAATTCCTCTCTGGAATAAAAGTTCTTTTCCTTCAAATATTGATTGTCAATTTTTTTAAAACCCCATTTTAATTGTTTGATACTGTTTGGATAATTTTAGTATGAAACAAAAGTATCAGGTCAATTTAATTATGTTTCCTTTTGCACATGTTATAGTTGCTTTTGCTTCCCAAGGATTTAAGTTAAAATAAATAATTAACAGTGGTGAGGTAAGGCAAAGTAAAAGAAACTTGTGTAAACGGTAAAGTCTGACCTTCGCAATGAATCAATGCTTCTAATGTGGAAAGGCAAGAACACCAGGGACGCGGATTAGGTGCAGTCGTGCAGTTGACTGCACCTAATCTGGACCGTCTATTTTGATCGGACGGTCGACAATAAACCGAATTAAAAAATCGAACTAAAATCTTGAGCCGACCGATTTTGATCTGATGGTTGTAATGGCCCTGACTGCATGACTGCACCGTTTTGCTGACTGCACCCAATCCGGGTCAGAGCACCAGTCATGTAACAATAAAACCACCCTTTAAATGGTGACAATGAAAAGAATGTACACTGAAGGACACAAATAAACATTTCCTATTAGTAATGAAAACGGGTAGCAATCAAGTGCCAGAAACCATGAATGAAATCAAAACTAAAACTAAAAATAAAAATTACAGCTAAACAGATTTTTTTTGTCAATTAGCATTTTTTTGTCTGTATCAATTAGCATCTCAAATTAGTATTTAACTTTTGTCTGTATCAATTAACTTATTTTTTGGTCGAGCTGAGTGTTTAACTTTTTTTTTTGGTCAAAGTTGAGTCTCTAACTTGAATGCCTCGCTCGCTGGAAACTTTGTGTGAGTTGTTATGGGCTGCGTATGGCCTTTAGGTGTTTGTATTGACTTTGGGTCTTTGGGGCACTTTGAATTAGTATGGTGTTGATTTTATTAACAAGTATTATAATATTTAATGTTATTAGTGTATTAAACATTTTGATTTTTAATAAAAAAAACACATTTTTATTATTAGTGACATGATCCTTGGGTTTTTCCAAGAAATATGTCAAGCGCGAGTATGCCGTTAAAAATTATGACATTTCTACAAAAGGTATAATAGAATTAAGTTTAGTAGCTATTCTCTTAATATCATATTCAAAATACATACATATATTATTTAATTGTCAATAAAAATGTCCCAAAAAACATCACACATGCAACTCAACTGTTCCTCTCCCATTCGACCAAACAAATTGTGTAATATGTTTGGAAGATTTTGAACATTTCAAAATCTTTTAAATATATTACACAATTTATCCGGTCAAACGGGAAAAGAAAGTTGCATAACAACTTAACATATGTGCGAAAAACTTTTTTTGTTAATTTAATAACATATGTACATATATAAAAGTTATTAAGAAAATACCTACTACACTTAATTTTATTATTTCTTCTATAGAAATATCAATATGTATATTTTTTTATCGGCATCCCCACTTGATATATTTCTTAAAAAAAACATAAAAGCAATGTTAGTAATAATATAAAGGTTTTTTATTAAAAATCAAAACGGATAATATATTAATAACATTAAATATCATGGTAGTTGTTAATGAAATCAACACCGAGTTCATCTAACACGGGTTACTATTAACACAACTTTACCTGACAGACTTATAATGGCTTAATTTAAATCTGTGTGCCTCTTGTAAGAGCCAAAATGGACGATGTTTGTAATCGTTAAAACCTTTGTTGCAATGCAAGAAGCACACTTTGGTGGCTCAAATGTTGTAAAAGGAAGGCAGAGGATCTAATACCCTATGTGTATATGTGTATATATATATATCGGATGAATTCAAGCACAAGCCTCCCCTCGCAGCGCCGGAGAATGTGCATCCAATCCAACAACCGCACCCTGAAAGCAAGCAAGCAAGCTATTTAATTTAATTAATTAATATGAGAAACAAGTAGCATGCTGCATGCATCAACCCAAAAATGGAGCAACAAATTAATCTAAAGAAAGGGAAGGGAATTAGGAGTGATATTGGGTGGTGGAAGGCGACTCGGGTTCGGAGGAGGTTAGTTGTCTGTGGTGGTGAGATTGGGTTGGGCTTGGGTCCATTCGGGGAGTTGAGTTGAGGGGGCAAAGTTGAGATTTTTGCAGGCTTGGAGGGAGGTTCGGTAGAAAGAGACAATGACAGGGTGGGACATGAGGAGGGAAGCGGAAATGGGGCAGAGGAATTCTTCGATCGGGTGGGTTGTTTTTGTTGTTGTTCCATTTGACCCTCGATGATCGGAGTGGTCGTAGTGTGTTGCCGTGGATGGATATGGATGGGTGGCTAAATGGGTGTCAATAAAGTTGGTGTGGGCAAGTGTGTGTGTGTGTGAATAACAAGTTGTTCAGAGAGTTGAGATGAGAATATGGAGGATGAGTGAGTCAGTATTTTGCTTGGTTGGTAATTAGGCTGCAGGGAGTAGGTAGGATGAAGAAGGTTGAGTGAGAGGAAGATTGCTGGCAGCTATGGGTTTCTTCTTGAAGATGATGGGGAGTGCCGTGCTCCTTTTATACTACACAAGAGATATTGAAGAGATACCATGAGCCCTTCACTCCTGCTAATTTGGTTGTGAGCATATGCGTTATCAACTCTTTCTTACCAGGTATAGGAAAAATACAAAACTAATGTTACACAGACCTCCATAACACACCCATGTCACACTCTCATTTTCCATTTTATTTATTGTCACCGGGTGTTGAGAGGTGTGCTGGGTGTCAGTGTATAATCACTCAAAATACAAAATACAATGAGTCACTTGTCCCCCCCCCCCCTTTTTTCTCCCCTATTGTCACACCAATACCTCAACAAAGCTAACACGTACACCTATGAATATCATAGACTATTCTTATTATTTAATTAAGAGAGAGTAAAGAAAAAACTTTTCAATTGTATGTTTTTTTTTTTATTTCAGATAGAAAATAAACGAGTGATTTCAATTTATAAGAATTAAGCTTAGGCTACAAAATATGAGGGCAATATTAATTAATATGTCAAAGTTTGATTTGACATCATTTAATTGTTTAATTTGTGAAATGGTAGAACGGTACTCGAGCTAGAAAACCGATGGGAAAGAAAAAAACCAGAGCATTATGATTATGGTAGTCTCATTCGGTCAAGTATAATTAATTTCAAGTCATAAAAACTAGTAAGAATCAATGTGATCAGAATATGCAAATCTTCATTAATGACTACGTCTCCTGTAAATGGAAATTAAGGATTGCAATTTGCACCACATCAAATGCTTCAACAGCTGGATCAGCCTTAATTGATGGTACGTACGTAGCTCTTCGTTGTTTTCACGAGCAACCGCCACCAACATCATTATCAACCATTAAATTAAATGAATATAAATACAAACAATTTTATTAATCACGGCTTAGAGAAAAGTCCTCTCCGCTCTTTGCTTCAGAAAATGGAAAGAGAAATTAAGCTAGAAAAGCAATTAAGTGTCATGTGAGGGGAGGAAAAAAAATAACTAAAAAAGTGCAATGCTAGTTTGTCGTACACGTTTTTTACCTTTGCAGATATTTGGTGGCGATAATTAATTGCATTGGTTGATATTGATGTTGTTCCTTAATGACATTCCTTTTTTGTGATAATCTTAATGGCAGTCTGGATTCAGGAAAATTATCAGAAATATCATAAAGAATAATTCTAAAGAGGACAAATTTCTATATTTTTAGGATTTTGAATACAGGAAGTTTATTCTTACAAAACACCCTCATCTACAGAAAAAAAAAAAAAGATCGTGTCATAAAATTAACTATGTACGTGGTTAACAAAATCATAAATGCAACTTTGAATCTTCTCCATATATATTTTCCCATAAGTGTTTCTCCTAATTCAAAGACATGGAAGAATATCCAAAGCTGTAAGTCATGCCTCTCAAAAACTTTTGCTATTATTGAAAATGCTTTCTTTCCAAAAAAATTAGATGCTAAGGAGTGACTATGCAATGCTTTCTTTCTAATAGTCATTCGATCTGAAGCTAATAAAAAGAGTTTATTAATACTTTATTTTATTAAAAGTCATAAAATCAATAATAAAAAATTCAAAATTGGTTGTAAGTAATATCAAAAGTTGCATAAAAGAAAGAAATTTCATAAATTTATCATTAAAGTCATCTGCCACCATTATAATGCTCATTTGTGTTAAAATATATTAAAGTTCTTAAAGATGTAATACATATTTATTTTTCGTGGGAGATAATATAGATTTTAGGGTTTAATATTAATTTGGTCCTGTAATATAGAGGTTTTTTATTTAGGTCCCTGTAAAAAAGTCTAACTTTTTTCGATCTTGTTTTATTTATTTTTTTGAATTTAGTCCTCGTTTTATTTTATTTTTTTGAATTTAGTCCATCACTAACGTTGACTGCTAATATGGCACTGGGAGGTCCCTATAAAATTCCTACGTGGCACCAGCGTGGCTTACACATCACCTGACACATACTTATACAAATATTAGGTTTTGAACTTAGTCCCTGTAAAAAATACGTATTTTGAATTTAGTTATCGTAAAAAATACGCGTTTTGAATTTAGTCATATTATATATCTAGAGTGAATTATTAGAATTACTTAATATTGATTATAAAATCGTGATAAATAATTTTGCAGTCCAAAAGGCCAAAAAAAAAATACAAAAATTAATAATATATATTGTACATTAATATCAAGTTCTTTAATAGTTTTTCGAAATAACACATGTCTTAAACACAATCTTGTCTTAAACACAATCTTCTAAGGACTAATATTGAATTTTAAAATACCATGTGCGGAGTAATTGTACACTTGCTACTATTTAAAAGATCCAAAAAAAATATTATTTTTTGAAAGTTGAGGTGACATGACAGGCTTTTAAATAAACTATACATCATCTTTAAATATACTAATAATATGATTTTAAGATATAATAAAAATACAATACAATAATAATAATATTTATAAAAATAATATCATTTTATTTATATTTGCTTAACTAGATGATCATTAGATTTTAAAAAGTTTTTTCACTAAATAATTTATATATATTGTTTATTTAAAAATAGGCCCTACTAATAAAAAAGGTCCAGTATAGTCTAAAAAATTAATGAGCCAAATTAATAGGCCTAGATAGGTAAACTATATAGTTAGAACTTAAAGTTTTGAGGATTTAGTTATTTTGTGGGAATCGAACATTAGTCATCTCATTCATAAGCTCAGTGTGTGTTATCAATTGAACTGCACCCCTCAAATTTTTCATCCATAGTTTAAAGCAAAATAAACAATCACACAATTCATTTTTATTAATTGGTTACTCTCTTTTTTATTTTCTACCAGGGAGGTCCGGAGGCAAATTTTTTATTCATTCGGCTGACGGGGCAAATCTGTTCATCGTAAAAGGGGCATGAGATGTTGACCAAAAAAACGCGGAGCATGGGATCATTCGAATTATTTTCATGGGGACCAGACCAAATGTGAATGCCAAAGAATTTGTAGTATTTAGATCTCTTATTGCAGTCTAAGCGATCCCACATTGTATAATTTTCCAGAGTCATGTTTTCCATGTGTACAAATTATGATAATGATAAGTATAAGTATCAAAAGATGAAATGTCTTTGGGGGAAATAATTAAGAAAAATGGCATTAAGATTCGTTTAAGAGGATATGAAAGTGGATATATAATCGTATTTGTTGATAAGAACTGTATAGTTGTCATGGAATTTTATCACAATGTTAAAGATATAAACATTAAAACTATGAAGAATTTTTAAAAAATTAATTTAAAAAATTAAAAGTGAAAATAACTCATGTCATCCTTTAAAATTTTTAAAATCTTAAAAGAAATTAAAAGATCCAACACTAAAAAATAGTATGTTACAATTTAATGCACAAGAATAAAAGTTAGATGAGGTTTTAAAAAGAAAAAAACAAATTTAAATGTAAAACAATAAATTTATCAGAAAAAGAATTGAGAAGAAAAAGTAAATTTAAATGTTAAAAATTAAGAATATTTATTAATATTTTGGAGAAAAAATAAATCTTAATGTAGAAAAAAGAGTTTGAGAATTAAAAAACACAATAATGTATTCAAAACAATAAAATCACTTATTTAAATAATAAAAAATCACTCCACTATGAAAAATGATGACTCAATCTTCATATTCAGAATCAATAGTTTAATAGGTTTTGTTCTTCTTATGTCAATTAATTAAATTGCAACGTGCAATGAGGAGATTATCCAATTTGCATTTTTCATTTGGTTTAATATGAGCCACCATTTCTCCCTTTTATTTTCTGAAAGATTGATCATGGCAATTCTCTAAGTTTTTTACTTTTTTTTTCACCGTATTTTTGGTTGCCTTTGCTGGATTTCCAAACACCCACTAAGAAAATGCTTCCTACTTATTTTTACTTTTAAGTAATTATAAAATTGTTATATTGTTTTTAATCTATTTTTTATTTTTAAATAACTATATAAAAAACCGTGAAGACAAATTTAAAAATATTAACAAATTTCTCTTCCTTTAAAGTTGACAAAATAAATATTTTTTTAAGTTAACAAAATTTCATACATTTACTTAGAGAGAATTGTTTTGTGCAAATGTTGTAGAGTGCTAATATTATCTGAGCATGTAATCAACTCATGAATCAAAAATATAGTTTCGAAAGCTGTTTTTCTTTCAAAATGGATTTTTCAATGTTTTTTAAAAAAAAAAAACTTTTGTGACGACTCCGTCAAAATATCAAACATGGCTACCAATGCATGAAATGCATCATTTTTATAAAAAAGAAACAAATTCCAAGTAAATAGAAGAAGGTACTAAGGCGTACTAAGTAATGCACAATTTGGTTCAATGTATTGAGACGTGAGATTATATAGATGTTCAATTATATTTTACCATATTATCACATCATAAAATTATTTTTCAAAAGTAGTTTATATTATGACAAGATAATGATATATGATTGCAATATATATCTAAAAAAAATTATATCAAGGGTCAATTAACCTTTTATTGGTTAAATAGAGTTGTGATTACAATCATATACCACATTGTCCACCTGGACCACCATAGAGAAAGGCTTGCCTAAACACAGGTCCTTCATAACCTTTGTACAACAAGTCATAACAATTTGAAGTAGTATCACAATTTGACTTCATATCTTTAGGATTTGTGGGAGTTACATTATATTCTGGATCAACAATCTCAAGTTTTCCAAAGAAACCCGAGTTTCTAAAGAACTCCTCGGGTAATCTACCACTACCCATTGGGGGACTAACCATATTGGGAGGAGCAAAAGTTTCACCGCCATATTTAATTTTAGACGCTCCTGTGCTTAAGTGCGTGAAGATTTCCTTTGGCCAATATCCAACTTGTTCTGAATCAATACCAATAGCTAACCACCAATGACCTGTGGCTTGATCCCGCAAGTACACGAGCAATCAAAAGAAAAACAAATAAGTTAGTAGGAGATCAAACCAATAAATCATAGTTAATGGAATAAATAAAGTTTATAGAAAACATTTTAACTCGTAATGGGTTATTAAGATTTTAACTTGTCTATTAATTTATATTTTTTAACTACGTTACTACGTACCCCTTTTTAAGTTTCTGAGCATAAAGACTATAACATAATTACTTAAGATATTACTTAAATAAAATATTATTTAAGCAAGAACAATTTTATTTAAATTAGAAATAATAATTAATAAAATACCTAAATAAATAATTAGTATTTCCAATAGTTCACCAGTTAATGGGTGATTGACCCACTTAAAGAAACAATTAGTTTGTTCAATAATATTGCTTGGATGAGAATATGTCATTAATTAGGAGAAGAACGGTGGAGGGACCTTAGATAATTAATTTGCCCAAGAGTTATGGATTCAAGCCTTTAATTTGCGAGGTTGATTTAACTTCCAAACCAAAAGGAGTGAGAAGGGTAATTACCCTAATGAGTATGTATGCATGCATATAAATAAGCATGGGGAGTTGTCAAAATTTACACTTTATTAATGTGCAGGTTATCTTTTATTTTTTCATCAAGGTAAGCCTTTAATAATCTTTTCCTTCTCTATAAAAAGGAAAAATATTTCTCTTCCTTCATTGAATTGAACTTAATAATAATAATAATAATAATAAGTCACCAAAATATCCATAGATTAAGTTATTTTAATTATAATAACAAAAAACTTAAACTTTTGACTACAAAATATAAAAGTTGTTAATTTTCATGTGGAGGCATGTAAAGGTTAACCATTAATTTTATACATTTATACTTTTAATAAATCAAATTTACCTGTTGAATTATGGTAGGCATAGCTTTTTTATTTAACGACCCAATGGAGGACACATCTGGAAGGACAGCTCCAAGGGCATAATATGGATTTTGATTGACTTGCACAAAATCAGGGCATAGAGTATTGAAACATCCAGTATTAATATAGCCATCAGCCTACATATTTATGTATCTCATTCAGCACAACCGCATTAAGTAATTTCAATATATATATATATATATATATAATACATTAACTTGAGATTCTTAATGTCCAATAGGCAGTTATCCGTAATTGACTGTCTTTATATAAGCTTGGATGAACCTTGAACATCAAGCAATGGGTAACGATATAAAATTAAAATGAGAGCATCTATAGATATAATAAATATCACAAATACAATTGGTTAGACATGAGCACTTAAACAAAAGCATATATAGTTCTATCTTTTTAATTTGCAATATCAAGTAACAAACAAAAATTCTAGTTTGACATAAACATAATAAAAAGTAACATACCCCAGTTCCGACTTGTATGCTATTGAGTTCTGTAGTTGGACCACTTTGAATCCAAATTTGAGATAGGCTATATTGGTTTGCTTGCAGCGATAGATTATATACACTTATTTTTGCATTTGCTCCATAAAATGTCATATTTTGGGTTGTTTCCAGTGTAGCGAACTATAGAATAATGACAATAATATTTAGAACTCAAGTCATTGGTTTAAATTTAATAAAGTAAGTACTAATGAAAGTAGTGGGACTAGGCCATTTATTCATCCAACTTTTAATTAAAGGAAAACTGGTTTTTATAATTAAAAAGATGTTGTAAAATGGTTATGTAATTTTTTTTTTCAAAAGAGAGACTTAATTCTCAAAAAAGGGTATTTTAATGCTTTGCTAGAAACAACATTTTATGAAAATAAATATAAAAAAAATCCCACAAGATCATCTTTTTTAAAGAAGTAAAAAAATTAACCTGGACATGTATGGTTCAAGAAATGTTTGTAGATTATAAAATCAATTAGAATTTTCAAACTAGTTTTTCTCAATACACAATATCATGACAACATATCAAGTATATAATTCTGAAGGTACGATGTATTGATCAAAATATCTACTTACATGATGGCCCGGGCAACTTTGATTGCAAATATTATAGCTTTCATCTTGTATTTTTGAAAACAGATTACCGATAACTTGATGTCTCCTTGTCATTTTGTGGATAGGTACTTTTCTCGAAGGACATCCTTTAAAATCTTTTCCAGCATATGATGGTCTACTTTGCAAGGTGTTTCTTGCAAAAGTTGGATTAAGCTTTGTTGCAATAAAAGAGAAAAAGGCAAAGAAAAAAAATACAAGGTTAAACACAGTAAAATCTTAGATAAAAAACAAATGAATAACTAATTAAATACTAGATAAATAATTTAAATTCTAGATGTCAACAATAAAATACATAATAATTTCACATCACCATGAAGTGAATTAGTCTTCTGAATGGTTTAACTAGTATATACCTGAATTTTGTGATTTTTGAGTAGAGGGTGTTGAAGAGCGAGTTGTTTATAGATATCAATGCAATCGAAATCGTCGTCTATTGAATCCTGTATATGTTAATCAAACGACAATCAAGTAAACCATAAAAGAAAATTGATAAAGGACTACCAACAGAAAACTAATTTTTTGAACATATATGTTGAAACTATAATACCAAGATGCTCTCTTGTGTCCGCTCATTTGGTTGAATTTTGCTTCTTGCATCCACTTTAAGGCATGACATGCACAAACCAATAACTAGAAAGAGAATTAACGCCATAAGATTGCAAAAGCCAAGCTTATATTCAGAATGGTAAAATACTGGAGCATGTACATCTATATATAATAGTGAGTGTATGCGAGAAACTAATCTTAAGAAATCATAATTATTATAGACGGCCAATATTGATTTAACATATATCCAAATTATTGATCATTTATATATGTAAAATTGAACCATTAGAAAACTATATAAAATTTGACATATTTAAGGATATTGATAAATGTTTTTCAATGTAACAAATTTTGAAAGAAATCCAATTATGTCATCAAATGAGAATCACAAAAATTAACTTAAAAATCAAAATAAATAAGTTATTTAAAACTTGCAGTAAATCACAAGGACGAAAATTTGAAAAATTAAGCCTTATTAAATAACTATAAATAAGTTACAAGAAAATAAGGATTACATGGTTAGAGATGGAAAGAAATTAGAAATAATTAGGAAACATAATGAGTGGGAATATAATTCGAGAAAAGTTAGTTAAAGAAATTTTAAATTTAACAATATCATCAAAATATTAATTGCTATAAAATGAAATAAATATGCATGTAATTAAAGATTTTAAATTCACGCATGCATTGTATGGGGTTATAATTTTATATATTAAATTTTAAATTTTACTTTAATAAAGAAATATTTCATATATGTAATATGTTTAATACGTTATTATCAAATTTATATGAAATAGTAACATTTCCTCAAATTAGTAAATAAATGTTCATGAATCCTATATTTTTAGCAGTGTAATTTTTATAATGTAATAATTTTTTTCGTATTTATTGTTTTGATCAAATATTTATAAGAAAATGACAAAATTTGTACAAGAAAATAAAACTCGATATACTATTAATACTGACTTTATATTTACTTTCGGTTTGACTATGATGAGTGTCCAAGTCTCAATCATTATGGATTCTCTTATTGTAATTGGTTATCCTGGGGTTAATAAAAACTTATTAAATCAAACGACACAACTATTTTCAAAAGAACTTCCTACCTTTAAATTTTCACGAATCCTTCCCGTGACTTCAAAAATTAAACTTTCTTGTTCTTTTAATTAAATCAATAACAATTTTTTACAGATAAATATTAAAAAATATAATATAATATCCTTTAAGGTTTAATTTTCTTTTGTGATTAATTTTAAGAAAGTGTAAAATAAATATTTTCAAAGTTAACAAGATTTTCTTCATTTGTTCTTCTCTCGCACATTCACACACATGATCCATTGCCGTCTTCGGTAAGGTGTGAGCTCCTTAATTTCTAGGGATGGCAATGGGGTAATGAAACTGATGGGTACCTATTAAAATTAGGCAATTTCTACGGTCCAGTTATGAAAGTAACGGTTTCGGTACCGTTAGTTTTGTAATTAAAATTTTTGTAAAAATATCTTGCAATTCAGTTCCTAAATATTAAAATTTTATTTTCAAATTTTTATTTAAAATTATAATTACCTTATTTAAAATTTAAAATTATGGGTAACAAAGAGCATTCGATTTCAATACAAAATGTGGAACGTCTTGATAGCCTATGTTGGGTAAGTGATGTAAAGCGATGCAAAAATAAGAAAGAGTAGCCATAAAATGAAAGATTATGAACTATGATGTAATATAAAAGAATTGCATTCCTTAAAAGAAATAATTTGACATGGCAAAACTCTATTTTGTCATTGGTTAATGAAACAACGGGTTTAGAACCGTTGTTTTATCAACGGCACCATAGAAGTCCCCTTAAAATTATCAATAGATGGCATAATTATCCACTTAATATATATGAATAATTACCCACAAAATTTAAAGTAATGAATCTGGATGCAGGTACCTTAATTAGTACCCAACCTGCACTTTATTTATTTATCTATTTGTATTTTTTGCAAGATTGATCTATTTATAATTACAATTATAATTTTATATATAAATAATTGTATACATATAATTAGTCTCTATAACTTACATATATTTTTTATTTTTGGTTCTTTAAATTTTTTTATTGTCTGTGTCCCTATAATTTTTTTTTTCATTTTAGTCCATGTCATTGGAGTTCATTGGTCAATGATGAGTTTTGCTAACAAAAATCCACCTCATTACTGTCATGTGAGATTTTTTTTTCCACGTGGGCAATACACATCACCACCACCTCTCCCATTTCTCCTTTCTCTTCCCCTTTCCTTAGCCACTCCCCATACCCTCTCTTCCCTTCCTATGCATGGCAGCCCCCTCTCCCCTTCTTCCTCCCTTCCCTGATCTCATGCATGCAGTTACTGAGGCGCAAATCAAACGGAGCTTGGCCAATTGCCGCACAGCTTGGCTGGGAAGCGCTGCACAGCTCCTTCAACAAGACAACAAGCTATAGGTTTGAATTTTTTTTTTTGGTTTTTTGCAACGAAACTTATTTGTTTCTCACCTGTATTTTGTTTTTTGTGTACTTTTGCATGTTTTGTTTTCTTAATGGGTAGGGTGGGATGCGGGGGTTTAATTATATAACTATATATTTTTAGAGGACTTTATCAAAAAAACACTTTAAACCTATTTTTAATTATATAATTATAATTATATCATCTCTAGATGACTAGATGCATGAGATGCGTTTTATAATCATGTTATCGATTGTATATAGTTTTCTTTCTTTCTTTTGGCCAATTTAAAGGCTAATTAGCTAAATTAATTTTTTTTTATTTGACCTATTATGTAGTATTGATTATATAAACACAATTTGTCTGGGCTAATTATCTTTTTTCCCTAGATTGGACACAATTTGTGCTCTAATTTAGCAATTAATATTACTTTTTGACTATAAATAACTGTTGTAACCCTACTTTGGAATATAGTGAAAAATCTAAGCCGTCATAGCTCCGGGGACGTAGGCACAATTGGTCGAACCTCAAAAACAAATTGTTTGTCGTTTTTCTCTTCTCTCTTTTATCGCTCTTACTTTAGATATAGTATCGCTGTTACAACATATGTCATTTTTAATCCCATTATTCCAATAAAAAAATATCATCATTCTTTCTTTCTATTTTGAATTTCACTGAAAATCTTGCTTTCAAAATATATTAACTTAAGTAATACACTTGAACTAAATATACACTTGAATACATACAATTACATGTGCACATATATATATATATATTCAATATTTAAGGTACCAAATATGATGTAAATACTAGATTTTTGGGATGTTACACACTGCGACGTGAGATTTATATAGATGTTCAATTATATTTTACCATATTATCACATCATAAAATTATTTTTTAAAAGTTGTTTATATTATGACAAGATAATGATATATGATTGCAGTTTAACGAAACTATATAGATCTAAAAAATTCTATATCAAAGGTCAATTAACCTTTTATTACTATTAAATAGAGTTGTGATTACAATCATATACCACATTGTCCACCTGGACCACCATAGAGAAAGGCTTGTCTAAACACAGGTCCTTCATAACCTTCGTACAACAAGTCATAACAATTTGAACTAGTATCACAATTTGACTTCATATCTTTAGGACTTACGGGAGTTACATTATATTCTGCATCAACAATCTCAAGTTTTCCAAAGAAACCTGAGTTTCTAAAGAACTCCTCGGGTAATCTACCACTACCCATTGGAGGACTAACCATATTGGGAGGAGCAAAAGTTTCACCTCCATATTTAATTTTAGACGCTTCTGTGCTTAAGTGCGTGAAGATTTCCTTTGGCCAATATCCAACTTGTTTTGAATAAATACCAATAGCTAACCACCAATGACCTGTGGCTTGATCCTGCAAATACATGAGCAAATAAGTTAGTAAGAGATTGAATCAACCAATTAATCATAGTTAACGGAAAAAATAAAGTTTATAGAAAACATTTCAACTCATACGTAATGTGTTATTAAGATTTTAACTTGTCTATTAATAATTTATATTTTTTAACCACGTATCATGTTTTAGTTTCTAAAATTTTTTACGTTACAAAAAAATACTAGCTTTAATTTTATTTACTATGAATAAAATAGTGTTTGCTTATGAGTTTTATTCATTTTTTGTTCCTTTAATTTCTTTGGGTTGCAAAATTACTTTCTTTTAATTTTATTTATAGGTTTGATTTATGTTTTTTCTATAGACTAAAAAATTATTTTAATTATTTATTTTATTTATCTAATTTGACCTTTATTTTTATTGATATGACAAATTGTTAACTACTTATAATATGGAGTTTTCATATTTAGCTAAGATAAAAAAAAACCGTAAATGTCACAGAATCGACATTGTTATTAATTTAGAGTATATTATATTTCAAATTATTACTATATAAATAAATAATTTATTTTCATATCATGTGCGTTTCATATTTAGCTAAGATAAAAACCGTAAATGTCACAGAATCGACGTTGTTATTAATTTAGAGTATATTATATTTCAAATTATTGTTATGTAAATAAATAATTTGTTTTCATATCATGTGCGTAAACCAACACGACCTACTAACCCGTGCGAATGCACGAGTCAACTGTCTAGTTTTATTAAAATTAGAAATAATAATTAATAAAATGCCTAAATAAATAATTACTATTTCCAATGGTTCACGAGTTATCGACCCACTTAAATAAACAATTAGGTTGTTCAATAATGTTGCTTGGATGAGAATATGTCATTAATTAGGAGAAGAATGGTGGAGGGACCTTAGGTAATTAATTTGCCCAAGAGTTATGGATTCAAGCCTTTAATTTGTGAGGTTGATGTAATTTCCAAACCAAAAGGAGTGACAATGGTAATTACCCTAATGAGTGTGTATGCATGCATATAAGCATGGGGAGTTGTTAAAATTTACACTTTATTAATGTGCAGGTTAGCTTTTCTATTTTCATCAAAGTAAACTTTTAACATTCTTTTCCTTCTCTATAAAAAGAAAAAAATATTTCTCTTCCTTCATTGAATTGAACTAAATAATAATAATAATAATAATAATAATAATAGTAATAATCATAAATAACCAAAATATCCATATATTCAGTTATTTTAATTTTAACTATTTTGTCAAAAAAATAATTTTAATTATAATAACAAAAAACTTAAACTTCTGACTACAAAATATAAAAGTTATTAATTTTCAGGTGGAGGTAACAATTAAATTTACACATATATACTTTTAATCAAATTTACCTGTTGGATTGTGGTAGGCATAGATTTTTTATCTAACGATCCAATGGAGGACACATCTGGAAGGACAGCTCCAAGGGCATAATATGGATTTTGATTGACTTGCACGAAACCAGGGCATAGAGTATTGAAACATCCAGTATTAATAAACCCATCAGCCTACATATATATATGTATCTCATTCAGCACAACCATGTAAAGTAATTTCAAAATATAATACATCAAGTTAGGATTCTTACTGTCCAATAGGCAGTTATCCGTAAATGGCTGTCTTTATATAAGCTTGGATGAACCTTGAACATCAAGCAATGGATAACGATATAAAATTAAAAAGAGAGCATCTATAGATATAATAATAAATATGATAAAGGAAACCACAAATACAATTGGTTAGATATGAGCACTTAAACAAAGGCATAGTTCCATCTTTTTAATTTACAATGTCATGTAAAAAATATAGTTTGACATTAACATAATAAAAAGTAACCTACCCCAGTTCCGACTTGTATGCTATTGAGTTCTGTAGTTGGACCACTTTGAATCCAAATTTGAGAGAGGCTATATTGGTTTGCTTGCAGCGACAGATTATATCCACCTATTTTTGCATTTGCTCCATAAAATGTCATATTTTGGGTTGTTTCCAGCGTAGCGAACTATGGAATAATGACAATAATATTTAGAACTCAGGCCATTGGTATAAATTTAATTAAGTAAATACAAATGAAACTTTGAAAGCAGTAGGACTAGGCCATTTATTCATCCAACTTTTAATTGAAGAAAAACTGGTTTTTATAATTAAAAACATGTTGTAAAATGGTTATGTAATTTTTTCGAAAGACAAACTTCTCAAAAAAGGTTGTTTTAATACTTTGCTAGAAACAACATTTTCTGAAAATAAATATAAAAAAAACCACAAGATCATCTTTTTTAAAGAAGTAAGAAAACTAACTGGATATGCATGGTTAAAGAAATGTCTGAAGATTATAAAATCAATTAGAATTTTCAAACTACTTTTTCTCAATACACAATATCATGACAATCCATCAATTATATAATTCCAAAGGTACGATGTATTGATTAAAATATTTACTTACATGATGGCCCGAGCAACTTTGATTGCAAATATGAAAGCTTTCATCTTGAGTTTTTGAAAACAGATTACCAACAGCTTGATGTCTCCATGTCGTTTTGTGGATAGGTACTTTTCCCGATGGACACCCTTTAAAGTCTTTTCCAGCATATGATGGACTACTTTGCAAGGTGTTTCTTGCAAAAGTTGGATTAAGCTTTGTTGCAATAGAAAGGCAAAAAAAATTACAAGGTTAAACATAGTGAAATTTTGGATAAAAACAAATGAATAACCAAATGCAAGATAAATAATTTAAATTCTACATGTCAACAATAAAATACATAATAATTTCATACAACCATGAAGTGAATTAGTCTTATGAATGGTTTAACTTGTATATACCTGAATTTTGTGATTTTTTAGTAGAGGGTGTTGAAGAGCAGGTTGTTTATAGATATCAATGCAATTAAAATCGTCGTCTATTGAATCCTGTATATGTTAATTAAACGACAATCAAGTAAACCACAAAAGAAAATTGATAAAGGACTACCAACAAAAAACTAATTTTTTGAACATATATGTTGAAACTATAATACCAAGATGCTCTCTTGTGTCTGTTCACTTTGTTGAATTTTGCTTCTTGCATCCACTTTGAGGCATGGCATGCACAAACCAAGAACTAGAAAGAGAATTAATGCCATACGATTGCAAAAGTCAAGCTTACATTCAGAATGATAAAATACTTGAGTATGTACGTCTATATATAATAGTGAGTGCGTGTGAGAAATAATCTTAAGAAATCATAATTATTATAGATGGCCAATACTGATTTAACACATATCCATGAACCATTAGGAAACTAAATAAAATTTGACACATTTAAGGATATTGATAAATGTTTTTCAATGTGACAAATTTTGAAAGAAATCCAATTACGTCATCAAATGAGAATCACAAAAATTAACTTAAAAAACAAAATAAATAAGTTATTTAAAACTTGCAGTAATGCACATGGGCGAAAATCTGAAAAATTAAGCCTTATTAAATAACTATAAATAGGTTACAAGAAAAAAGGATTACATGTTTGGAGATATGCTAAGAAATTAGGAATAATTAGGAAACATAATGAGTGTGAATATAATTCGGGAAAAGTTAGTTAAAGAAATTTTAAATTTAACAATATCGTTAAAATAAATGCTATAAAATAAAATGAACGTGCATGTTTTTTTTATGAACAAATGAATGTGCATGTAATTAGAGACAAGTGAACTAAAAAGAAAAGATAATAATAACCAACTAATTTATGTATGCATTGTATGTGATTATAATTTTATATATTATTTCTTATATTTTATTTTGATATTCATATATGTAATATGTTTAATATATTTTTTTATCAAATTTATATGAAATAGTGACACTTTTTCAAATATTAGTAAATAAATGTTACTAAATCCTATATTTTTAGCAGTGTAATTTTTATAATTTAATAATTAAAATTTTAATAATGTAATAATTTTTACATATTTATTGTTTTGATCAAATATTTATAAGAAAATGACAAAATTGATACAAGAAAATAAAACTCAATTACTATTAATAGTTACTTTATATTTACTTTTTGTTTGACTATGGTTGCTGAAAAAAAATTGGCAAGATCGTTGAGGCCTGTAGCCAATTCACGAGGAGAGAGTCTTCCATGAGCACAGGCCGTAAGAGCATTACTTTATATTTACTTTTTTTTTTTGACGATGGTGAGAGTCTCACTCTCAATCATTATGGATTCTCTTATTGTTTGGTTATCCTGATGAGATTAATAAAAGCTAATTAAACCGCAACTATTTCCAAAAGAACTTCGTATCTTTAAATTTTCACGAATTTTTCCTTTGACTTCAGTAATTAAAATTTCTTGTTCTTTTCATTAAAATCAATACTAATATTTTACATATAAATATTCAAAAATAAAATATAATATTCTTTAAGGTTTAATTTTCTGTTGTGATTAATTTAAGAAAGTGTAAAATAAATATTTTCAAAGTTAACAAAAATTTCTTCATTTGGTCTTCTCTCTCTCCCTCACACACACACACACACACATGATCGTTGATAAAAAAACACATGATCCATTGCCATCTTTGGTAAGGCGTGGGCTGCTCAATTTCTAGGGATGACAATGGGGTAATGAACATGATGGGTACCCATTAAAATTACTAATAGATGGCATAATTATCCACTTAATATATATGAATAATTATCCACAAAATTTAAAGGAATGAGTCTGGATACATGTACCTTAATTAGTACCCAACCCGCACTTTTATTTATTTATTGATTTATATTTTTTTGCAAGATTTATCTATTTATAATTACAATTATAATTTTCTACATAAATAATTGTATACATATAATTAGTCTC
This sequence comes from Glycyrrhiza uralensis, assembly GCA_030159175.1. NCBI lineage: Eukaryota > Viridiplantae > Streptophyta > Magnoliopsida > Fabales > Fabaceae > Glycyrrhiza > Glycyrrhiza uralensis. The sequence continues at coordinate 58,103,492 of BRZY01000003.1, forward strand.
TATAATTTACATATTTTTTATTTTTGGTTCTTTAATTTATTTTATTGTCTGTGCCCCTATAAAATATATTTTTTCATTTTAGTCAATTTCATTGGAGTTCATCTGTTAGTGAGGATGCTAACAAAAATCCACCTCATCACTATCATGTGAGATTTTTTTTTCACGAGGGCAATACACATCACCACCACCTCTCCCATTTTTCCTTTCTCCCTCTCCTTTCCTTAGCCACTCCCTCCCCCTCTCCTCCCTTCCTATGCATGGCAGCCCCCTCTCCCCTTCTTCTTCTCCCCTCCCTCTCCCATAGTTACCGAGGCACAAATCAAATGGGGCTCCTGCACGCTCGTTCAATTGCGACATAGCTTGGCTGGGAAGCGCTGCACAGCTCCTTCAACAAGCTATCGATTTGAATATTGTTTTTGGTTTTTTGCAACGAAACTTATTTGTTTCTTACCTGTATTAATGGGTTTTCTGTGTACTTTTGCATGTTTTATTTTCTTAATGGGTAGGGTACGGGTGTGGGGGTTTAATTATGTAACTATATATTTTTATAGGACTTTATTAAAAAACACTTTAAACCTATTTTTAATTATATAATTATAAAATTCTTTCAAAAAAATTATATAATTATAATTATATCATCTCTAGATGACTAGATGCATGAAATGCGTTTTATAATCATGTTATCGATTGTATATAGTTTTCTTTCTTTCTTTTGGCTAATTTAAAGGCTAATTAGCTAAATAAATTTGTTATTATTTTACCTATTATGTAGTATTGATTATATAAACACAATTTGTCTGGGCTAATTATCTTTTTTCCCTAGGTTAGACACAATTTGTGCTCTAATTTAGCAATATTAATAATACTTTTTGACTTATCAAAATGTATTAATTAAGTAAATAAAATACTAACCATTTTAATATAAACACAAGTTATATAAAAAATTATTTCATGTAGTATTAACTACTAGTATTAATTTGTGATTATTAATGATAGAAAGAGTCTGACTTTGATCCCATTTCATTCTCGTGTGACCATGGAAAAAAGCCAAAAAGGTGAAATCAATGTCATTTATTTATAAGCAAAATTAGTACCAAAACATTTTTTACCTCAAATATATGAAATTGCTAATTTTACCCATACAAAACTCGTAATGCATAATGTTCAGTCTAGCCAAATCTAAAGCAGGATAATGAAAAGGCTCCAAGAATTATTCACAATGGGAAGCACAATTGATACACATTTACGTTACCATAGGCAAAGTTAGGACAGGGCCAACAAAATGATAGAAAAGGTATAATATGATTTTTTGAAGCAAAAAATTTATAATATGATAAACAAAAAATAATTTAGTATATATTTATTAAAAAATGTATTTTAATAAAATTTATTATTTAGGATTATCATGGTCAGCCCTGAATTGTTACTTTATTTTATACATCATCAATTAACCGAACAAAAATACTATGAGAGATTAAAAGTGATCTATTTCAAAAAATGGTGTACCCAAAGAGAATGTTTTAAAAACAAAGGACTAATAGTAAATAGTGCATTATTTACTGGGACTAAACCTTTAGTTTTTAAAGAATATTTTCTATTAGCATAAATGGACTAAAATGTACATTTTACCATAAGAGAGAATGAGTGTTTAATATTAGTAGCTATCTATCACGGGAGATAAGTGTAATTTATTTACTCTATATTTGATATTTTTTTTCAATACACGATATTTTATTTTATATGTATAATGAATGTTTTTCAATGGAAAAATTAAGTACCAATATAGGAGTTCAAAGAAAATTAAAAATATCATTAAATCAGAATCAAATAATATAATTTAAAATAACAACAAAAGAGTAAAAAGAATATTACAATAAACAACATTGAAAAAACTATGAAACTTAGCACTAATAAAAAATAAATCACAAGAAATTGAGAAATACATATTCTCAAAATTTTGAGGAACTCTAATCCAAAAGACTGTCTTCTTATTTTTCTTAATATAAAAAAAGAGAAATTATGTTAGACCTTTGTGCAACCAAGTGTTTGTAGTAGTCATGACAGTGGCAAGTAAATAAAGGACTTTTACTACGATGACCAACTGTTTTGGAACCGCGTGGACTAGTGATGAACTGCGTGAATCGGTAAGAACTGGCCTCATTTCAGTTCAATTCTATTTTCCATGGAAAATAGACTAGTGCGTTAAATGAGCCTCTTTGACGAGCTTACATATACAACTCACGACCACTGCGCTATTTGAACTTGAGGGGCAAATTCATCAATTATAATATATATATACTATTATTTAAAGTTTGCGCAAAATTATTGTATTTTTTTTATACAATTAAATTATTGCTTTTGTGCCTTTCCCTTCTCTCACACAAAATATTTTTTTTATGTAAAATATTTTACTTTAGTCATCAAAGATATCATCCCTATTGACTATATAATTTATGTGCCATTGAAATATAGTCTCCCTATTGTCTAAATGAACCACTCTTACTTCTCGTTTTTTCTTGGAATTCCCATATATTATCCAAATCGTGCTTGATTGCATTTTTTAACTGAGGTGCATAAAAAATAATAAAGTAAAACAATGTAAACATTAAATAATTGATAGAATATTTCTATTATTACTAAAATTTCATACAATACTTTTGATTCTTAATAAATCACAATACAAAAAAATTACTAAGCCGAAATCCCCCCTCTACATACCGGGCAGATTTCATTTTTTGATAAATATGTGGATATACAATTTTCATGAAATACATGTCCACATGGTAAATTAGATAATATTTCACCGTTTTCAAAATCTTCCAAACAAATTATACAAGTTGTTTGGTTGAATGGGAGAGGAATGGTTGAGTTGTATGGCAACTCAACCATCTCTATTGACGGTGTTCTTCGAGAAGTTTTTTCTTTCTTAATTAAATAATATAGGTATATTAAACCTACTATAATAAAAATAATAATTACTAAACATGTTTCTATAAGATTTTTTTTAGAAAAATGATCATCTTGCATACGCCCATTTATCGTTGGATCAAGCTCACTTGACATATCAAGATCTTTATTAATCACTTGAGATATTTAATCCTGAAAAAAGACAAGCGTCATATCAGTAATAATAAAAAGTATTTTTTTAAATTAAAAATAAAAATGTTTAATACATCAAGAGTTGTAATTTTTTGGTCAAACATTAATACTAACATTAGGTGGCTTCTAGGGTGAACTACCTCAACATATGGGGAATATTGGATTAATTAAAGGCTCTGATCTCACCCTCACTCTAATTATCATGAACCTTCACTCGTTGTACAAAAACAAAAAGAAAAAAGAAATAAGGGAGTGAGAGATAGACGTGCTACTATTAAATATAAGATTAAATATTATAGTAGTTGTTAATAAATCAACACCGAGGTCATCTAACACGGGCTACTATATATTAGCACAAGTTTATCTGACAGACTTATGATGGTTTAAATCTGTGTGTCTCTTGTAAGGGCCAAAATGGATGATGTTTGTAATCGTTAAAACCTTTGTTGATAATGCTTGACCCAAAAAAAAAAAGTAAACTTTGTTGCAATGCAAGAAGCACACTTTGGTGGCTCAAATGTTGCAAAAGGAAGGCTGAGGATCCAATACCCTATGTATATATATATCGGATGAATTCAAGCACAAGAGCCTCCCCTCGCAGCACCGGAGAATGTGCCTCCAATCCAACAAGAGCAACCTGAAAGCAAGCAAGCAAGCTATCTAATTAATATGAGAAACAAGTAGCTAGCATAGAGCAGCAAATTAATCTAAATTAGAAAGGAAAGCGAATTAGGAGTGGTATTATAATTGGAGACCCAGAGGAGGTTAGTTCTCTGTGGTGGTGAGATTGGGTTGGGCCTGGGATTGGGCTTGGGTCCATTCGGGGAGTTGAGATGAGGGGGTAAAGTTGAGATTTTTGCAGGCCTGGAGGGAGGTTCGGTAGAAGGAGACGATGACAGGGTGGGACATGAGGAGGGAAGCGGAAATGGGGCAGAGGAATTCTTCGATCGGGTGGGTTTTTGTTGTTGTTGTTGTTGTTGGGTTTTGAATTGAAGAAGATGATGCATCTTGTTCCATTTGAGCCTCGATGATCGGAGTGGTAGTGTGTTGCCGTGGATGGATATGAATAAATGGGTGTCAATAAAGTTGGTGTCTGTGGGCAAGTGTGTGTGTGTGAAGAACAAGTTGTTCAGAGAGTTGATCGAGTAAATTCAGAATGGGGATAGAGGATGCATACTGGGGAAGATATATACAAAACTTAAGCTAACGAATATGTACGGCTAATTGCTTGGTGTTTGGATACATACTATGGTCTATGAAGCTTGGTAACTAGGCTAGCTAGCTGCAGGGATCGAGTAGCTAGGATGAAGAAGAAGAAGGTGTAGGAAAATGAAGTAGCTGGATGCAGAGAGAGGTTGTGTGAGAGGAAGATAGCTGCTATATATGCTATGGGTTTCTTCTTGAAGATGATGGATTGATGGGGATCGAGTGCCATGCATGCACCTTTTATATACACTACATGTACAAGAGACGAAGAGATACCATGAGCTATCCCATGCTAATATTAATGTAGCATCATCACGAGTCTCCGCCTGGTAATGTGGGTTGTGAGCATGTGTTATTAACTCTTTCTTACCGGATATAGGAAAATTACAATGACCCTCTTTCTACCCGAATAATGAATAAGACAAATCACTTGTTGCCCCCCTTTTATTCTCATATATACAATGCCTCGACAAATTAGCTAATTAACACTAGCAACTATGATAGACAATATTCTTATTATTTAATTAAGAGAGTAAGAAAAAAACTTTTCAATTAATTATATGTGTTTTTATTTTCAAATAGAAAAGAAACGAGTGATTTCAATTTAAAAGAATTAAGGTTAGGCTACACTATATGAGGGCATTATTAATTAATATGTCAAAGTTTGATATCATTTAATTATTTGTGAAATGGTGGGGGGAACGGTACTCGAGCTAGAAAACAGATGGGAAAGGAAAAAAAAACAAAGCATTATGGTAGTTAATTTCATTCGGTCAACAATGATAAATTTCAAGTCCTAAGAAATAAGAATCAATGTGATCAGAATGGAAATCTTCAATGATCAGTACACCTCCTGTAAATGGAGATCAGGATTGCACATTTGCACCTAAATCAAATGCTTCAACCGCTGGACGCCTGGACCAGCCTTAATTGACGTGAGGGAGGAAAAAAATAACTAAAAAAGTGCAATGCTAGTTTGTCGTGCACGTTTTTACCTTTGCATATTTGGTGGCGATAATTACATAATTGGCTGATATTGATGTTGTTTCTTGATGACAATCTTTTTTTTGTGATAATTGATTTTGCTGAGAACCTTAATGACATTTTTTTTTGTGATAATGGCACTCTGGATTCAAAAAAATGATTAGACATTCATAAGGAATCATTCTAAAGAGGACAAATTTCTATTTTTTCAAGATTTTGAATGCAAGAAGTTTATTCTTACAAAACACCCTTACCCGCAGAAAAGAAAAAGATCGTGTCATAAAATCAACTATGTACCCGGTTAGCAAGTTCATAAATGCAACTTTGAGTCTTCTCCATATATATTTTCCCACGAGTGTTTCTCACACGTCAAAGACATGAGTATCCAAGGATGTGGCGCCATGCCTCTCAAAAACTTTTTCTATTATTAAAAATGCTAACTTCCTTTCTTATTTGTTTAGATGTTAAGAAGGGGCTATGCAATGCTTTCTTTCTAATATTCATTTGATCTAAAGATAATAAAAAGAGTTTATTAATACTTTATTTATTTTATAAAGTCATAAAATAATTAATAAAATATTCAAAATGAGTTGTTAGTAATACTGAAAGTTGCATAAAAGAAAGAAATTTCATAAATTTGTCATTAAAGTCATCCACCACCATTATAATTTTCATTTGTGTTAAAATATATTAAAGTGTAATATATATTTATTTTTTCTTAAAGATGTAATACATATTTATTTCTCATAGGAGATAATATAGATTCTAATGTAAAAGGAGAGGAAAGGGTAATTTAAACTTATCTCAAAGAGAAGGGAATGTAATTTACCCGTTGTTTTATTATTAGATGTTATTTGATAATTTTATTTAATAAGTCAAAAATTTATTAATAAAACAGAAACAAATTCGTTTTTTTTGTTCATGAAAACAGTGGACACAAGGAGTGTCCAAGTGAGCCCAAAAAACATACAAATAGAAGCCTACAACAAAAAGGAGGAAACGGTACAATCCAATATAGTCCCAACATAAGCCCAAATATGATAACCCATAGGCCCAGATAAACCTAAGCAGGGACGAAATTTAGAAAACCCAAAACCTCCTGAGAATTGCATTATGAGATCATCGATCCGATTACTACCCCCAGCCAGAATCATTCACAGCTGTGATATTTGTTACAGCCCGGGTAGAAAACAATCAGACATAGTGGGCGTCCCCAAGCAAGCATCGACCACAGATGTTATTTGATTATATTATTTACTGAAAGAGAATATTCTATCAGATTAATGCTTTAGTAATTATATATGTTTTGCTGATAAATATATGGACCACACATCAAAAAAATATTCACTGTGTCGTGAAACTTGTATTTTAAATTTATATATTTTTAAAATTGAGTTACTCATAAGATATTTTCTTTTAGTGAAACTGAATATATTTTGAATCCCCCACATCTCTATATGTTGTTTTTCTATTCGATCGATTCTCCGTATGTTGTCTTTAAGGAGAAGCCTCAGGACTCTAGATATAAAATAAATTAAAAATTAGTCAAAAGAAATGTGATATATATAATCAAAGTTATGTCTAAACGTTATTGTCATATTTCAAGTCCGGCCTACATACTGCGTGTTAATTAAAGATACAAAATCATCATGATTAATTATACGGTTATAATATATTTTTAGTTCCTTATTTTTTATTTTTTATTTTTAGACTCTCATATTTAAATTATAATTTTTAATCTCGTCTTTGGAAATATGTCACATTTAGTGCCATTGACTGATTTTGTTAAGTTAAATGCTGACATGGCTAATAGACTTGCACCTAAACACATGACACTTGTTTTACTTATCTAATGTGACATCTTATGTGGGTTGAACGGTCTAAATCTCTCCCTATTTTTTCTTTTTTGCTATGCAACCTGAATTTAATCTCAAATTTGAGACAAATTTAGGACATCTAATCCATATAAGATGGCACATTAAATAATAGAACTAGTGACATGTACGTATTTAGGTGTAAATCTGTTAGTCGCCTAGTCTTTTAACTTAACAGAGTTAGTCAAATTGACTAAATGTGGCGTATTTCCAAAAACGAGACTAAAATGTTACGATTGAAATATAAGAGTGAAAATTAAAGGGAAAACATATTTAACCCTTAATTAATTGTATCTTAAACATTTGAGAAAATTATCCTTTTATAGAAACCCAGCGCAATGGCTAGATTACACTCCTCATGGAACAACAAATCAAAGGTGACGATCGAGGATTTGCTTTTATTGCTCATTGTAGGAGTTGATCGATAATGACCGGGATCTAAGCCCATTTTCAAATAGCTTTTGCCAAAATTCAGAGTCTTTGAAAACCATATAACAGACCTGGAGAATCAGTGTTGACAAAAAAAAAGACCTGGAGAATCAGGAAAAGATTTTTTTTTTAATAATGAGACCAGTTAAATACAGGGGACTTGAAAGTCTACTTTTTAAATTACTATAGCTGAACCTGAAGTGCATGGCAAAAAACCGTATCTCTTTCCGTTTCTCTCCCTAATTAATCCTCTCTATAATTTTCAACTTACAAAGATATACAAAATATTGACAGTTTCCTAACTACAGATTGAACTTGCAAACTTGTTTTTCAAATAAAATTTAAAGAATCAGCCAATGCTACATCTATTTTTTGTTAATGCTGTGAATTAGACACGAGTCGTTGAACCAATATATCTAGTGCTTCCTTCATCCACCAATGCTGGCAAACTTCTCTGGCTTGAGCAACAGTCATCTACAAAAGGTGATTAAGAAAATTAGGGAAATTTGCAAATATACATATATTTTTTAATTAAATTAATTAAAATGCTAAAATAAGAAATAAATCAAAGCCTAAACATATACCCATATTCTTCTCCGAAGACTTTTCTCGGGCCACTGATCAAGCTGTTCCTTGACAAACAAGGGGAACATGTGCCCTTCATAGTATATGCCATATCTTTTGCTAATGAAACTCCATTGGCCCAGTTCACACTGCCACATGATCAATAGCAAATTAAATCTTTTTAGTTATTTTTTTGCTTAAATCTTAAAAAGAAATTAAACTGGGAAAAAATCATATCTTAGAGGGAACTAAGTGTGCCATCGATCCAATACCTCAACTATTCCTGTGACTCCTGCTTCTTCAAGGGATTCCCTGCAAGCTGCTTCTTCTACAGATTCATCAAGTTCCCATCCTCCCTGAGATCAGACAAATTAATATATAGGATCGAAGTTAATTAAATTAATGTCATGTGAAGACAGTGAAGTTACCAAAAGCAATTCGCAACATTAATTGAAATTAAGTTGAAAGTAAGTACGTACCTTAGGAAACATCAATCCTTGACCTTTCTGTGAACTAACTACCAATACTTCCAATTCGTGGCTCATGTTACCATCCATGTCTTCTTTATATCTATAAGGTATGCATCTGCGCAAATTAACATCATCAATTATAACTACCGAGTCAATTTGTGAAACCAAATTAAATACAATATGAATGCTAACTATATAATATAAAGGAATTAATTAAATTGAGATTTAATTAACAAATGGTAGAGTCATATCGATTTAATTACACCTACATATGACTAATTAATCAAGAAGGACGCGCGCCTAAACAAATTACTACTCCATATACAGCAGGATACATACGAGCCACCAGGCAGTAGTCAGTCACCTACCAATTTATATTGAAAACACGTGCGCGTACGCTAAATATAAAGTGAACAATATTTCACGCGCGGACACAAAATAAGACCGTACCGTACGTAGCTACATTAATTAATTAATATTAAAATATAACAACTCACCCCACAACTTGGCGGCCACCCATGTTGTTGTATCTCTGCAACTCCCTTCCCGAGCGTGATACCAAGCAAACCATCTTCCAGCAGAGACTAATTAATTGTTCGAAGGAAATTAACTCAAACAACCAACCAATTAAGTGGAAAAAAGAAAAGAGAGAGTGTGTATATATATAGTGAGGGAGGAGGAGAAGAAGAGTAGAGGGAAAAAATAGGGTAGCAAATCAAGCAATTATGGGTGATGAGTAATATGTTAGATTGGTTAGAGACGCAAAAGAATAGCGGGCGCGCGGAGAGAAAGAGTGGCGAAGAGGAAGCTATATATAGAAAACTAAGCAACTTTTAATTAACATATCAAACGCGTAATTGTCGCCTTCCTCGCGCTCCAGTCTCCGTCGACAAATTATATATGGAGTTGTATAATATTATAATATAATAATTAAAAAAGAGGTCAAGAGTTGATTGGATTGAGGCTTCCGCGTAGTTTTGCCAATAAAATAAAAGAGAGACGATACATGGACACCATACTAATTCTCTCACACCTCATCCCAATAAAATAAGAAATATGAAATGGAGGTCCATGTATCATTAGGGAAAATAAAATTAATATATACATTTGGTGTGGCATTGGCATAATATTGCCTTGTGTATAAGTCAACATTAATTACTAGATAGATGCTGCTTTCGCTGAGTCTAGCTACGACTAGATAGCAAAAAGAATATTAATTGGTAGCTAGGTAGAATTTGTATATGCTGCATGTGAAGTTTGTTTTCAATTTTGTTGGTTACGGAGTCGGAGTCTACACATTTGTCTACACGCGTACGGCCTCGTTTATAGAATCACGATCCCCAAGTTGAGTCAGAGCACACGCACGCACGTTGCCCCCATATGCATCTGATTCTGCTGATCACAATTTACCCCACTTTCATAATTGCACCATAGTGATAGAGCCACTATAAGATATCAAAGGTTTTGTTTGAAAGGGGATATAAAACAGTATTTTTATATAGCAATTAATGATGATAAGGTTCGAAATTATTATCTCATTTAATTAAACTTCCCCAAACCTTTCATCGAATTAATCTTGAGGGCTTTAATATTTAATGAATATTCTGATATTGATATGGTCTTAATTTATTTTTAAAATTGAAAGTATTGAGCTATATCAAGAAATTAGATTCTTTTCCAAATAGTCTGCATTGCTTATAAATTGGATCATGTACTTGCCCCTTGTATTGTTTGGGATTTGGATTGGGCACATCTTGTGCTTCCAATCTTATCTTATTTTAATACAATTTGATTTATCAAAAAAAAAGTCTGCATTGCTTATAAAATATTATTATTAAAAATACTTGTAACAATTGTTACAGCTGAAAGAAGTATTTTAAAATTAAAATTGTCTAAATTCTATCTTATATCAACAATGTTACAAAAATGATTGAATAAATTAGCCATATTATATATCTAGAGTGAATTATTTGAATTACTTAATATTGATTATAAAATCGTGATAAATAATTTTGCAGTCCAAAAGGCCAAAAAAATAATACAAAAATAAATAATATATATTGTACATTAATATCAAGTTCTTTAATAGTTTTTCAAAAGAACACAACATGTCTTAAACACAATCTTGTATATATATATACACGATACGATAAGCTTTTATTCTAAGGACTAATATTGAATTTTAAAAGACTATGTGCGGAGTAATTGTACACTTGCCACTATTTAAAAGATCCAAAAAAATATTATTTTTTGAAAGTTGAGGTGACATGACAGGCTTTTAAATAAACTATACATCATCTTTAAATATACTAATAGGGTGCTGATACATGGACACCCAGCCCACCCCACAACACCCAATGACAATGGGTAAAATGAAAAATGGAGGTGTGGCATGGGTGTATTATGGGGTTAGAATAACATTAGTGATACTAATAATATGATTTTAAGATATAATAAAAATATAATACAATAATAATAACATTTATAAAAATAATATCATTTTATTTATATTTGCTTAACTAGATGATCATTAGATTTAAAAAAGTTTTTTCACTAAATAATTTATATATATTGTTTATTTAAAAATAGGCCCTACTGATAAAAAAAGGCCCAGTATAGTCTAAGCAGATTAATGAGCCAAATTAATAGTAGCCTAGATAGGTAAACTACTTTTCAACCCGATTAGCGGCATTTAGGATCTACTGAGAGAGTTCGGTTTGGATCATGTTCTTCGTGAAGCCAATCAAGTGGCGGATTGTTTTGCTAAGCATGGTTTAAATTTAGATAATTGTATTAGGTTTTTTCCTTGTATTCCTTTCTTTGCCGCTGATTCTTTAAGGGCAGTTGTTATGGGTATTTCATTCCCCAGGGGTTTCTAATTGTGCTTTCTTGTTTGGGGGTTTCACCCCCTGACATTTATCCAAAAAAAAGAGATAAGTAAACTACAGTTAGAACTTAAAGTTTTGAGGATTTAGTTATTTTGCGGGAATCGAACATTAGTCATTTCACTTATAAGCTCAGCGTATGTTATCAATTGAACCACACCTCTCAAATTTTTCATCCATAGTTTAAAGCAAAATAAACAATCACAATTCATTTTTATTAATTCGTTACTCTTTTTTTTATTTTTCTAACATGGAGGCCCGGAGGCCAAATTTTTCTTCGTTCCGGGCAAATCTGTTCATCGTAATAATTTAAAAGGGGCATGAGATGTTGACCAAAAAAAAGCGGAGCATGGGATCATTCGGAATATTTTCATGGGGACCAAATGTGAATGCCAAAGAATCTGTAGTATTTAGATCTCTTATTGCATTATTGCAGTCTTTTTTTTTTTTGGTCCAAATCTCTTATTGCAGTCTAAGCGGTCCCACATTGTATAATTTTCCAGAGTCATGTTTTCCATGTGTACAAATTATGATTGAATAAATATTGGTAGACATCTCTTGAGGTGTATACCACTAGAGAGAGATAGAGTGAGATGAGAGAAAAATGATAAAATGACGTGATATGTGATGTGATAGTTAGAGAGATATAGAGAGAAATGAGAGATATTGGATGAGTGAATATATTTTTGGAGTGTATAAGTATCATTGCACATTATGATTAGTATAAGTACCAAAAATTGAAATGTCCTTGGGGGAAATTGGGGGAAATATGAATATGGCATAAAGATTATTCGTTTAAGAGTATGAAAGTGGTGTTGACCAAAAAAAAAGTATGAAAGTGGATATATAATCGTATTTGTTGATAAGAACTGTATAGTTGTCATGGAATTTTATCACAATCTTAAAGATATAAACATTAAAACTATGAAGAATTTTTGAAATATTAATTTAAAAAATTAAAAGTGAAAATAACTCATATCATCCTTTAAAATTTTAAAAATCTGAAAAGAAATTAAAAGATTACAACACTAAAAAATAGTATGTTACAATTTAATGCACAAGAATAAAAGTTAGCTGAGGTTGTAAAAAGAAAAAAACAAATTTAAATGTAAAACAATAAATTTATCAGAAAAAGAATTGAGAAGAAAAAGTAAATTTAAATGTTAAAAATTAAGAATATTTATTAATATTTTGAATTTTGGAGAAAAAAATAAATCTTAATGTAGAAAGAAGAGTTTGAGAATTAAAAAACACAATAATGTATTCAAAACAATAAAATCACTTATTTAAATAATAAAAAATCACTCCACTATGAAAATTGATGACTCAATCTTCATATTCAGAATCAACAGTTTAATAGGTTTTGTTCTTCTTATGTCAATTAATTAAATTGCAACGTGCAATGAGGAGATTCTCCAATTTTCATTTTTCATTTGGTTTACTATGAGCCATCATTTCTCCCTTTTATTTTCTGAAAGATTGATCATGGCAATTCTCAGTTTTTTTACTCTTTTTTATCGAATTGAATACCTATAAGGCTATAACAGAACTTGAACAATTATGATTCACTCACTGGTGGAATCTGCTGTGGGAAGTTCTTATGTTTCAAGTAATAATGTAATGCATGTAGTTGTTAAGTAGCCTGTGAACACGATTATGGCAGTTGAATTGACTTCAGTTCTTGCTAACCAAGTGAGTGAGGAGCTGTGTGTTTTACGATGCTTTAATTAATTTGGACCTGATTGATGTGTACATGAGTAATGTACTTAACCGCAACTCATTAGTAGCTAACTCTCAAGTTTCTAGTGTATCTTGTAATCACAAAGCAATTCTATTCTAATATTAGTGTAGTGCACTCATGTATTCTTTCACTTTTGTTTTCCATGTTGTTCTGTTTCAACAGAAAACAAGTATATATTAATCTTGTCCTTACTAAAAAATCTATTCAGGGTTATTTTGATAACCTTGACTTCTTTGACCTCACATTTTCATCTGTCTTAATCATATTTTGGCATCTTTAATTTCTTTTGTGGTTTGATTGATAGTTAGTTGTCTAAGTAACTCGTGCAGGTTCTTCTGAAGCACGACGTTCTAGGAAGGAGCGTTCAAAACATTTGTGTTGCAATACTGAATAAATTCTGATGGTAAAGAATTGCCCCATATATATAACATGAAATACTGATAAATATGATGTTTTTTGATGTCGGCATAGGCATTGCAACTTTTAATTTGCTTGAGTCTACGTCTTTTTGCTTGAGAATTTGCAATGCGGTTCATCTCTTCACTTTAGTCTAATTATTCTAGCAAACTCTTAAAAAAAATAGTTTATCCTGTATTCTTGGTCCTTGTTGGACCTTTTTTGAATCTCTTTTCCTAAAAGTAAAAAATTTTCCTAAAAGAAAAACCCAAAGAATAAACATGTCAGGGTCCAAAAATATCACAACACCATTCTAATACAATCTGTAAGGATATTTTGAACTGTTACAATGTTAAAAAAAAAAACAGAAATTGGCCAATGGCCACCAACCTGAGGCTCAACTCATGGGCATGAAAAATTTTCCAGCAATTACTCCTTCCATGTTCAGAATCTCATGACAGACAACAGAAGAGAAATATTTCAAATTTACAACAGAGAGTTAGAAAACTAGAAGAACCGTAATCTCTCTTCAGACCTTCTCCGTGATTCGAAAAACCACAGAAAGAAATCGAACTGTCTCTCCAAGCCTCTCTCTTTTTCTCTTCTCCCAGTACTTCTTCAGTATTTATAGAGAAAAACTCCTTGACACAAGGGAGATGGCATGATCCAGTTTTCTTTGCTTGTTTCGTGCTCTTTACTGTGGCAATGATGTTTTCTACAACCGGTAGACAAGAATGACTGGGAAAAGATGGCAAACGGGTGGAAAGGAGAAAAGGCTTCCCCATTTTTTCTGGACAAAGACGAGCAAGTATGGTGAGGGGTGGCTTCTAGGGGCTAGGGTTTCAGAAAGTTGGAAAGGAGAAAGGGGGAAGGGGGCGACGCAAGTTAGAGAGAGAGCGAGAAGGGTCTTCTAGGATTTTTGAGAGATTAGGGGTCGAATGGTTTAAGAAAATGTTTACTGTTTTTTTTTTTTTTTTAAGTAATTATAAAATTGTTATATTGTTTTTGATCTATTTTTTATTTTTAAATATTTATACAAAAAATTGTGAAGACAAATTTAAAAATATTAACAAATTTCATTTATTTTAAAGTTGACAAAATATTTTTTTTTAAGTTAACAAAATTTCATATGTTTACTTAGAGATAATTGTTTTTTGCAGATGTTGAAAGGTGCTAATATTATCTCGACATGTAATCAACTCACGAACCAAAAATATAATTTCAAAATGGAATTTTTCAATGTTTTCTAAATAAACAAACTTTGGTGATGACTCCGTATTTTAAAACATCATCAAAACATCAAACATGGCTACCAATGCATGAAATGCATCATTTTTATAGAAAAGAAACAAAGTTCAAGTAAATAAAAGAAGATACTAGGACGTACTAAATAATGCACAATTTGATTCAATGTACTGAGACGTGAGATTTATTTAGATGTTCAAATATATTTACCATACTATCACATCATAAAATTATTTTTTAAAACTTGTTTATATTATGACAAGATAATGATATATGATTGCAGTTTAACGAAACTATATAAATCTAAAAAAATCTATATCAAGGGTCAATTAACCTTTTATTAGTATTAAATAGAGTTGTGATTACAATCATATACCACATTGTCCACCTGGCCCACCATAGAGAAAGGCTTGTTTAAACATAGGTCCTTCATAACCTTCGTACAACAAGTCATAACAATTTGAACTAGTATCACAATTTGACTTCATATATTTAGGATTTACTTGAGTTACATTATATTGTGCATCAACAATCTCAAGTACTCCGAAGAAACCTGAGTATCTAATGAACTCCTCAGGCAATCTACCACTACCCATTGGGGGACTAACCATACTGGGAGGAGCAAAAGTTTCACCACCATATTTAATTTTAGACGCTCCTGTGTTTAAGTGTGTGAAGATTTCTTTTGGCCAATATCCAACTTGTTCTGAATTAATACCAATAACTAACCACCAATGACCTGTGGCTTGATCCTGCAAATAAATGAGCAATCAAAAGATAACCAAATAAGTTAGTAGAAGATCGAATCAACCAATTAATCATAGTTAACGGAATAAATAAAGTTTATAGAAAACATTTTAACTCGTAATGGGTTATTAAGATTTTAACTTGTCTATTAATTTATATTTTTTAACTATGTACCCCTTTTGTAAGTTACTCAGTGTATAGACTGTAGCATAATTACTTAAGATATTACTTAAATAAAATATTATTTAAACAAGAATAATTTTATTAAAATTAGAAATAATAATTAATAAAATGGCTAAATAAATAATTAGTATTTCCAATGGTTCGCGGGTTAACGAGTGATTGACCCACTTAAAGAAACAATTAGTTTGTTCAATAATATTGCTTGGATGAGAATATGTCATTAATTAGAAGAAGAATAGTGAAGGGACCTTAGGTAATTAATTTGCCCAAGAGTTATGGATACAAGCCTTTAATTTGTGAGGTTGATGTAATTTCCAAACCAAAAGGAGTGACAAGGGTAATTACCGGCCCCTAACGAGTATGTATGAAGGAGTGACAAGGGTAATTACCCCTAACGAGTATGTATGCATGCATATAAAGCATGGGGAGTTGTCAAAATTTACACTTTATTAATGTGCAGGTTAGCTTTTCTTTTTTCATCAAGGTAAGCCTTGAACATTCTTTTCCTTCTCTATAAAAAGAAGAAAAAAATTCTCTTCCTTCATTGAATTGAACTTAATAATAATAATAATCAAAGTCACCAAAATATCCATAGATTAAGTTATTTTAATTATAATAACAAAAAACTTAAACTTCTAACTACAAAATATAAAAGTGGTTAATTTTCATGTGGAGGTGTAAAGGTTAACAATTAAATTTATACATATATACTTTTTTAATCAAATTTACCTGTTGGACTGTGGTAGGCATAGCTTTTTTATCTAATGACCCAATGGGGGAC
Source organism: Glycyrrhiza uralensis (assembly GCA_030159175.1). Classification (NCBI taxonomy): domain Eukaryota; kingdom Viridiplantae; phylum Streptophyta; class Magnoliopsida; order Fabales; family Fabaceae; genus Glycyrrhiza; species Glycyrrhiza uralensis. Next base: position 58,120,096 of record BRZY01000003.1, read on the forward strand.
ACATCTAAAAGGGCAACTCCAAGGGCATAATATGGATTTTGATTGACTTGCACAAAACCAGGGCATAGAGTATTGAAACATCCAGTATTATTAAAGCCATCAGCCTACATATATATATATAAAACTCATTCAACACAACCACGCTAAGTAATTTTAATAGATATATAAAATACATTAACATGAGATTCTTACTGTCCAATAGGCAGTTATCCGTAATTGACTGTCTTTATATAAGCTTGGATGAACCTTGAACATCAAGCAATGGATAACAATATAAAATTAAAAAGAGAGCATCTATAGATATAATAAATATAATAAAGGAAACCACAAATACAATTGGTTAGATATGAGCACTTAAACAAAGGCATAGTTCTATCTTTTTAATTTACAATGTCATGTAATAAACAAAAAATCTAGTTTGACATTAACATAACAAAAAGTAACCTACCCCAGTTCCGACTTGTATGCTATTGAGTTTTGTAGTTGGACCACTTTGAATCCAAATTTGAGATAGGCTATATTGGTTTGCTTGCAGCGATAGATTATATACACCTATTTTTGCATTTGCTCCATAAAATGTCATATTTTGGGTTGTTTCCAGTGTAGCGAACTATAGAATAATGACAATAACATTTAGAACTCAACCATTGGTTTAAATTTAATAAAGTAAGGACTAATGAAAGCAGTAGGACTAGGCCATTTATTCATCCAACTCTTAATTAAAGAAAAACTGATTTTTATAATTAAAAACATGTTGTAAAATGTTTTTGTTATTTTTTTGAGAGACAAACTTCTCAAAAAAGGTTGTTTTAATGCTTTGCTAGAAACAACATTTTCTGAAAATAAATATAAAAAAAATCTCATAAGATCATCTTTTTTAAAGAAGTATAAAAATTAACCTGGATATGTATGGTTCAAGAATGTCTGTAGATTATAAAATCAATTAGAATTTTCAAACTAGTTTTTCTCAATACACAATATCATGACAACCTATCAAGTATATAATTCCAAAGGTACGATATGTATTGATTAAAATATCTACTTACATGATGGCCCGGACAACTTTGATTGCAAATATTAAAGCTTTCATCTTGTGTTTTTGAAAACAGATTACCAAAAACTTGTTGTCTCCTTGTCATTTTGTGGATAGGTACTTTTCCCGATGGACATCCTTTAAAATCTTTTCCAGCATATGATGGTCTACTTTGCAAGGTGTTTCTTGCAAAAGTTGGATTAAGCTTTGTTGCAATAAAAAAATGCAAAAAAAAAAATTACAAGGTTAAACATAGTAAAATTTTGGATGAAAAACAAATGAATAACTAAATGCAAAATAAATAATTTAAATTCTAGATGTCAACAATAAAATAGATAATAATTTCGTACCACCATGAAGTGAATTAGTCTTATGAATGGTTTAACTTGTATATACCTGAATTTTGTGATTTTTTAGTAGAGGGTGTTGAAGAGCAGGTTGCTTATAGATATCAATGCAATCAAAATCGTCATCTATTGAATCCTGGATATGTTAATCAAACGACAATCAAGTAAACCACAAAAGAAAATTGATAAAGGACTATCAACAAAAAACAAATTTTTTGAACATATATATTGAAACTACAATACCAAGATGCTCTCTTGTGTCTGTTCATCTGGTTGAATTTTGCTTCTTGCATCCACTTTGAGGCATGGCATGCACAAACCAAGAACTAGAAAGAGAATTAACGCCATAAGATTGCAAAAGTCAAGCTTACATTCAGAATGATAAAATACTTGAGTACATGCGTCTATATATAATAGTGAGTGCATGCGAGAAACTAATCTTAAGAAATCATAATTATTATAGATGGCCAATATTGATTTAACATATATCCAATATTATTGATCATTTATGTAAAATTGAACCATTAGGAAACTATATAAAATTTGACACATTTAAGGATATTGATAAATGTTTTTCAATGTGACATTTTGAAAGAAATACAATTATGTCATCAAATGAGAATCACAAAAATTAACTTAAAAATCAAAATAAATAAGTTATTTAAAACTTGCAGTAAATCACATGGACAAAAATCTGAAAAATTAAGCCTTATTAAATAACTATAAATAAGTTACAAGAAAATAAGGATTAGATGTTTGGAGATGCTAAGAAATTAGGAATAATTAGGAAACATAATGAGTGTGAATCTAATTTGGGAAAAGTTAGTTAAAGAAATTTTAAATTTAACAATATCATTAAAATAATTGCTATAAAATGAAATGAATGTGCATGTAATTAGAGATAAGTGAACTAAAAAAACATAATAATAACTAACTAATTTAAGCATGCATTGCATGGGGTTATAATTTTATATAGGCTTAAATATGTTTTTAGTCCCTCAAGTTTGGAAAATTGTTGCTTTTAGTCCCTCAAATTTAAAATATGTATTTTTGGTCTCTCATTTTTTAAAATGTGTCATTTTTAGTCCATAGAGCCATATTTTAAATTTAAAAAGTATTTTCTAAATTCAAGAGGGGTCAAAATATAAATTTAGAAAATTCTTAGAAATTAAGAGAAAGGGGGTAAGGTGAGAATCAAAATTTAAGAGGGCTCAAAATATAAATTTAAAAAATACTTTTCAAATTAAAAAATGGCCCCAGGACTAAAAGTGACACATTGTTAAAAATGAGGGACATTTTAAATTTGAGGGATTAAAAACAACATTTTCCTAAACTTGAGGGCTAAAAATATATTTAAGCCTTTTATATATTATTTTTAAAATTTTACTTTGAAATAGAAATATTTCATATATGTAATATGTTTAATATTTTATTATCAAAATTATATGAAATAGTGACATTTCCTCAAATATTAGTAAACAAATGTTACTAAATCCTATATTTTTAGCAGTGTGGTTTTTATAATTTAATAATTAAAATTTTAATAAGAAAAAAATTTAAAAATTTAAGAATGTAATAATTTTAACATATTTATTGTTTTGATCAAATATTTGTAAGAAAATGACTAAACGTGTACAAGAAAATAAAACTCAACTAGGGTCTATTTGAATTGGCTTATGCAGAGCTTATGGACACAGCTTATGACTGATTCATAAACTGTTTTGGGCTTATTTTTCATAAGCTACCCAGGATAGCTTATCAAAACAGCTTATGACTTATATAAAATAAGTTTCACTATAATTTGTTTTCGATTATAAAAGTAGCTTATACAACTTATGTCATAAGCAGTAGATAAGCTTGTTATCCAAACAGGGCCCTACTATTAATAGTTACTTTATATTTACTTTTTGTTTGACTATGGTGAGAGTCCAAGTCTCAATCATTATGGATTCTCTTATTGTTTGGTTATCCTGATCAGATTAATAAAAACTAATTAAACCACAACTACTTTCAAAAGAACTTTCTACCTTTAAATTTTCACGAATTTTTCCTTTCACTTCAAAAAATAAAATTTCTTGTTCTTTTAATTAAAATCAATAATAATTTTTTACAAATAAATCTTATAAAATAAAATAAAATATTCTTTAAGGTTTAATTTGCTTTTGTGATTAATTTTAAGAAAGTGTAAAATAAATATTTTCAAAGTTAACAAAAATTTCTTCATTTGATCTTGTCTCTCTCTCACACACACACACGATCCACTGGCATCTTCAGTAAGGCGTGGGCTCCTTAATTTCTAGGGATGACAATGGGGTAATTAACATGATGGGTATCCATTAAAATTGCCAATAGTTGGCGTAATTATCTACTTAATAGGTATGGATAATTATCCAGAAAATTTAAAGGAACGAGTCTGGATACACGTACCTTAATTAGTACCCAACCTGCACTTTATTTATTTATATTTTTTGCAAGATTTATCTATTTATAATTACAATTATGACTTTATATATAAATAATTGTATACATATAATTAGTCTCTATAATTTACATATTTTTTATTTTTGGTTCTTTAATTTATTTTATTGTCTGTGCCCCTATAAAATATATTTTTTCATTTTAGTTCATGTCATTGGAGTTCATCTGTTAGTGGTTTGCTAACAAAAATCCACCTCATCACTATCATGTGAGATTTTTTTTCCACGTGGGCAATACACGTCACCTATTCGATTGTATATAGTTTTCTTTCTTTCTTTTGGCTAATTTAAAGGCTAATTAGCTAAATTAATTTTTTTATTATTTTACCAATTATGTAGTATTGATTATATAAGCACAATTTGTCTGGGCTAATTATCTTTTTTCCCTAGATTGGTCATTGGACACAATTTGTGCTTTAATTTAGCAATTAATAATACTTTTTGACTTATCAAAAAAAAGTATCAAGTAAAATAAAATACTAATCATTTTAATATAAACACAAGTTATATAAAAATTATTTCATGTAGTATTGACTACTAGTATTAATTTGTGATTATTAATGATAGAAAGAGTCTTACTTTGATCACCATTTCACTCTCGTGTGACCATGGAAAAAAGGCAAAGAGGTGAAATCAATGTCATTTATGAGCGAAATTCCTTTTCCTATAGTGATGCATTTGTACACTAGTTCTATTTATATAAGGGTAAGAGTTTGATCGAGTTTTGTCCAAGACACAATCTCTGTTCTTTTTCAAGTAATTAAATTTGGGAATAACTTTGTGCTCTAATTTAGTTGCTTTCTATTTAATAATATTTTTGACTTTCCAAAAAAAGAAGAGCAAAATTAGTACCAAATCATTTTTTACCTTAAATATATGAAACTACTAATTTTACCCGGACAAAACTCGTAATACATAATGTTCAGTCCAGCAAAATCTAAAGCAGGAAAATGAAAAGGCTCCAAGAATTATTCATGATGAGAAGCACAACTGACACACGTTTACGTTACCACAGGCAAAGTTAGGGCGGGGCCAACAAAATTACAGAAAAGGTATAATATGGTAAACTAAAATTAATTTAGTATATATTTATTAAAAAATGTATTTTAATAAAATTTGTAATTTAGGATTATCACGGTCAAATATGAGTTGTTACTTTATTTTATACATTATCAATTAACCGAACAAAAATAATATGAAAGACTAAAAATAATCTATTTCAAAAAATAGTGTACCGAAAGGGGATGTTTTAAAAACAAATGACTAAAAGTAAATAGTGCATTATTTACGGGGACTAAACCCTTAATTTTTTAAAGAATATTTTATATTAGCATAAATGGACTAAAATGTACATTTTACAATAAGAGAGAATGAGTGTTTAATATTTGTATCTATCTATCTATCACGGGAGACAAGTGTAATTTACTCGACTCTATATTTGATATTTGATTTTATATATTTTTTTATACATGATATATTATTAGTTTAAATATGTTTTTAGTCCCTTAAGTTTGGAAATTTGTTGTTTTTAGTCCCTCAAATTTAAAACGTACATTTTTTGTCCCTCATTTTTAAAAATGTGTCACTTTTAGTCCATGAGACCATATTTTAAATTTAAAAAGTATTTTCTAAATTTGATAGGGGTCAAAATATAAATTTAGAAAATCCTTGGAAGTTAGGGGAAAGGGAGTAAGGTGATAATCAGATTTGGAAGGGGTCAAAATATAAATTTAAAAAATACTGTTCAAATTAAAAAATGGCCCTAGGTACTAGCTAAAAGTGACACATTTTTAAAAATGAGGGACAAAAAACACACGTTTTAAATTTGATGGACTAAAAGAAACAATTTTCCAAACTTAAGGGACTAAAAATATATTTAAACCTATATTATTTTATATGTATAATGAATGTTTTTCAATTGAAAAATTAAGTACCAATATAGGAGTTCAAAGAAAACTAAGAATATCATTAAATCAGAATTAAATAATATAATTTAAAATAACAACAGAAGAGTTTAAAAAAACTAATACAAGTATTATAATTTTTTGGAAAATAGCTAATACTGTTAAAAAGATACTAATACAAGTATTGTAATTTTTTGTATTAAGCAATGCTTAATGCTTAATACAACAATAATATTATAATTGAGGAATTCTAATCCAGAAGTCTGTCTTCTTATTTTCCTTAATATATAAAAAAAAAAGAGAAATTCGGTTAGACCTTTGTGCAACCAAGTGTTTGTAGTAGTCATGATAGTGGCAAGTAAATAAAGGATGTTTACTACGATGACCAGCTGTTTAGGAACTGCGTGGAGTCGTGGACCAGTGATGAACTGCGTGAACCGGTAAGAACTGGTCTGGTTTCGGTTCAATTCTATTTTCCAAAAAATTATGGAAAATAGAAGGGTGCAGGAAACGAGCGTCTTTGACGCGCTTACATATACAACTCACGACCACTGCGCTACTTGAACCATTAGAGACAAATTCATCAATTATTATATATATACTATTATTTAAAGTTTGCGCGAAATTTTGTTGTGTTTTTTTCTTTATATAATTAAATTATTGCTTTTGTGTCTTTCCCTTCTCTCACACAAATTATTTTTTTATGTAAAATATTTTACTTTAGTCATCAAAGATATCATCCCTATTGACTATATAATTTATGTGCCATTGAAATATAGTCCCTGTTGTCTAAATCAACCTCTCTTGCTTCTCGTTTTTTCTTGGAATTCCCATATATTATCCAAATCGTGCTTGATTGCATTTTTTAACCGAGGTACATAAAAAATAATAATGTAAAACAATGTAAGCATGAAAGAATGGATAGACTATTTCTATTATTACTAAAATTTCATACAATACTTTTGATTCTTAATAAATCACAATACAAAAAAATTACTAAGCCAAAATCCTCCCTCTACATACTGGGCAAATTTCATTTTCTGATAAATATGTGGATATACAATTTCTATGAAATGTATGTCCACATGGCAAATTAGATAGTATTTCACCGTTTTCAAAATCTTCCAAACAAAGTATACAACTTGTTTGGTCGAATGGGAGAGGAATGGTTGAGTTGTATGACAACTCAACCATCTCTATTGACGGTGTTCTTCGAGAGGTTTTTTCTTTCTTAATTAAATAATATAGATATATTAAACCTACTATAATAAAAATAACAATTACTAAACATGTTTCTATAACACTTTTTTTAGAAATATGAAAATCTTCCACATGCCCATCTGTCATTGTATCAAGCTCACTTGACATATCAAGATCTTTATTAATCACTTGGGATATTTAATCCTGAAAAAAGACAAGCGTCATATCAGTAATAATAAAAAGCATTTTTTTAAATTAAAAATAAAAATGTTTAATACATTAAGACTAGCAATTTTTTGGGTTAAACATTAATACCAACATTAGGTGGCTTCTAGGGTGAACCACCTCAACATAAGGGGAATGTTGGATTGATCTCACCTTCACTCTAATTATTATGAACCTTCACTCGTTGTACAAAAACAAAAAGAAATAAGGGAGTGAGATAGACGGGCTACTATTAAATATAACATTAAATATTATAGTAGTTGTTAATAAATCAACACCGAGTTCATCTAATTAACACGGGCTACTATATATTAGCACAAGTTTATCTGACAAACTTATGATGGTTTAAATCTGTGTGTCTCTTGTAAGGGCCAAAATGGATGATGTTTGTAATCGTTAATACCTTTGTTGATAATGCTTGACCCAAAAAAAAAAAGTAAACTTTGTTGCAATGCAAGAAGCACACTTTGGTGGCTCAAATGTTGCAAAAGGAAGGCTGACGATCTACTACCCTATGTATATATATATCGGATGAATTCAAGCACAAGAGCCTCCCCTCGCAGCACCGGAGAATGTGCCTCCAATCCAACAAGAGCAACCTGAAAGCAAGCAAGCAAGCTATCTAATTAATATGAGAAACAAGTAGCTAGCATAGAGCAGCAAATTAATCTAAATTAGAAAGGAAAGCGAATTAGGAGTGGTATTATATTTGGAGACCCAGAGGAGGTTAGTTCTCTGTGGTGGTGAGATTGGGTTGGGCCTGGGATTGGGCTTGGGTCCATTCGGGGAGTTGAGATGAGGGGGTAAAGTTGAGATTTTTGCAGGCCTGGAGGGAGGTTCGGTAGAAGGAGACGATGACAGGGTGGGACATGAGGAGGGAAGCGGAAATGGGGCAGAGGAATTCTTCGATCGGGTGGGTTTTTGTTGTTGTTGTTGTTGTTGGGTTTTGAATTGAAGAAGATGATGCATCTTGTTCCATTTGAGCCTCGATGATCGGAGTGGTAGTGTGTTGCCGTGGATGGATATGAATAAATGGGTGTCAATAAAGTTGGTGTCTGTGGGCAAGTGTGTGTGTGTGAAGAACAAGTTGTTCAGAGAGTTGATCGAGTAAATTCAGAATGGGGATAGAGGATGCATACTGGGGAAGATATATACAAAACTTAAGCTAACGAATATGTACGGCTAATTGCTTGGTGTTTGGATACATACTATGGTCTATGAAGCTTGGTAACTAGGCTAGCTAGCTGCAGGGATCGAGTAGCTAGGATGAAGAAGAAGAAGGTGTAGGAAAATGAAGTAGCTGGATGCAGAGAGAGGTTGTGTGAGAGGAAGATAGCTGCTATATATGCTATGGGTTTCTTCTTGAAGATGATGGATTGATGGGGATCGAGTGCCATGCATGCACCTTTTATATACACTACATGTACAAGAGACGAAGAGATACCATGAGCTATCCCATGCTAATATTAATGTAGCATCATCACGAGTCTCCGCCTGGTAATGTGGGTTGTGAGCATGTGTTATTAACTCTTTCTTACCGGATATAGGAAAATTACAATGACCCTCTTTCTACCCGAATAATGAATAAGACAAATCACTTGTTGCCCCCCTTTTATTCTCATATATACAATGCCTCGACAAATTAGCTAATTAACACTAGCAACTATGATAGACAATATTCTTATTATTTAATTAAGAGAGTAAGAAAAAAACTTTTCAATTAATTATATGTGTTTTTATTTTCAAATAGAAAAGAAACGAGTGATTTCAATTTAAAAGAATTAAGGTTAGGCTACACTATATGAGGGCATTATTAATTAATATGTCAAAGTTTGATATCATTTAATTATTTGTGAAATGGTGGGGGGAACGGTACTCGAGCTAGAAAACAGATGGGAAAGGAAAAAAAAACAAAGCATTATGGTAGTTAATTTCATTCGGTCAACAATGATAAATTTCAAGTCCTAAGAAATAAGAATCAATGTGATCAGAATGGAAATCTTCAATGATCAGTACACCTCCTGTAAATGGAGATCAGGATTGCACATTTGCACCTAAATCAAATGCTTCAACCGCTGGACGCCTGGACCAGCCTTAATTGACGTGAGGGAGGAAAAAAATAACTAAAAAAGTGCAATGCTAGTTTGTCGTGCACGTTTTTACCTTTGCATATTTGGTGGCGATAATTACATAATTGGCTGATATTGATGTTGTTTCTTGATGACAATCTTTTTTTTGTGATAATTGATTTTGCTGAGAACCTTAATGACATTTTTTTTTGTGATAATGGCACTCTGGATTCAAAAAAATGATTAGACATTCATAAGGAATCATTCTAAAGAGGACAAATTTCTATTTTTTCAAGATTTTGAATGCAAGAAGTTTATTCTTACAAAACACCCTTACCCGCAGAAAAGAAAAAGATCGTGTCATAAAATCAACTATGTACCCGGTTAGCAAGTTCATAAATGCAACTTTGAGTCTTCTCCATATATATTTTCCCACGAGTGTTTCTCACACGTCAAAGACATGAGTATCCAAGGATGTGGCGCCATGCCTCTCAAAAACTTTTTCTATTATTAAAAATGCTAACTTCCTTTCTTATTTGTTTAGATGTTAAGAAGGGGCTATGCAATGCTTTCTTTCTAATATTCATTTGATCTAAAGATAATAAAAAGAGTTTATTAATACTTTATTTATTTTATAAAGTCATAAAATAATTAATAAAATATTCAAAATGAGTTGTTAGTAATACTGAAAGTTGCATAAAAGAAAGAAATTTCATAAATTTGTCATTAAAGTCATCCACCACCATTATAATTTTCATTTGTGTTAAAATATATTAAAGTGTAATATATATTTATTTTTTCTTAAAGATGTAATACATATTTATTTCTCATAGGAGATAATATAGATTCTAATGTAAAAGGAGAGGAAAGGGTAATTTAAACTTATCTCAAAGAGAAGGGAATGTAATTTACCCGTTGTTTTATTATTAGATGTTATTTGATAATTTTATTTAATAAGTCAAAAATTTATTAATAAAACAGAAACAAATTCGTTTTTTTTGTTCATGAAAACAGTGGACACAAGGAGTGTCCAAGTGAGCCCAAAAAACATACAAATAGAAGCCTACAACAAAAAGGAGGAAACGGTACAATCCAATATAGTCCCAACATAAGCCCAAATATGATAACCCATAGGCCCAGATAAACCTAAGCAGGGACGAAATTTAGAAAACCCAAAACCTCCTGAGAATTGCATTATGAGATCATCGATCCGATTACTACCCCCAGCCAGAATCATTCACAGCTGTGATATTTGTTACAGCCCGGGTAGAAAACAATCAGACATAGTGGGCGTCCCCAAGCAAGCATCGACCACAGATGTTATTTGATTATATTATTTACTGAAAGAGAATATTCTATCAGATTAATGCTTTAGTAATTATATATGTTTTGCTGATAAATATATGGACCACACATCAAAAAAATATTCACTGTGTCGTGAAACTTGTATTTTAAATTTATATATTTTTAAAATTGAGTTACTCATAAGATATTTTCTTTTAGTGAAACTGAATATATTTTGAATCCCCCACATCTCTATATGTTGTTTTTCTATTCGATCGATTCTCCGTATGTTGTCTTTAAGGAGAAGCCTCAGGACTCTAGATATAAAATAAATTAAAAATTAGTCAAAAGAAATGTGATATATATAATCAAAGTTATGTCTAAACGTTATTGTCATATTTCAAGTCCGGCCTACATACTGCGTGTTAATTAAAGATACAAAATCATCATGATTAATTATACGGTTATAATATATTTTTAGTTCCTTATTTTTTATTTTTTATTTTTAGACTCTCATATTTAAATTATAATTTTTAATCTCGTCTTTGGAAATATGTCACATTTAGTGCCATTGACTGATTTTGTTAAGTTAAATGCTGACATGGCTAATAGACTTGCACCTAAACACATGACACTTGTTTTACTTATCTAATGTGACATCTTATGTGGGTTGAACGGTCTAAATCTCTCCCTATTTTTTCTTTTTTGCTATGCAACCTGAATTTAATCTCAAATTTGAGACAAATTTAGGACATCTAATCCATATAAGATGGCACATTAAATAATAGAACTAGTGACATGTACGTATTTAGGTGTAAATCTGTTAGTCGCCTAGTCTTTTAACTTAACAGAGTTAGTCAAATTGACTAAATGTGGCGTATTTCCAAAAACGAGACTAAAATGTTACGATTGAAATATAAGAGTGAAAATTAAAGGGAAAACATATTTAACCCTTAATTAATTGTATCTTAAACATTTGAGAAAATTATCCTTTTATAGAAACCCAGCGCAATGGCTAGATTACACTCCTCATGGAACAACAAATCAAAGGTGACGATCGAGGATTTGCTTTTATTGCTCATTGTAGGAGTTGATCGATAATGACCGGGATCTAAGCCCATTTTCAAATAGCTTTTGCCAAAATTCAGAGTCTTTGAAAACCATATAACAGACCTGGAGAATCAGTGTTGACAAAAAAAAAGACCTGGAGAATCAGGAAAAGATTTTTTTTTTAATAATGAGACCAGTTAAATACAGGGGACTTGAAAGTCTACTTTTTAAATTACTATAGCTGAACCTGAAGTGCATGGCAAAAAACCGTATCTCTTTCCGTTTCTCTCCCTAATTAATCCTCTCTATAATTTTCAACTTACAAAGATATACAAAATATTGACAGTTTCCTAACTACAGATTGAACTTGCAAACTTGTTTTTCAAATAAAATTTAAAGAATCAGCCAATGCTACATCTATTTTTTGTTAATGCTGTGAATTAGACACGAGTCGTTGAACCAATATATCTAGTGCTTCCTTCATCCACCAATGCTGGCAAACTTCTCTGGCTTGAGCAACAGTCATCTACAAAAGGTGATTAAGAAAATTAGGGAAATTTGCAAATATACATATATTTTTTAATTAAATTAATTAAAATGCTAAAATAAGAAATAAATCAAAGCCTAAACATATACCCATATTCTTCTCCGAAGACTTTTCTCGGGCCACTGATCAAGCTGTTCCTTGACAAACAAGGGGAACATGTGCCCTTCATAGTATATGCCATATCTTTTGCTAATGAAACTCCATTGGCCCAGTTCACACTGCCACATGATCAATAGCAAATTAAATCTTTTTAGTTATTTTTTTGCTTAAATCTTAAAAAGAAATTAAACTGGGAAAAAATCATATCTTAGAGGGAACTAAGTGTGCCATCGATCCAATACCTCAACTATTCCTGTGACTCCTGCTTCTTCAAGGGATTCCCTGCAAGCTGCTTCTTCTACAGATTCATCAAGTTCCCATCCTCCCTGAGATCAGACAAATTAATATATAGGATCGAAGTTAATTAAATTAATGTCATGTGAAGACAGTGAAGTTACCAAAAGCAATTCGCAACATTAATTGAAATTAAGTTGAAAGTAAGTACGTACCTTAGGAAACATCAATCCTTGACCTTTCTGTGAACTAACTACCAATACTTCCAATTCGTGGCTCATGTTACCATCCATGTCTTCTTTATATCTATAAGGTATGCATCTGCGCAAATTAACATCATCAATTATAACTACCGAGTCAATTTGTGAAACCAAATTAAATACAATATGAATGCTAACTATATAATATAAAGGAATTAATTAAATTGAGATTTAATTAACAAATGGTAGAGTCATATCGATTTAATTACACCTACATATGACTAATTAATCAAGAAGGACGCGCGCCTAAACAAATTACTACTCCATATACAGCAGGATACATACGAGCCACCAGGCAGTAGTCAGTCACCTACCAATTTATATTGAAAACACGTGCGCGTACGCTAAATATAAAGTGAACAATATTTCACGCGCGGACACAAAATAAGACCGTACCGTACGTAGCTACATTAATTAATTAATATTAAAATATAACAACTCACCCCACAACTTGGCGGCCACCCATGTTGTTGTATCTCTGCAACTCCCTTCCCGAGCGTGATACCAAGCAAACCATCTTCCAGCAGAGACTAATTAATTGTTCGAAGGAAATTAACTCAAACAACCAACCAATTAAGTGGAAAAAAGAAAAGAGAGAGTGTGTATATATATAGTGAGGGAGGAGGAGAAGAAGAGTAGAGGGAAAAAATAGGGTAGCAAATCAAGCAATTATGGGTGATGAGTAATATGTTAGATTGGTTAGAGACGCAAAAGAATAGCGGGCGCGCGGAGAGAAAGAGTGGCGAAGAGGAAGCTATATATAGAAAACTAAGCAACTTTTAATTAACATATCAAACGCGTAATTGTCGCCTTCCTCGCGCTCCAGTCTCCGTCGACAAATTATATATGGAGTTGTATAATATTATAATATAATAATTAAAAAAGAGGTCAAGAGTTGATTGGATTGAGGCTTCCGCGTAGTTTCGCCAATAAAATAAAAGAGAGACGATACATGGACACCATACTAATTCTCTCACACCTCATCCCAATAAAATAAGAAATGTGAAATGGAGGTCCATGTATCATTAGGGAAAATAAAATTAATATATACATTTGGTGTGGCATTGGCATAATATTGCCTTGTGTATAAGTCAACATTAATTACTAGATAGATGCTGCTTTCGCTGAGTCTAGCTACGACTAGATAGCAAAAAGAATATTAATTGGTAGCTAGGTAGAATTTGTATATGCTGCATGTGAAGTTTGTTTTCAATTTTGTTGGTTACGGAGTCGGAGTCTACACATTTGTCTACACGTACGGCCTCGTTTATAGAATCATGATCCGCTAGTTGACTCAGAGCACACGCACGCACGTTGCCCCCATATGCATCTGCATCTGCTGATCGCAATTGATATATATATATATATATATATATATATATAGGCAATTTCTATATATATATATATATATATATATATATATATATATATATATGTGTGTGTATGCCCCTCTTACCCCACTTTCATAATTGCACCATAGTGATAGAGCCACTATAAGATATCAAAGGCCGGTTTTGTTTGAAATGGGATATAAAACAGTATTTTTATATGCCAATTAATGATGATAAGGTTCGAAATTATTATCTCATTTAATTAAACTTCCCCAAACCTTAATTTCATCGAATTAATCTTGAGGGCTTTAATATTTAATGAATATTCTGATATTGACATTGTCTTAATTTATTTTTAGAATTGAAAGTATTGAGCTATATCAAGAAATTAGATTCTTTTCCAAATAGTCTGCATTGCTTATAAAATATTTTTATTAAAAATACTTGTAACAATTGTTACAACTGAAAGAAGTATTTTAAAATTAAAATTGTCCAAATTCTATCTTATATCAACAATGTTACAAAAATGATTGAATAAATTAGCCATATTATATATCTAAATTGAATTACTTAATATTGATTATAAAATCGTGATAAATAATTTTGCAGTCCAAAAGGCCAAAAAATAATACAAAAATTAATAATATATATTGTACATTAATTTCAAGTTCTTTAATAGTTTTTCGAAATAACACAACATGTCTTAAACACAATCTTGTGTGTGTGTACGTGTGTATATATATACACACACACACACACGATACGATATACGATATTATAAGCTTTTATTCTAAGGACTAATATTGAATTTTAAAAGACCATGTGTGGAGTAATTGTACACTTGCCACTATTGAGGTGACATGACAGGCTTTTAAATAAACTATACATCATCTTTAAATATACTAATAATATGATTTTAAGATATAATAAAAATACAATACAATAATAATAATAACATTTATAAAAATAATATCATTTTATTTATATTTTCTTAACTAGATGATCATTAGATTTTAAAAAGTTTTTTCACCAAATAATTTATATATATTGTTTATTTAAAAATAGGCCCTACTGATAAAAAAAAAGGCCCGGTATAGTCTAAGGTTAATGAGCCAAATTAATAGTAGCCTAGATAGGTAAACTACAGCTAGAACTTAAAGTTTTGAGGATTTAGTTATTTTGTGGGAATCGAACATTAGTCATCTCATTCATAAGCTCAATGTGTGTTATCAATTGAACCGCACCCCTCAAATTTTTCATCCATAGTTTAAAGCAAAATAAACAATCACACAACTCATTTTTATTAATTCGTTACTCTCTTTTTTATTTTTCTAACGTGGAGGCCCGGAGGCCAAATTTTTCTTCGCTCGGGGCAAATCTGTTCATCGTAATAATTTAAAAGGGGCATGAGATGTTGACCAAACAAAAGCGGAGTATCGGATCATTCGGAATATTTTCATGGGGACCAAATGTGAATGCCAAAGAATTTGTAGTATTTAGATCTCTTATTGCAGTCTAAGCGGTCCCACATTGTATAATTTTCCAGAGTCATGTTTTCCATGTGTACAAATTATTATCAGTATAAGTACCAAAAACTGAAATGTCCTTGGGGGAAATATGAATATGGCATAAAGATTCGTTTAAAGGATATGAAAATGGATATAAAATCGTATTTGTTGATAAGAACTGTATAGTTGTCATGGAATTTTATCACACGATGTTAAAGATATAAACATTAAAACTATAAAGAATTTTTGAAAAACTAATTTGCAAAATTAAAAGTGAAAATAACTCATGTCATCCTTTAAAAATTTAAAAATCTTAAAAGAAATTAAAAGATTACAACACTAAAAAACAGTATGTTACAATTTAATGCACAATAATAAAAGTTAGATGAGGTTTTAAAAAGAAAAAAACAAATTTAAATGTAAAACAATAAATTTATTAGAAAAATAATTGAGAAGAAAAAGTAAATTTAAATGTTAAAAATTAAGAATATTTATTAATATTTTGGAGAAAAAATAAATCTTAATGTAGAAAAAAGAGTTTGAGAATTAAAAAACACAATAATGTATTCAAAACAATAAAATCACTTATTTAAATAATAAAAAATCACTCCACTGTGAAAAATGATGACTCAATCTTCATATTCAGAATCAACAGTTTAATAGGCTAGGCTTTGTTCTTCTTATGTCAATTAATTAAATTACAACGTGCACTGAGGAGATTCTCCAATTTGCATTTTTCATTTGGTTTACTATGAGCTACCATTTCTCCCTTTTATTTTCTAAAAGATTGATCATGCCAATTTTCTAAGTTTTTTACTTTTTTCTATCGGATTGAATACCTATAAGGCTATAATAGAACTTGAACAATTATGATTCACTCACCGGTGGAATCTGGTGTAGGAAGTTCTTATATTTCAAGTAATAATGCAATGCATGTAGTTGTTAAGTAGCCTGTGAACACGATTATGTCAGTTGAATTGACTTCAGTTCTTGCTAACCAATTGTGAGTGAGAAGCTATGTGTTTTATGATGCTTTAATTAATTTGGACCTGATTGATGTATACATGAGTAATGTACTTAACCGTAACTCATTAGTTGCTAACTCTCAAGTTTCTAGTGTATCTATAATCACACACCAGATATATTCTAGCATTAGTGTAGTGCACTCATGTATACTTTCCTTTTGTTTACCATATTGTTCTGTCTCAATAGAAAACAAGTATTAAACTTTCATTTAATTTTATATTATTTTGAATTTTATTTTTTACAAAATTAAATTAATTTTTTTTATTTTTAATTAATTAATTTAATTAATCCATATTTAATCATTATTCATTTTTATTTTACTTCAAAGAAATAAAATAATTTCTTAACTACATTGTAAAAACATGTTAAAGTTACAAACAGATAAACATTGCCAGAATAAAACAAAAGTCCAATACCACTATTGATAAGTTTTTTGTGCATTTTATTAATTTATTAATATTAATATATGAAACTGAAAGGAAACATATATCAGGCTTTTTTTGTCCTATAGCACTATTTTTTTTATGTACCAAACTAGTATTCTTTTTTTCTCTACCAAAGTAGCACTCTTTTGAATAAAATATTTATTTAATTATTTTTAATAAATTAAATATTAATAGTTGGTTTAAGATTGTGATTAAGTTGTTAATTAAATTAATATTTAATTATTAAATATTTAATAACCCAATTTGTCAACTAATTAAAATTTAAAAATACAAATACAATATTAATAATTGGTTTAAAAGACAAAAGACATCAATGTCTCTGTCTCTGCACACTGATCGAAGCACCCCCTCCACTCATTTTCTTTCACAAAAGACGAAGATATCAATGTCTCTGTCTCCACACACTGATCGGAGCACCCCCTCCACCTTTTCTGTCACAAAAGACATAGACATCAATGTCTCTATCTCCACACACTGATCAGAACACTCCTTTTCTGTCACAAAAGACAAAGACATACGTGTCTCCACTCCTTCACCACGATTACATGACATACGTGTTTCCCCAATATACATTGCAAAATGTATACAATGCTTAACACGAAGAGTTCAAACCGGTGTCTCACCGTTCATATTGGCCAGAATACAATGGAATTAAATTGTGCCACAATCCAGCAATGCGGAGAGATCCAAATGGTTGTCCACAGTCTACAAGAATTCGTACCGAAATAGATCAAATGAAAAATAGTCATCATCCCAAGAGATGTGGACTGTGTCGAAATGAAGGGTATAACAAGAAAAACTAACCTCATTGTTTTGGAGCTAATAAGCAGCAGTAATTTTTTTTATCATTTACATTTGGTTCACTTTTGTATCATTTCTGTTTGTATCACTTCTGTATTTGTATTTTTAAATTTTGAATCAATTTGAACTATTTTCTATTAGTTGACAAATCAGGTTAATAAATATTTAACAATTAAATAGTAATTTAATTAACAACTTAATCAAAATCTTAGACTAACTATTAATATTTAATTCATTAAAAAATAATTAAATAAATATTTTATTCAAAAGAGTGCTACTTTGATACATAAAAAAAAGAGTGATAGTTTGGTAAATAAAAAAATAAATAGTGTTAGAGAAAAAAAAGCCACATAATCACCCATGGCATTGGCCATCACGTCGTCTTGTTTTGTCCTGTATACAAAATCAGGGGTACAAAAGGAATCTATAATCTATAATATATATATAAAGACGAACCCTCTATAGACACATTTTTACAAGTGTCGCTTTGAGAGTATTTCAAGGATCAAATGAATTGAATTGATTTGAAAAGATTTTATTGATTAATGATTTCATGATTCATATTTAATGTGCTTTATTTAAAATTGTATTGATTGCATTTGAAACAATCAATTTAAAATAGTATTTTCAATTGCCTATTTATTAGAGAATATTTGTATTTCTTATATCTTTAATTATTTATTTTGCGTCTGGAAACATTCGTGTTTCTTCGGCCTCTTCATTCTCTGGTATGATTTTTCTATCATCTCTCTTTTTGTTAATCTTCTCTCATTTCATATACATTTTCTTCTCATTATTCTCATCCATTGCAGTTACTAACACTTGAGACTTTCGATTAAAGGTTAGTTATTGTTTTCTTTTTCATGATTAATCTTTTATATGTTTCAATTTTTGGATTTTTAATTTTAAATCCTAATATCTGCATGTATTGATAAAATTTATTTGTTTATTTTGTTTTAGTTGGTATTTCTTTATTCATCAACACTAAATTTTTATCTAAGGTGAGTTCGTAATATTGCTATTTTTCTATTTTACAGTTAATCATTTTTACTTATTATTTTTTTAGTGTTTATTAATATTCTAATAGCCTCCAAACTATCGATGTTGTTTGATTTTTGTTCTTTTTCTCTTGGGCAAGTTTCTCCTCTAAGACAAATATTTCTTCTAATTTTTGATTAATTTATTTTTATTTATGGATTATTTTTTGAAATTAATGCTTATCTATTTTACATTGTTAAGTTTTTTATTTTCGATTTCCATTTGTGATTAGCTATGCAGATACAATATTGTTCTCTCTCAAACAAGAAGAAGCATCATATGTCACAAGATATTAGTTGCTTATTATTTTTTCAATATTTTTCAAGAAATTATGCATGGAATTTCAATAATTATATATATTACTGTGATTTTTTGTATCTTTTAGGATATATTTATTTTAGAAAATATATGTAATAGTTTATTAGTTGTTTTAATTTAAAAATACATATAAATTACTTAATTCCCGAATTCAAATTTTGTACTGTGAAAATTTTGGTTTGATATAAATGTTATGCCCTTAAATTTTTTGGAATGTCTTAAATTAATTTAATTTTTTGAAAATG
Organism: Glycyrrhiza uralensis; assembly: GCA_030159175.1. NCBI lineage: Eukaryota > Viridiplantae > Streptophyta > Magnoliopsida > Fabales > Fabaceae > Glycyrrhiza > Glycyrrhiza uralensis. The sequence continues at coordinate 58,139,538 of BRZY01000003.1, forward strand.
TATATATATTTTTATTTTTATACTATTGTAGTTTTTGTGAAATATTTAGGCATTAGTAAAAGTATTTGAAAACAATTATATAGATTTTATAAATCTCTATGATAGAAATAATTATAAAATTTATGTATCAAAAAAATTAATTATAAAACTTTCAATGTACAAATGAGACAAATTATATTTATAGAGATTAAGTTGAAATTCAAAAAATGAGCATGTTTATCATAGGAATCAATTTAAAACCGTAATTGAAAGAAATTATATCTTTGTGATTGGAATCGATTTTATAAATCTCTGTGATAGGAATAGTTATAAAATTTTCAAGTTTGAAATGATTCAAAATGCATCTCTAAGGATTACGTTGAAATTTATAAAATGAGTATATTTATTATAGGAATTAATTTAAAATCGTAGAAAAAAATTCAATTTGTAGGATAGAAACCAGTTTTCTAAATCACTATGGCAGAAATCATTATAAAATTTTAAATTTTAGTTTTCTTCAAATTGTATCTATAAGGATTAAGTTGAAATTCATAAAAGGAGTGTTTATTATAGGAATCAATTCAAAATGGTAAATGAAAAAAATTATATCTTTGTGATAGAGATCGATTTTAAAATCTCTATAATAGGAATAATTATAAATTTTTCAAATCTCAAAAGATGCAAATTATATATATAGAGATCATGTCGAAAAAATTGCTGCAACAAATTTAAAATCGTAGTTGAAAAAATTGATAGGGACCGTTTTCATAAATTTCTATGATAGGAATCATATTAAATGTTTCAATTTTCAAATAATACAATTGTATATTTATGGATTATGTTGAAATTCATAAAAGGTATAGGTTAATTGTAGAAATTAATTTAAATTGTAGTTAAAAATATTGTATCTTTGCTATAGTGACTGTTTTTATAACTCAAAAACTTAAATAGTAAGAAAAAATATTTTCTTTCATCTTAATTGATATACGTTGTAATCATTATTTCTTTCTCATTTAGCATTTTTTACTTATTTAATTTATTAAATATTTTCTTTTGTCCAACTAAATTTGAATTTTTCAATAATTAATGTCTATAAATAAACTGATTAAAATAAATAGTTTAGATAAAACATAACAAATGAAAATAAATATTTTTTTTCTTTATTATTACATTATCATCTAACTAATTTATTGGACATGTTATTTTTTTGAGAAAATTAGGAGATTTTATACATTAATATATAGGTGTAAATTGGTTAATATAAAAATTATAAATAAAACATAACATATGAGATATATATTTTACATTAAAGTATACAAGAAAATATTGCACATATAACATTGTGCCAAATATTTTACGTGAAATCTAATCCACATGTGAATTACTTAAAGAATTAAATTTTAATATATAATTTTAATAATTTTCTATTTCACTTTATGATAACTTAACTAATTTGTTGAAGTTTTTTTTTATATGAGCAAATTTGAATTTTTTTGGACAGTATTATCTATAAAATAAAAAACATAAATGTTTCAATTAATAGTTTACAGATAGTGAGTGATTTTGGTAGTAATAAAAATAAATTATTTATAGTGCTACATGAGAAAATAGATTATGAAATAAGTTTCTACTAATTGAATATGCACGACAATTGGACATGTACTTGATAGGTATAATTGATACAAGTACGTAAAAATAATTTATGATATATATAGATTTATAGATAATTGCGGTTGATGGGTTGTCCCGTCAAAGTCGGGATGAGATCAAGTGGGTACTGCAATTTCAAGTTTTTTGTCATGTCTACTTACAATAACTATTTAAACTATTTTACTGCTTCAACTTTAATTTGTGCTATTTTTTTCGTTGTATTCAACTTTTAAGTTGTGAACTAATCAAATAATTAACCAACTATTTTTAATAGATAACTATATAATTTATAATTTATTATATAATTTAAAAAACATAATTTAAAAAAAAACTCAAATCCTTTATAATTAATATTCAAATATATTTTCTCATAAATTTTTATAAAGTATGTCATATATCCCGTGCATTGCACGGGTCACTACACTAGTTGAAATAAAATAGTGGCATCTCTCGTCCATTTCTTCCCAGTTCAGCGAAGATTAGAAAACAATGTGGGTCCCACAACTTTTTTAATCTCTCTTTCCTGTTTCTCCTCAACTAAACAAGGGAGAATCCCTATTTCAATTTCTTTCTCTCTTCTCTAGCTCTTTCTTCTCTATTTCTCCTATCACGAACAAAGGGTAAGCTCTTAAGTAAGGAAAAGGGGGGGGGGGGGGAACAAAGGGGTAAAACAAAGGGGAAAAAACAAAATTTTCTTTTTTTTTGGGGTCGTACTTAACTTAAGTCACTCTCCAGTCTCCGCATACCGCACTGTGCATGACACAATCGAGCCAGCCCGAAAACTAGCGGTCAGCCCGACCAAAGCCCAATAACATAGTCGGGCCAGGGCCAAAAAGATATTGCTATTTTTGGGCCTATATTTCTAGAGCCCAGCCTAGCCTGTTATGCGGGCCAAGCGGACCGGCCCATCGGACTGGGCCAAAATTGACAGCTCTAATATTCAGAAGATTTAAATACCTTTTTCGTTCCTGCAAAATGACCGAGTTTCATTTTTTGTCCCTGTAAAAAATTTTGTTTGTTTGTGATCTCTGTAAATCAAAAAGTTTTATTTTTAGTCCCTGCAAAATTGTTTTAGTCCTTGTAAAATTTAGATAATTTTGAATTAGTCACTGTAATATTTAGATATTTGCCAAATTAGTCCATGTAAAATAAATTTAATAGGGACTAAAAACGAAATTGTCCACATATTACAAGAACAAATTCAACATGATCTAAATTTTACAAGGACTAAAACAATTTCGTAGGAACTAAAAATAAAACTTTTTGTTTTACAGGGATCACAAACAAACAAATTTTTTTACAGGGACAAAAAATGAAACTCAGTCATTTTACAGGGACGAAAAAAGTATTTAAACCTATTCAGAATCAACAGTTTAATAAGTTTTGTTCTTCTTATGTCAATTTGCATTTTCCTTTGGTTTACTATGAGCCACCATTTCTCCCTTTTATTTTCTGAAAGATTGATAATGGCAATAAGTTTTTTACTTTTTTCTATCGGATTGAATACCTACAAGGCTATGATAAAAATTGAACAATTATGATTCACTCACTAGTGGAACTTGCTGTAGAAAGTTCTTATGTTTCAAGTAATAATGTAATGCACATAGTTGTTAAAGTATCCCGTGAACATGATTATTGCAGTTGAATTGACTTTAGTTCTTGCTAATCAAGTGAAAAGCTGTGTGTTTTACGATGCTTTAATTAATTTGGACCTGATTGATGTATACATGGGTAATGTACTTAACCATAATTCATTTGTAGCTAACTCTCAAGTTTCTATTGTATCTATAATAATAGAGCAGTTATATTCTAGCATTAGTGTAGTGCACTCATGTATACTTTCACTTTTGTTTTCCATATTGTTCTGTTTCAACAGATAACAAATGTCATCATAAAAAAAACAGAAAACAAGTATATATTAATCTTGTCCCTACTAATAAATCTTTTCAGGGTTATTTGATGGTGAAGTCTAGGGTGGAAATGTTTTCATGTGATGTACAGTGGAATTGTTTTGTAAACTTTAGGAATAGTTTTTTCTATAGTTTTTATAGCCATTGGATTTAATGAATGACTCAGATCAATTGAAAAAAAAAATGAGAACAAGATAATCCTGCCTCACCTAATTCCTACCCACCCCCACCTTCTACACCCACAGCGAGAGCAAGGAGAGCCATCCACGTGAGACATCAACCCAACCTTCGAGCACCATGGCCTCCGTCATCACCACTTGCGGCGGACCACAAAGCCGATCGTTGACAGGATGACGCAAACCACCGCGAAGATCCTCCCTGTGCGGCGGATGCATGGAGAAGCAGCGAGGCAGCTGTTCCTGAGGTTTTGAGCTTATCACCGTCGTGCCAGCCAGAGGAAGCAGTTTCACCTGCACCGGATGGGAGAACGACCTTCCGAGCTTCGTGATCTTCCCGGAGGCCTTATCGATGGCGATGACATCACCGCTCGTCACCTACTCCTTTCCGAGCGCCTTGATCGTCTTCGCCCCGAGGTCGTACACCGTCTCCATCTCTGTCGTCTTCAGCGTAAGCTTCCAGATCTTCGCGGCGGCTCTGGTAGCCGCGGGAGGGTATATCTGGTGCTCAGCCGCCGCGGGACGGCCACCACCCCAAAACCAAAAACCCAACCTTTTCTCTCTCTTCCCCTTTCCCAACTTCAAATTCCAACTCCCCTTTTTCTCACCGAAACCTGAAGACAAACAACAGAAGCAGCATCAACAACAGGAGGGACACGAGGGACAAGTTCCAAGCACAGCCTCGTACGGTTTCCGAAATAGAAACAACATTATACAATAGCAAAATCAAAATAAAAGCAACTGAATAAAAAAAGCAACTGAATTGATTTTTGATTTTCTTTTCTTCAAAGGGATATTACAATCATGTGTAATATTTATGAGTTTACGGTTTTGGGTCTTTGTTGGAAATTGCTACCCTTGGAGAAGAAATATTTGAGTAATAATGTTGTGAAAGATGGCTTTAAGGGTCTGTGGGTGATAACAATAACTTCTGCATGGTGGCAGAGGGCGGGGGAAAAATCGGAAGAGAGAATGTGAGAGGTTTTAGACCATTGATATTCTTTCACAAAATCTAACAGTTAGTAAACTTTGTTACTAAACTTTAAAAAACATTTTCACCATACATCACATGAAAACAATTCTACCTTAGACTTCACCTATTTTGATAACCTTGACTTCTGTGGCCTCACATTTTCATCTGTCTTAATCATATTTTGGTATCTTTAATTTCTGTGGTTTGGTTGATAGTTGGCTGTCTGAGTAACTTGTGCAGGTTTCTGAAGCATGCATTCAAAACATTTGTGTTGCAATACTGAATAAATTCTTATGGTTAAGAACTGCCCCATGTTATAACAGGAAATACTGATAAATGTTCTGTTTTCTTAATGTAGGCACATGCAATGCAACTTTTAATTAATTTGCTTGAGTCTACGTCTTTTTGCTTGAGAATTCGCAATGCGGTCCATCTCTTTAATTATTCTAGCAAACTCTTAAAAAATAGTTTCTCCCGTATTCTTGGTCCTCGTTGGACTAAAAGTAAAAAAAATTCCTAAAAGAAAAACCCAGAGAATAAACACGACAGGGTCCAGAAATATCACAACAACATTCTAATACAATCAGTAAGGATATTTTGAACGGTTACAATGTAAAAAAAAAAACACAGAATGGACCAATGACCACCAACGTGAGGCTCAACTCAGGGGCACAAAAATTTTCCCTGCAATTACTCCTTCCACGTTCCGAATCTCACGACAGACAACAGAAGAGAAATATTTCAAATTTACAACAAAGGGTTAGAAAACTAGAAGAACCATAATCTCTCTTCAGACCTTCTCCGTCCGTGATTTGAAAAATTACAGAAATCTCTCCCTCTTTGAAGTTTTGATCTTTCTCTGGATGATCTGTTCTAAGGCTCTCTCTTTTTGTCTTCTCCAAGTGCTTTTTTAGTATTTATAGAGAAAAACTCCTTGACACAAGGGAGATGCCGTGACCCGGTTTTCTTTGCTTGTTTCGTGCTCTTTACAGCGGCAATGATGTTTTCTACAACTGGCAGGGAAGAATGACTGGGAAAAGATGGCAAACGGGTGGAAAGGAAAAAAGGCTTCCCCTTTTTTTCTGGACAAAAACGAGAAAGTATGACAATGACACGATGGGTGGCTTCTTGGAGCTAGGGTTTCAGAAAGTTGGAGAGGAGAAAGGGGAAGTGGGCGGCGCAGGTGAGAGAGAGAACGAGAAGGGTCTCCTAGGATTTTTGAGAGATTAGGGGTCAAATAGTTTTTTTTGGGTACCATGGCATTGGCGGGAGTATCCTCCGGCTACTAGCACAGAGACTAATCTCCCTCGGGACCTTGGCTGCATTAAGGCTATCCCTCCCAGCGCCTTTTTTTATCAAATCCAAGACTCGAACACGAGACCTTGGGATGAGGACCAACCGCAGTTGCCAGTCGGACCAACAGACGTTGGTTAGGGGTCAAATAGTTTAAGAAAATGTTTCCTTTTTTTATTTTTAAGTAATTATAAAATTGTTATATTATTTTTAATCTATTTTTATTATTAAATATTTATATAAAAAATCGTGAAGATAAATTTAAAAATATTAACAAATTTCACTTGTTTTAAAGTTGACAAGATAAATATTTTTTTAAGTTAACAAAATTTCATACATTTACTTAGAGATAATTGTTTTTTGCAGATGTTGTAAGGTGCTAATTATTATCTCGACATGTAATCAACTCACGAACCAAAAATATAGTTTCAAAAATTGTTTTTCTTTCGAAATAGATTTTTCAATGTTTTTCCAAATAAACAAACTATGGTGATGACATTGTATTTTAAAAACATCATCACAAACATCAAACATGGCCACCAATTCATGCATGAAATGCCTCATTTTTATATAAAAGAAACAAAGTTCAAGTAAATAAAAGAAGGTACTAGGACGTACTAAATAATGCACAATTTGGTTCAATGTACTGAGACATGAGATTTATATAGATGTTTAATTATATTTACCATACTATGTCATCATAAAATTATTTTTTAAAACTTGTTTATATTGTGACAAATGATATATGATTGTAGTTTTACGAAACTATATAAATCTAAACAAATCTATTTCAAGGGTCAGTTAACCTTTTATTAGTATTAAATAGAGTTGTGATTACAATCATATATATACCACATTGTCCACCTGGCCCACCATAGAGAAAGGCTTGTCTAAACATAGGTCCTTCATAACCTTCGTACAACAAGTCATAACAATTTGAACTAGTATCACAATTTGACTTCATATATTTAGGATTTACTTGAGTTACATTATATTCTGCATCAACAATCTCAAGTACTCCGAAGAAGCCTGAGTATCTCATGAACTCCTTGGGCAATCTACCACTACCCATTGGGGGACTAACCATATTGGGAGGAGCAAAAGTTTCACCGCCATATTTAATTTTAGACGCTCCTGTGTTTAAGTGTGTGAAGATTTCTTTTGGCCAATATCCAACTTGTTCTGAATAAATACCAACAACTAACCACCAATGACCTGTGGCTTGATCCTGCAAATATATGAGCAATGAAAAGATAACCAAATAAGTTAGTAGAAGATCGAATCAACCAATTAATCATAGTTAACGGAATAAATAAAGTTTATAGAAAATATTTTAACTCGTAAAGGGTTATTAAGATTTTAACTTGTCTATTAATTTATATTTTTTAACTATGTACCCCTTTTTAATTAGTTTCTCAGTATAAAGACTATAGCATAATTACTTAAATAAAATATTATTTAAACAAGAATAATTTTATTAAAATTAGAAAAAACAATTAATAAAATGCCTAAATAAATAATTAGCATTTTCAATGGTTCACCAGTTAATGGGTGATTGACCCACTTAAAGAAACAATTTGTTTGTTTAATAATATTGCTTGGATGAGAATATGTCATTAATTAGGAGAAGAATGGTGGAGGGACCTTAGGCAATTAATTTGTCCAAGAGTTATGGATTAAAGCCTTTAATTTGTGAGGTTGATGTAATTTCCAAACCAAAAGGAGTGACAAGGGTAATTACCCCTAACGAGTATGTATGCATGCATATAAGCATGGGGAGTTGTCAAAATTTACACTTTATTAATGTGCAGGTTAGCTTTTCTTTTTTCATCAAGGTAAGCCTTGAACATTCTTTTCCTTCTCTATAAAAAGAAGAAAAAAATTATCTTCCTTCATTGAATTGAACTTAATAATAATAATAATAATAATAATAATAATAATAATAATAATCAAAGTCACCAAAATATCCATGAATTAAGTTATTTTAATTGTAATAACAAAAAACTTAAACTTCTGACTATAAAATATAAAAGTTGTTAATTTTCATGTGGAGGTATAAATGTTAACAATTAAATTTATATATATATATATATACTTTTAATCAAATTTACCTGTTGGATTGTGGTAGGCATGGCTTTTTTATCTAATGACCCAATGGGGGACACATCTGAAAGGACAGCTCCAAGGGCATAATATGGATTTTGATTGACTTGCACAAAACCAGGGCATAGAGTATTGAAACATCCGGTATTAGTATAGCCATCAGCCTACATATATATGTATCTCATTCAGCACAACCACGTTAAGTAATTTCAATATATATATATATATAGATATATATAATACATTAACTTGGGATTCTTACTGTCCAATAGGTAGTTATCCGTAATTGACTGTCTTTATATAAGCTTGGATGAACCTTGAACGACAAACAATGGATAACGATATAAAATTAAAAAGAGAACATCTACAGATATAATAAATATAATAAAGGAAGCCACAAATACAATTGGTTAGATATGAGCACTTAAACAAAGGCATAGTTCTATCTTTTTAATTTACATTGTCATGTAACAAACAAAAAATCTAGTTTGACATTAACATAATAAAAAGTAACCTACCCCAGTTCCGACTTGAATGCTATTGAGTTCTGTAGCTGGACCACTTTGAATCCAAATTTGAGATAGGCTATATTGGTTTGCTTGCAGCGATAGATTATATACACCCATTTTTGCATTTGCTCCATAAAATATCATATTTTGGGTTGTTTCCAGTGTAGCGAACTATAGAATAATGACAATAATATTTAGAACTCAAGCCATGAAAGTAGTAGGACTAGGCCATTTATTCATCCGACTTTTAATTAAATTAGAAAAACTGGTTTTTATAATTAAAAACATGTTGTAAAATGGTTATGTAATTTTTTCAAAAGACAAACTTCTCAAAAAAGGTTGTTTTAATGCTTTGCTAGAAACAACATTTTTTGAAAATAAATATAAAAAAATCCCATAAGATCGTCTTTTTTAAAGAAGTAAAAAAATTAACATAGATATGTATGGTTCAAGAAATGTTTGTACGTAGATTATAAAATCAATAAGAATTTTCAAACTAATTTTTCTCAATACACAATATCATGACAACCTATCAAGTATATAATTCCAAAGGTACGATGTATTAATTAAAATATATACTTACGTGATGGCCCTGACAACTTTGATTGCAAATATTAAAGCTTTCATCTTGTGTTTTTGAAAACAGATTACCAAAAACTTGTTGTCTCCTTGTCATTTTGTGGATAGGTACTTTTCCCGATGGACATCTTTTAAAATCTTTTCCAGCATATGATGGTCTACTTTGCAAGGTGTTTCTTGCAAAAGTTGGATTAAGCTTTGTTGTAATAAAAAAAGCAAAAAAAAAATACAAGGTTAAACATAGTAAAATTTTGGATGAAAAACAAATGAATAACTAAACACAAGATAAATAATTTAAATTCTAGATGTCAACAATAAAATATACCACCATGAAGTGAATTAGTCTTATGAATGGTTTAACTTGTATATACCTGAATTTTGTGATTTTTTAGTAGAGGGTGTTGAAGAGCAGGTTGTTTATAGATATCAATGCAATCAAAATCGTCATCTATTGAATCCTGCATATGTTAATCAAACGACAATCAAGTAAACCACAAAAGAAAATTGATAAAGGACTACCAACAAAAAAACTAATTTTTTGAACATATATGTTGAAACTATAATACCAAGATGCCCTCTTGTGTCTGTTCATTTGGTTGAATTTCGCTTCTTGCATCCACTTTGAGGCATGGCATGCACAAACCGAGAACTAGAAAGAGAATTAACGCCATAAGATTGCAAAAGTCAAGCTTACATTCAGTATGATAAAATACTTGAGTATGTACGTCTATATATAATAGTGAGTGCGTGCGAGAAATAATCTTAAGAAATCATAATTATTATAGTTGGCAAATATTGATTTAACATATATCCAATATTATTGATCATTTATGTAAAATCGAACCATTAGGAAACTATATAAATTTGACACATTTAAGGATATTGATAAATGTCTTTCAATGTGGCAAATTTTGAAAGAAATACAATTATGTCATCAAATGAGAATCACAAAAATTAACTTAAAAATCAAAATATATAAGTTATTTAAAACTTGCAGTAAATTACATGGACGAAAATCTGAAAAATTAAGCCTTATTAAATAACTATAAATAAGTTACAAGAAAATAAGGATTACATGCTTAGAGATGCTAAGAAATTAGGATTAATTAGGAAACATAATGAGTGTGAATATAATTCAGAAAAAGTTAGTTAAAGAAATTTTAAATTTAACAATATCATTAAAATAATTACAATAAACATGAAATGAATGGGCATATAATTAGATATAAGTGAACTAAAAAAAAGATAATAATGACCAACTAATTTATGCATGCATTGCATGAGGTTATAATTTAATATATATTTACCTTAATTAGTACCCAACCTGCACTTTATTTAGTACCCAATCTGCACTTTATTTATTTATCTATATATATTTTTTGCAAGATTTATCTAATCATAATTACAATTATGAATTTATATATAAATAATTGTATACATATAATTAGTCTCTATAATCTACATATTTTTTATTTTTGGTTCTTTAATTTATTTTATTCTCTGTGTCCCTATAAAATATATTTTTTCATCTTAATTCATGTCATTGGAGTTCATCTGTTAGTGATGAGGTTGCTAACAAAAATCCACCTAATCACTATCATGTGAGATTTTTTTTCGATGTGGGCAATACACTTCACCCATTCGATTGTATATAGTTTTCTTTCTTTCTATTGGCTAATTTAAAGGCTAATTAGCTAAATTAATTTTTTATTATTTTACCAATTATGTAGTATTAATAATTATATAAACACAACTTGTCTGGGCTAATTATATTTTTTCCCTGGATTGGTCATTGGACATAATTTGTGCTTTAATTTAGCAATTAATAATACTTTTTGACTTATCAAAAAAATGTATTAAGTAAAAAAAAATACTAATTATGTTATTATAAACACAAGTTATATAAAAATTATTTCATGTAGTGTTGACTACTAGTATTAATTTGTGATTATTAATGATAGAAAGAGTCTGACTTTGATCGCCATTTCATTCTAGTGTGACCATGGAAAAAAGGCAAAATCAATGTCATTTATGAGTAGAGCTGGCAAAATGGGTCAGGTTTGGCATGCCGGGCCAAACAACCCGCAACATATAGAACTCGGACACACAAAATTGAGCCTGTTTTCAATCTGGGCCCTTTGGTCTGACTCGATAAAGCCCGAACCCAAAGCGGGCCGACAGCAAAACATAGGCTAAAGCCTGAGCCCGAAAAGTGGAGGGCTCTGACACACAAATTCGAGCCCGTTTTCAATTCGGGCTTTTTGGCCCGGCCTGATAAAGCCCGAACCCGATGCAGGTCGAGCTCGAGCCGGCCCGAGCTCTATTTATGAGTGAAATTCCTTTTCCTATAATAATGCCTTTGCACGCTAGCTCTATTTATATAAGGATAAGAGCTTGATCGAGTTTTGTACATGACACAATCTCTGTTCTTTTTCAAGTAACTAAATTTGGGTATAACTTTTGCTCAAATTTAGTTGCTTTCTATTTAATAATACTTTTGACTTTAAAAAAAAAAAAGCAAAATTAGTGTCAAATCATTTTTCACCTCACATATATGAAACGACTAATTTTACCTAGACAAAACTCGTAATGCATAATGTTCAGTCCAACAAAGTCTAAAGTAGGTAAATGAAAAGACTCCAAGAATTATTCACGATGAGAAGCATAACTGATACACGTTTATGTTACCATAGGCAAAGTTAGGGCGGGGCCAACAAAATGACAGAAAAGGTATAATATGGTAAACTAAAAATAATTTAGTATATATTTATTAAAAAATGTATTTTAATAAAATTTATAATTTAGGATTATCATGATCAAACAAGAGTTGTTACTTTATTTTATACATCATCAATTAACTGAACAAAAATAATGAGAGACTAAAAATAATCTATTTCAAAAAATAGTGTATCAAAAGGGGATGTTTTAAAAACGAAGGACTAAAAGCAGGGGCGGATGTACGTTGTGTACATTGGGGGCAGCTATCCCCACTTGCTTTCCAAATTTTTTTTATAGTACTATAGGTACATATATAATATTATATTATATATTTATATTATACTATATATTTGATGTATCCACAATCAACTTATCTTTTAATCAACTAAATAATTATTCTATATTTGATAAAATTACCTTTAATACCATTAATTTTTTATCTGATTCACAGTTTTGAAATAAAACAAAATATTAAAGATCCCATTAAAAATATTTGGCACTGGATAGTTAGTATGAAAATTATTTTATAGATGTATGCTTTGACAGTACATTTTCAGAATTAGAGAGGATTATCGATCTTTCTGCAAAGCTTATGGAGACTAAAAAACATATTGTATATCCGTTGGTGTATTTGCTTTTAAAGTTAGCTTTTTGATACTACTGGTGACAACTGCAACCTTTGAAAGAGCATTCTCTGCTATGAATATTATCAAGAATTGGATGTAGAATCGTATGAGAGATGAATGATTGAATTATTGTTTAGTTACTTTTATAGAGAGAGATTTTTGATAGTATTGAAAATGAAAAAATCAATGTTTCCAAAATATGAAAACTCATAGAGAACAACTGTGATGTATTTTATATTTTCAAAAATGATATGTTATATCTTTAATGTTACTAATTTATATTTATTAAAAATGCCCCCACAACCTAAAATTTATGAATCCGCCACAAACTAAAGGTAAATAGTGCATTATTTAGGGGGACTTATAAACCCTTAATTTTTTAAAGAACATTTTCTATTAGCATCAATGGACTAAAATGTACATTTTACCATAAGAGAGAATGAGTGTTTAATATTTGTATCTATCTATCACAGGAGACTGTAATTTACTCTACTCTATATTTGATATTTTATTTGATATTTTTTTCGATACATGACCTTTTATTTTATATGTATAATGAATGTTTTTCAATGGAAAAATTAAGTACCAATATAGGAGTTCAAAGAAAACTAAGAATATCATTAAATCAGAATTAAATAATATAATTTAGAAAAACAACAAAAGTGTTAAAAAAACCAATACAAGTATTATAATTTTTTGGAAAATAGCTAATAATGTTAAAAAAACTAATACAAGTATTGTAATTTTTTGTATTCTTAATGCTTGATACACCAATAATATTATAATTGAGGAATTCTAATCCAAAAGTCTGTCCTCTTATTTTCCTTAATATATATAAAAAAATGAAATTCGGTTAGACCTTTGTGCAGCCAAGTGTTTGTAGTAGTATGATAGTGGCAAGTAAATAAAGGACGTTTACTACGATGACCAACTGTTTAGGAACTGCGTGGACCAGTGATGAACTGCCTGAACCGGTAAGAACTGGTTTGGTTTCGGTTCAATTCTATTTTCCAAAAAATTATAAAAAATAGACTAGTGCAGGAAACGAGCCTCTTTGACGAGCTTACATATATACTACTCACGGCCACTAGGGGTGTCAAAATGGGTCGGTCTGTAACACCCTTTTTTCAAGAGGTCATTACACTTAAGTAACTAAACAAATTAAACGCGAAAAATAAATTTCACTAAGTCTGGTTTTCTTTTGAAAAAATCCTAACAAATTTATTTAATTTTCACAAATGGATTTTCATTGTCATTTTTTTAAGATATTAGAAATATTAAAAGAAGATATAAATAAATCAACATTCAACATATAAAAGTAAAATACAATCATCGAATACAATTTATGTTTTTCTTTATAAACCAATGTTGAGAAATAATACATCATACAAGAAACTTTTCCTTGCCAAAAGAATGCTGACTCCCTATGCTGGTCAAGTACTAAGAACTTCTGCAAGAAGCTCTAATGAGAAAACTCTAACTCGAAACTAGGACCCACACGTCCTTTTGCTTGGTTAACATATCCTCAGAGTACGTTTCAATCCTCGAGTCCTGACAGGTCCACCTAGCTAGTGGTCCATCTATATAAATCATGTTCCAAAGAGCACAAAACATATAGGCAAGGGTTAAAATCTCTTTCGCAGTTATCACCATAATCACACAAGTAGCACACCACAGAAATTTATGCAAATTCATACCATAACCATTTATAGCAGAAATCACTCACACATACATAATGTAATATACCCAGTATAAGTCACACAGACACACCTTACCAACTTTACACAGAAGTAACGTCTCATGTTCACGTAGAAGACATGTCACAATAATTCAATATATATATATACACAAGACACTTCTATTGCCTTTTTCTTTATAACAAATTCGACACACAGTCATAGCACATAGCCCGCACTCCATGGAGATTACTTTTCCCAAACTCTTCATATATTCGACACTCAGTCACGAGCATTTAATCCGCACTCCATGGAGATTACTTTTCACATGGCACGAAATGTCACTTAGCATTTCCAAAGCACACAGCTCTTGGCACACAACCTTTTGCACACAGCACGAAATGTCACTTAGCATTTCCAAAGCATACAGCTCTTCACATAACACACATCATTTAATGGCACACAGCTTATCGCACATAGCCTTCCACACATCACATAGCATTTATATCAAATAGCATTTTTCACATCACAAGGCATTTCTCAAATCACACAGCATTTATATTATACTATATTTAAGTCTCACAGACTTTATACGACACAGTATTCGTATCACACAGATGTGATACCACACAGTACTCAAATCACACAGAATTTACATCACACATAATTTGTTCATCTCCCCTTATTGACACTTAGTCCCACAATCATTTCTCATCATCCATTTCACAACCTCCTTAAGCACATATCTATTGGTCCATTTATACTTTATTCTAAAATGTCCTTTTACATACTGGATTATTACTCTTAAAACCCCCAATTTATATTATGTTCTCTTTTAATTTTGCAAATCATGTAGGGAAAACTTTTTCAGGAAAACTTGTTTCTTATTAGGCTTAGCCTTCTTTAAGAAAACTTTTTATAATTATATTTTTGACCCCAAAATATTCATATTTTTATTTCTGACCCAAAACTTCCAAAATTTACAGTTATGGCCCAAGAATATTCTTTTTACTGATTCAGCCTTTGTATTTTCAAAAATCACATTTCTATTTTCTGTTTCAAAACTTTCACAATTACACTTTTGCCCCAAATCTTTCAAAAATTACATTTTTACCCCTATATTCTCGAACACGCTAATTTCAGGGCAGAGAAGTTCACACCTGTGAAAACACTCACACCCCGGGCGTGAACAGTGCTGTAAAACCTTACAAAAATCCGAAAATTTAGTTTTCTTTTAGGATTTGATTATTTAATCCATTCTCATCATTTTCAAGCATCAAAACTAGATTTTTTCTTCATGAACTTTGGTCCATTGAATTGATTTTCAAGGAAATAACTAAATAGGCATTTAGAGATTAGATTTTCTTGAAAAACATGGTTTAGTTAAGCTTGTTAATCTCTCTCCCTCATCCATATCAATTTTACCATACACTATATCATCTCTCCATTTATAATATACTTCAAGCTTATAAGAACAATCGTTCATTTCACATGATTCATAGATTAAAACAATAGTTCATCCACTTTAAAGAGTATACACCTCAAGCCAAGATATATATATCAAACATCCACAACCACATAGGAAAGTCACCACCCAAGAACATATGAAAAATACCCTCTCAAGAAGCATAAGAAATCTTCCACCAAGAACATGAAAATCATCAACAAGCATAAGAAATCACATACCACACAAGCTTATACAATCATGGTGGCTAGAGAGAGTTTCCCCTTACCTCTTGGTCTTTCTCCTTCTCTTCTCTCTTCTCACAAAATTATGATCACAAGGCTAAACCCAAGGTCCAAAATCCTAAGCTTATTGCTCTTGAAAGGATAAGAACACCTTGATAAATCCAAAGTTTTGATGAAGGTTTAAGTGTTTAAAGTGGATTCCCTACACTTGATTATTGCATAGGGGTTCAAAATCCATGGTAGAAGGAGTTTGAGAGCTCTTGACAATGGAAGAAAGCTAGAGGAAGATGATGAAGGTTTAGAGAGAAGTTAGAGAAAAATGGTAGTTTAGAGAGAGAAAGTATCATGAAAATGGAAAAGAACTCTTCCTCCCTCTCCTATGTTGTCCGCCCCCTAACCCAAGGAGAACCATGGTTTTCTCTTTATTAACTATGGTTAAAACTAACCATGACACCTAATGAGTAGTAAAAAAAATCAACCCTTGGATTTTTCCTATTGGTTAAGAATTGTGACTCATGGAGTTAAAAATGTTCCACACCCTTCTAGAGCCAAGGCTGGCGCTGCAGCTGTCCAAGGGGTGAAAATAATTTTTCACCTTAACCATGGTAAAAGGTAAGTTTTCAAGGTAATAAAGTGTGGTAATTTTTTATTTTCATGGTAAAAAATGTCCAAAAATAACCTATTGAGGTAAAAAGCTCCCATGACTCCTATAATAAGCCAAGACCACTAAAATAAAGTGTTAAAAAGGTCTTGGTTCATAAAAATGAAGTTTAGAAGCATTACGGTAATTTTTCAGTTGTACTGTAACCCGTAAATTAGGGTTAAAATCAACTTTATCAGAAAAATCCCAAAAAAATTCTAAAAATCATAAATATTATAAAAACACCATTGGTTACTCTTTTAATTAATTTTGGATCATTTCTCAAGCTTCTATCATTCACCTGTTCTCCCAGTTACCCTGTTCTCAGTCTATAGGGACAAAAACTGTAATTCTTTGTCTGCTATTCTAAAAATTTCCAAAATAATTTCTAAAATTATAAAATAATATAAAACATCATTTGACATCTCCAAAAATATTTCTTAGCTAGTTTTGGTCTCCAAACCAACTCACAGTTGTCCTAGTCAAACTACAGGGACCAAAATGGTAACATTTTTATCCGTTTCTCATAAAATTCCAAATAAATTTCTAAAAAACTCAAATATTATAAAATCACTATTGGTATCCTCAAATCATTTTTCTGACTCCAATTAGGGTTTTTATATCCTTATTGTGACAGTCAAAACGTCTACAGACTTTTCCGTTTGACTTTACACGTCAGCTACCATTTTTAATCTCGTCGAAATCCTAATATTAATAATAATCCTCTCTTATTAACACTTTGTCTCTTAGAGTGAAAATTTGAGGCGTTATACGGTCGGCCCGCGTTGGCACGCCAAAAAAGGGGCTAGCCCGGCCTGCCAAACGAAAATGTGCTAAAAAACATAGCCCGCCCCGTTTTAAGGGAGGACTGGCGGGCCAAAACGGACTGACTCGCCAAAATAATAAAAAAAATAAAAAGTGCTATTATTTTTTTTTTTTAAAAGCAAACGGGTCAGCCCACCCCCATTTTGGGGCCAACCTGTTTAAGCCCAATTTTTTGCTAGGTAAAATGGGTCAGACCTGAAAACAGCGGCCCCGCCAACCCGTTTTGTGGGCTAAACAAACCAGCTCATTGGGCCCAACTCAAATTGCCACCCTTAACGACCACTGCACTACTTGAACCTTTTTTTAGATAACAACTACTTGAACCTTTAGGGACAAATTCATCAATTTTAATATATATACTATTATTTAAAGTTTGCGCAAAATTATCGTGTTTCTTTTATACAATTAAATTATTGCTTTTGTTTCTTCCGATCTCTCACACAAAATATTTTTTTTATCTAAAATATTTTACTTTAGTCATGAAAGATATCATCCCTATTGACTATATTATTTATGTGCCATTGAAATATAGTCCCTATTGTCTATATCTACCCCGCTTACTTCTCTTTTTTCTTGGAATTCGCATATATTACCAAATCGTGCTTAGTTGCATTTTTCAACCGATATGCATAAAAAGTAATAAAGTAAAACAATGTAAACATGAAATAATTGATAGAATATTTCTATTATTACTAAAATTTCATACAATACTTTTGATTCTTAATAAAAAAAATTACTAAACCAAAATCTCCCCTCTACATACCGGGCAAATTTCATTTTCTAATAAATATGTGGATATACAATTTCCATGAAATGCATGTCCACATGGTAAATTAATTAGATAGTATTTCACCATTTTCAAAATCTTCCAAACAAATTATACAAGTTGTTTGGTCTAATGGGAGATGAATGGTTGAGTTGTATGACAACCCAATCATCTCTATTGACGGTGTTCTTTGAGAGGTTTTTTCTTTCTTAATTAAATAATATAGGTATATTAAACCTACTATAATAAAAATAATAATTACTAAACATGTTTCTATAACATTTTTTTAGAAATATGAAAATCTTCCACATGCCCATTTATCGTTGGACCAAGCTCACTTGACATATCAAGATCTTTATTAATCACTTGAGATATTTAATCCTGAAAAAAGACAAGCGACATATCAGTAATAATAAAAAGCATTTTTTTAAATTAAAAATAAATTTTTTTAATACATTAACAGTAGTAATTTTTGTTCAAACATTAATACTAACATTAGGTGGCTTTTAGGGTGAACCAACTCAACATATGGGGAATATTGGATTAATTAAAGGCTTTGATCTCATCCTCACTCTAATTATGATGAACCTTCACTCGTTGTACAAAAACAAAAAGAAAAAAGAAATAAGGGAGTGAGATAGACGGGCTACTATTAAATATAAGATTAAATATTATAGTAGTTGTTAATAAATCAACACCTAGTTCATCTAATACGGGCTACTGTATATTAGCACAAGTTTATTTGACAGACTTATCATGGTTTAAATCTGTGTCTCTTGTAAGGGCCAAAATGGATGATGTTTGTAATCGTTAAAACCTTTGTTGCAATGCTTGACCCCAAAAAAAAAGTAAACTTTGTTGCAATGCAAGAAGCACACTTTGGTGGCTCAAATGTTGCAGAAGGAAGGCTGAGGATCCAATACCCTATGTATAATATATATATATATATCGGATGAATTCAAGCACAAGAGCCTCCCCTCGCAGCACCAGAGAATGTGCCTCCGATCCAACAACAGCACTGCGACGTGAGATTTATATAGATGTTCAATTATATTTTACCATATTATCACATCATAAAATTATTTTTTAAAACTTGTTTATATTATGACAAGATAATGATATATGATTGCAGTTTAACGAAACTATATAAATCTAAAAAATTTTATATGAAGGGTCAATTAACCTTTTATTACTATTAGATAGAGTTGTGATTACAATCGTATACCACATTGTCCACCTGGACCACCATAGAGAAATGCTTGTCTAAACATAGGCCCTTCATAACCTTCGTACAACAAGTCATAACAATTTGAACTAGTATCACAATTTGCTTTCATATCTTTGGGACTTACGGGAGTTACATTATATTCTGCATCAACAATCTCAAGATTTCCAAAGAAACCCGAGTTTCTAAAGAACTCCTCGGGTAATCTACCACTACCCATTGGAGGACTAACCATATTGGGAGGAGCAAAAGTTTCACCGCCATATTTAATTTTAGACGCTCCTCTGCTTAAGTGTGTGAAGATTTCCTTTGGCCAATATCCAACTTGTTTTGAATAAATACCAATTGCTAACCACCAATGACCTGTGGCTTGATCCTGCAAATACATGAGCAATCAAAAGATAACCAAACATGTTAATAGGAGATTGAATCAACCAATCAATCATAGTTAACGGAATAAATAAAGTTTATAGAAAACATTTTAACTCGTAATGGGTTATTAATATTTTAACTTGTCTATTAATATATATATTTTAACTATGTACCCCTTTTTAAGTTTCTCAGCATAAAAACTATAGCATAATTACTTAAGAAATTAGTTAAATAAAATATTATTTAAACAAGAATAATTTTATTAAAATTAGAAATAATAATCAATAAAATGCCGAAATAAATAATTAGTATTTCCAATGGTTCGCCAATTAACGGGTGATCGACCCACTTAAAGAAATAATTAGTTTGTTCAATAATATTGCTTGGATGAGAATATGCCATTAATTAAGAGAAGAATGGTGGAGGGACCTTAGGTAATTAATTTACCCAAGAGTTATGGATTTAAGCCTTTAATTTGTGAGGTTGATGTAATTTCCAAACCAAAAGGAGTGACAAGGGTAATTACCCTAATGAGTATGGATGCATGCATATAAGCACGGGAGAGTTGTTAAAATTTACACTATATTATAATGTGCAGGTTAGCTTTTCTTTTTTCATCAAGGTAAGCCTTTCACATTCTTTTCCTTCTCTATAAAAAGAAAAAATATTTCTCTTCCTTCATTGAATTGAACTTAATAATAATAATAATAATAATAATAATAATAATAATAATAATAAGTCACCAAAATATCCATATATAGATTAATTTTCATGTGGAGGTGTAAAGGTTAACAATTAAATTTACACATATATACTTTTAATCAAATTTACCTGTTGGATTATGGTAGGCATAGCTTTTTTATCCAACGACCCAATGGAGGACACATTTGGAAGGATAGCTCCAAGGGCATAATATGGATTTGGATTGACTTGCACAAAACCAGGGCATAGAGTATTGAAACATCCAGTATTAATATAGCCATCAGCCTACATATATATGTATCTCATTCAGCACAATCACGTTAAGTAATTTCAAAAAATATATATAATACATTAACTTGGGATTCTTACTGTCCAATAGGCAGTTATCCGTAAATGACTGTCTTTATATAAGCTTGGATGAACCTTGAATATCAAACAATGGATAACGATATAAAATTAAAATGAGACCATCTATATGTATATATAATAAAGCAAACCACGAATACAATTGGTTAGATATGAGCACTTAAACAAAGGCATAGTTCTATCTTTTTAATTTGCAATGTCATTTAACAAAAAAAAATCTAGTTTGACATTAACGTAATAAAAAGTAACATACCCCAGTTCCGACTTGTATGCTATTGAGTTCTGTAGTTGGACCACTTTGAACCCAAATTTGAGATAGGCTATATTGGTTTGCTTGCAGTGATAGATTATATCCACCTATTTCTGCGTTTGCTCCATAAAGTGTCATATTTTGGGTTGTTTCCAGTGTAGCGAACTATAGAGTAATGACAATAATATTTAGAACTCAAGCCATTGGATTAAATTTAATAAAGTTAATACTAATGAAAGTAGTAGGACTAGGACATTTATTCATCCAACTTTTAATTACAGAAAAACTGGTTTTTATAATTAAAAACATGTTATAAAATGGTTATGTAATTTTTGTTGAAAGACAAACTTCTCAAAAAAGGTTGTTTTAATTAATGCTTTGCTAGAAACAATATTTTCTAAAAATAAATATAAAAAAATCCTGTAAGATCATCTTTTTTAAAGAAAAAAAAAATAACCTGGATATGTATGGTTCAAGAAATGTCTATAGATTATAAAATCAATTAGAATTTTCAAACTAGTTTTTCTCAATACACAATATCGTGACAAGCTATCAAGTATATAATTCCAAAGGTATGATGTATTGATTAAAATATCTACTTACGTGCTGGCCCGGGCAACTTTGATTGCAAATATTAAAGCTTTCGTCTTGTGTTTTTGAAAACAGATTACCAAGAACTTGATCTCTCCTTG
Organism: Glycyrrhiza uralensis; assembly: GCA_030159175.1. Classification (NCBI taxonomy): domain Eukaryota; kingdom Viridiplantae; phylum Streptophyta; class Magnoliopsida; order Fabales; family Fabaceae; genus Glycyrrhiza; species Glycyrrhiza uralensis. The sequence continues at coordinate 58,161,257 of BRZY01000003.1, forward strand.
TCATTTTGTGAATAGGTACTTTTCCCAATGGACATCCTTTAAAATCTTTTCCGGCATATGATGATCTATTTTGCAAGGTGTTTCTTGCAAAAGTTGGATTAAGCTTTGTTATAATAAAAAAAGCAAAAGACAAATACAGGGTTAAACATAGTAAAATTTTGGATGAAAAACAAATGAATAACTAAATGCAAGATAAATAATTTAAATTCTAGATGTCAACAATAAAATACATAACAATTTCGTACCACCATGAAGTGAATTAGTCTTATGAATGGTTTAACTTGTATATACCTGAATTTTGTGATTTTTTAGTAGAGGGTGTTGAAGAGCAGGTTGTTTATAGATATCGATGCAATCAAAATCATCATCTATTGAATCCTGTATATGTTATTCAAACGACAATCAAGCAAACCACAAAAGAAAATTGATAAACGACTACCAACAAAAAAACTACTTTTTTGAATATATATGTTGAAACTATAATACCAAGATGCTCTCTTGTGTCTGTTCATTTGGTTGAATTTTGCTTCTTGCATCCACTTTGAGACATGGCATGCACAAACTAAGAACTAGAAAGAGAATTAACGCCATAAGATTGCAAAAGTCAAGCTTACATTCAGAATGATAAAATACTTGAGTATGTACGTCTATATATAATAGTGAGTGCGTGTGAGAAATAATCTTAAGAAATCATAATTATTATAGATGGCCAATATTGATTTAACATATATCCAATATTATTGATCATTTTTGTAAAATTTAACCATTAGGAAACTATATAAATTTGACATATTTAAGGATATTGATAAATGTTTTTCAATGTGACAAATTTTGAAAGAAATACAATTATGTCAGCAAATGAGAATCACAAAAATTAACTTAAAAATCAAAATAAATACGTTATTTAAAACTTGTAGTAAATCTCATGGACAAAAATCTGAAAAATTAAGCCTTATTAAATAACTATAAATAAGTTACAAGAAAATAAGGATTACATGTTTGGAGATGCTAAGAAATTAGGAATAATTAGGAAACATATTGAGTGCGAATATAATTTGGGAAATGTTAGTTAAAGAAATTTTAAATTTAACAATATCATTAAAATAATTGCTATAAAATGAAATGAATGGGCATGTATGTAATTAGAGATAAGTGAACTAAAAAAAAGATAATAATAACCAACTAATTTATGCATGCATTGCATGGGGTTATAATTTTATATATTATTTTTAAAATGTTACTTTGATATAGAAATATTTCATATATGTAATATGTTTAATATGTTATAATCAAATTTATATGAAATAGTGACATTTCCTCAAATATTAGTAAATAAATATTACTAAATCCTATAATTTTAGCAGTTTGGTTTTATAATTTAATAATTAAAATTTTAATAAGACAAAAATTTAAAACTTTAATAATGTAATAATTTTACATATTTATTGTTTTGATCAAATATTTATAAGAAAATGATAAAACTTGTGCAAGAAAATAAAACTCAACTAAAATAGTTACTTTATATTTTCAAAAGAACTTTCTACGTTTAAATTTTAATGAATTTTTCCTTTGACTTCAAAAATTAAAATTTCTTGTTCTTTTGATTAAAATCAATAATAATTTTTTACAAATAAATCTTCAAAAATAAAATACAATATTCTTTAAGGTTTAATTTTCTTTTGTGATTAATTTTAAGAAAGTGTAAAATAAATATTTTTAAAGTTAACAAAAATTTCTTCATTTGATCTTGTCTCACACACACACACACACACATGATCGTTGACATAAAAAAGCGCACACATGATCCATTGTCATCTTCAGTGAGGTGTGGGCTCCTTAATTTCTAGGGATGACAATGGAGTAATGAACATGATGCGTATCCATTAAAATTGCCAATAGTTGGCGTAATTATTTACTTAATAGGTATGGATAATTATCCACAAAATTTAAAAGAACCAGTCTGGATACATGTACCTTAATTAGTACACAACCTGCACTTTATTTATTTATTTATATATTTATATTTTTTTGCAAGATTTATCTATTCATAATTACAATTATGATTTTATATATAAATAATTGTATACATATAATTAGTCTCTATAATTTACATAGTTTTTATTTTTTTGTCTGTGTCCCTATATATAAAATATATTTTTTCATTTTAATTCATGTCATTGGAGTTCATCTATTGTTGATGAGGTTGCTAACAAAAATCGATCTCATCACTACTATTATGTGAGATTGTTTTTCCACGTGGGCAATACACGTCACCTATTCGATTGTATATAGTTTTCTTTCTTTCTTTTGGCTAATTTAAAGGCTAATTAGCTAAATTAATTTTTTATTGTTTTACCAATTATGTAGTATTCATTATATAAACACAATTTGTCTGGGCTAATTATCTTTTTTCCCTAGATTGGTCATTGGACATGATTTGTGCTTTAATTTCTCGACCTCACACCGGGGGTGTACCCTTTTTCACAACTGTGTTTTTCTTTGGATTCTACTCTGCGTTTTCGTGTTAGGGTCTGACGACTTCACAACAGGAGTTGGAATTTGTCCATAATTGTAAGTTGCGCTGGATTGTATTCGCATTTGGGCCTTACAATTTCACACCGGCGGTGTAACGATTTTCACAGCTATGGTCTGCTCTGATTTCTACTCTGCGTTTTGGCATTTGGGTTTGACGACTTCACACCAGGAGAGGGAATTTGTCCACAATTGTGAGCTGCGATGGTTTGTATTTCCATTTGGGTCTGATGATTTCACCGCTCGGGTGTCGCTTTTTTCACAGCTGTGGACTGCTCTGGTTTCTACTCAGCGTTTTCGCATATGGGTATGACGATTTCATGCTGGTGGTAGGAATTTGTCCACAATTGTGACCCGACCAGGATAGCTCCATGTAATCTCATATTTGTTTGTCCGTCCTCACACCACGGGTGGGGTTTTTCCCACAGTAGTGAATGGTTCTGATCTGCCTCGGTGTAGTTTTGATAGGTTGAGGTGATTTATTATATGCTCATATGAGTTTGGCGTGCTGCAAATGATATATAGGGTCTGGGTGCTAATTTAGTTGGGATACCTTTTCTTACAGTGATGCCTTTGCACGCTAGCTCTATTGTATTACGGTAGGAGATCGCTCGTCTTTTGTACTGATGACAATATTGTTCTTTTCTCATACCTAAATCTGGGCATGTCTTGTGTTTTGGCTTAGTTGTTTTCTTTTTAATAAATTTTTGCTTATCCAAAAAAAAATTTAGCAATTAGTAACTTTTTGACTTATCACAAAAAAGTATGAAGTAAAATAAAATACTAATCATTTTATTATAAACACAAGTTATATAAAAATTATTTCATGTAGTATTATTGACTACTAGTATTAATTTGTGATTATTAATGATAGAAAGAGTCTGACTTTGATCGACATTTCATTCTCGTGTGACCGTGGAAAAAAGGCAAAGAGGTGAAATCAATGTCATTTATGAGCGAAATTCCTTTCCCTATAATAATGCCTTTGCACACTAGCTCTATTTATATAAAGGGTAAGAGCTTGATTGAGTTTTGTACAGTACACAATCTCTGTTCTTTTCAAGTAACTAAATTTGGGCATAACTTGTGCTCTAATTTAGTTGTTTCTATTTAATAATACTTTTGACTTTCCAAAAAAATGAGCGAAATTAGTACCAAATCATTTTTCACCTCACATATATGAAACGACTAATTTTACCCAGACAAAACTCGTAATGCATAATGTTCAGTCCAGCAAAATCTAAAGTAGAAAAATGAAAATGCTCCAAGAATTATTCACGATGAGAAGCATAACTGATACACGTTTACGTTACCATAGGCAAAGTTAGGGCAGGGCCAACAAAATGACATAAAAGGTATAATATGGTAAACTAAAAATAATTTAGTATACATTTATTAAAAAATGTATTTTAATAAAATTTGTAATTTAGGATTATCATGGTCAAACACGAGTTGTTACTTTATTTTATACATCATCAATTAATCGAGCAAAAATAATATGAGAGACTAAAAGTGATTTATTTCAAAAAATAGTGTACCGAAAAGGGATGTTTTAAAAACAAATGACTAAAAGTAAATAATGCATTATTTAGGGGGACAAAACCCTTAATTTTTTAAAGAATATTTTCTATTAGCATCAATGGAATGTACATTTTACCATAAGAGAGAGTGAGTGTTTAATATTTGTATCTATCTATCACAGGAGACAAGTGTAATTTACTCTACTCTATATTTGATATTTTATTTTATATTTTTTTTGATACATGATATTTTATTTTATATGTATAATGAATGTTTTTCAATGGAAAAATTAAGTACCAATATAGGAGTTCAAAGAAAACTAAGAATATCGTTAAATCATAATTAAATAATATAATTTATAATAAAAACAAAAGAGTAAAAAAAACCAATACAAGTATTATAATTTTTTGGAAAATAGCTAATAATGTTAAAAAAAAAAACTAATACAAGTATTGTAATTTTTTGTATTCTTAATGCTTAATACAACAATAATATTATAATTGAGGAATTCTAATCCAAAAGCCTGTCTTTTTATTTGTTTTAATATATATATATATATGTAAAGAGAAATTCGATTAGAACTTTGTGCAACCAAGTGTTTGTAGTAGTCATGATAGTGGCAAGTAAATAAAGGACGTTTACTACGATGACCAATTGTTTAGGAACTGCGTGGACCAGTTTGTGTGAACCGGTAAGAACTGGTCTGGTTTCGGTTCAATTCTATTTTCCAAAAAATTATGGAAAATAGACTAGTGCAGGAAACGTGCCTCTTTGACAAGCTTACGTACTACTCATGACCACTGCTTTACTTGAACCTTTAGGGACAAATTCATCAATTTTAATATATATATTATTATTTAAAGTTTGCACAAAATTATCGTGTTTCTTTTATACGATTGAATTATTGCTTTTGTGCCTTTCCCTTCTCTCACACAAAATATTTTTTCTTATCTAAAATATTAACTTTAGTCATGAAAGATATCATCCCTATTGACTATATATATTATTTATGTGCCGTTGAAATATAGTCCCTATTGTCTAAATCAACCACTCTTACTTCTCGTTTTTTCTTGGAATTCCCATATATTATCCAAATCGTGCTTGATTGCATTTTTTAACCGAGGTGCATAAAAAATAACAAAGTAAAACAATGTAAACATTAAATAATTGATAGAATATTTCTATTGTTACTAAAATTTCATACAATACTAAAATTTCATACAATACTTTCGATTCTTAATAAATCACAATACAAAAAAATTACTAAGCCGAAATCCCCCCTCTACATACCGGGCAAATTTCATTTTTTGATAAATATGTGGATATACAATTTCTATGAAATGCATGTCCACATGGTAAATTAGATAGTATTTCACCGTTTTCAAAATCTTCCAAACAAATTATACAAGTTGTTTGGTCGAATGGGAGATGAATGGTTGAGTTGCCATGCAACTCAACCATCTCTATTGATAGTGTTCTTCGAGAGGTTTTTTCTTTTTTAATTAAATAATATAGATATATTAAACCTACTATAATAAAAAAAGTAATTACTAAAAATGTTTCTATAAGATTTTTCTTAGAAAAATGAGCATCTCGCATACGCCCATTTATCGTTGGATCATCAAGCTCACTTGACATCAAGATCTTTATTAAAAATAGCCTCACTGGAAATTTTTGATCCTGAAAAAAGACAAGCGTCATATCAGTAATAATAAAAAGAATTTTTTTAAATTAAAAATCAAAATGTTTAATACATCAAGACTAGTAATTTTTTGGGTCAAACATTAATACCAATAGGTGGCTTCTAGGGTGAACCACCTCAACATATGGGGAATATTGGTTTAATTAAAGGCTCTGATCTCGCGCTCACTCTAATTATCATGAACATTCACTCGTTGTACAAAAAAAAAAAGAAATAAGGGAGTGAGAGATAGACAGGCTACTATTAAATATAACATTAAATATTATAGTAGTTGTTAATAAATCAACACCGAGTTCATCTAACACGAGCTACTATATATATTAGCACAAGTTTATTTGACAGACTTATGATGGTTTAAATTCTGTGTGTCTCTGGTAAGAGCCAAAATGGATAATGTTTGTAATCGTTAAAACCTTTGTTGCAATACCTATGGCTGGCCGCGAACGAAGTAAGTCGACGTGGAGACAGAGAGTGATTGTGGTATCCCCGCAAGAGTTGCTCCAGTGGTATGAGCAGGGGATACTTGTAATAGGTTGGGGGTTCGATCCCCCATCTCACCAAAAAAAAGAGAGTGATTGTGGTGTCGTACTCGTCGGAGACTGGAATTCACGGTGGATTGATGGTTAATTAGGGAATTAGAAATAGAATGGCGTATGCATGGCTCTAATCAATTTTAAGTGTGATAATCAAAAATGCAAATGCAAAAATGGGGGTACGCTTGGGGTTGAATATGCAGGGTGAAGGGACATGGTATTTATAAGGGGAGGGGAGTGAAGTAGGGACAGAGGCTTCTCGATCTTCTGTGATAAAATATGCAAAACACTACTACTACTACTACTACTAGTGGCGGCAAAGGTGGAGCAGAATGAAGAATGCTCTCTCTTAGCTTGTGTGTTGTTGCCCAAAATGGTCACTTGGTGCAGAACCCACGGTTTCCTCCCTTTCTTTTTTTGTAAATTTTCTTTGTACCTTGTACTGCATGCAGCTTGCTTGTATTGTTGGACCAACCTTAATTGATTTCCCTGATCATATATAATTAAGTAATTAATTAATGAACCCAAAAGAAAGGATTGAGCAGAAAAGTGAGGACCTAATAAGGATTATTGATAAAAATTATCAGATACAGATTAATAAAGAAAAATGCAGAAAAATTTGCAAGAAAAAAATGTCAAGACAATATCTCCCACCTCTGTTAGAACAGATAGTCCTTTTTTTTTATTTACTGAATTAGAATAGATCATAGTTAAACTTCACAGTTCAAACAAAAGGATAATATAATATTAATTACAGGGCGAGGTCAAGGGTAAATTATGACACCTGAAGAAAGGTATCAAATTATGTGCGTTTGACATTGAGAAACTAATGAAAGTTCACATGATTAATACAAGTGAAAGTGCAAAAATGATAAATATGAGTATTAATTACCGAGTTAAAATGTCAAGGATAAACACGCACTGTATATTAGTAGAATGCTTATATTACTGAGTTAAACTCTAGCACCTCCAAACTCTTCTTTTTTCTGTATCTGAATGCAAAAGATATTAATACATTGTATGGCCACGGAGGGAAGCAACCGTTTAATTAAAAAATAGCAATGTGCGATTCTTGTCCTATATTAATTCAACAAAACATGATAGATATTAGCTCAAAATAATAATAGTAAATATAATAAACGTATGTATATGCAGCGAAATTAATAGTGGGCTGCCTTATACAAAGAGGAAAGCAAAAACTAGAAAGATATATTTAAAAATATGAAAATTCACTCTATCGACAATTAGAATAATAATTATTCATGCACTAATTAAGGATATAGCATAGCAAAGAAAGCGAGAAGGAAAATGATTACGTGTTTGTGAGGATACCAAGTTTCTTGAGATTGAGATTGAGAAGAATTTATTTTTGAATAAAAGTAAAATTGAAATTATAAATAATATAAAAGAAGAAACAATCCCTATTCACTCTCTATTCTTCTTAGTAGGGTTGCTTTTTTTAGTGTTTCAAGTTTTAGGTTTGAGAAATATGAGAGACAGAAAAAGACTGTGTTGACCAAAAAAACAGGAGATGGCGTAAGTCAGTGTATTTTGATAATTTAAAAGAGTAATTAAAAAAAAACTAGACCTTTCATGCCTTAAAGACCAACAAGCTATAGGTGAGAGAAGAAAAAATTATATGAGGCCTAAAAAGGGGGAAAACTTAATTTGGAAAGTGTGTTTTTATTCCATTCTTTTCTTTTTTACTCTTTTTTAATTTTCATTGCTATCAAAACAAAGGGTAAATGTAGTATTAGCTATGAATGATACAACAAATTTATTGTATCATTCTTTTTTGTATTCAAAAAATATTTGGCCAGCAGAAGCCACGCCCCACGAGTGCAGATTAGCCATCGATTGTTAGCTTTGGGATACTGCGTGGTCACCAAAAGTGATCCGAACCAAAAAAAAATTTATCCAACAAATTTCATGTGAAATCCTTAAATGAGCCATCAGCCTTTTATCCCAAACAAAAATAAAAAAGAATCCTTAACACTAAAAGATTGTGAGGAGAGAAAGAAGATGGAATGATTGAGCTTCTGTCATTTGGAACATCTACAAAAGGTGAAGGAAATAAAACTTACGCTGGGCCCACTTAAAATTTGTTTCCATACGTACTCAACTAGACGGAAAGGAGAAGGGGGAGTATTATTTTAGTTGAATGGACAAAAAAAAAATGATCCAAAAGTAAAGCTGCTGCAGAAATCCGCATCAAAGACATATTTGAAATCCTATGCATTACTACTTTAAAAATATTAATGCCTCAAAATGGAAGCATATTCGCTGTAGCATGTAGGTATTTGAATACATAAATTTTTGATAAAAAACAAAGTTCTTACTCTTTCTTTTTTTTTTTTGGTAAAGAAAGTCCTAAGTTAACTCTTTTAAAATAAATAAAACATATTAAATATTAAATATATACACAAAAATTCTAAAAAGAAATACATTGGATAAATTTTATTAATATGATTTCATTAAAAATAAAAAAATACTTAAGTTGAATGAAATTTAATTAATAAATTAATTAAATAGTGAAATAAGCCTTTTACGAAGACGAGATGATTTTTTCAATAATTTAGATTTATTTGCTAATAATATAATATTTTATTTTAAGGAATAAAATAAATATTTTTCAATTTGTTAATATTTTTCTGATTGAATGTTTATTTTTATCTATATCATTGAGTATATTTGTATATTTAATTCTCTTTATTATATATTTATTTTTTAGAGAAGGTAATTTTTTGTCATTTTATAAAAATATCTCTTTCTTTTCTCTCACTTTCTATCCAATCAAACAAGAAAAAAATAAGATTTTACCTTTTTTTCTTTTCATTCATTTAAACCAAAAAACCAAATAATTCTCTCACTTTTCACTCTATTTCCTTTATACTATCTTTCATTCCACTTTTATTTCACAACTAAACAAATCGTAAGTGAAAAATCATTTGTTCTGGCCAATATCAATAACACATTGAAGCAAAAAAAGTCAGTTTGTTTCTTTTATATTTGAAAAAAATTCAATAACACTTTGGAAAAAAATATGTTTTAAATTTTATTTTCATCCCTCATAGTTTTTTGAAATTTTATTTTTATCCCTCATAATTTCAAATTTTAAAATATGACCTTAGAGAAATTGTAAGTGACATATTTTCAAAAATGGGTGACCAAAAAGAGACATTTTTTAGAGACTAAAAATAAAAAAACATCAACATATTCTCATAGATTAAAAACATATTTAACTTTTTTTGTTAGAAATATTTAAGCCTATTTTATTTTTGTTCGTTATTTTTTTTATTCTACATCAAGGAGTATCCCACCGCCTGCATGACGGGGCTCGAACCCAAGACCTTGGTTAAGGGATGAGAGGCCTTAGCCACTCACGCCAACCTCAGTTGATTATTTTTGTTCATTATTTAAGCCTTTTTTTATACATATTTAAGCATTTTTTGTCAAGTTATTTAAGCCTATTAAACATGACACAATCCAAAAATATAACAACAACATTCTAATACAGGTGGCGGGGTTAGAATGAGTCAGCAAAATTATGTCCCAAGAATGGGTCATAATATTTTCACCATTGATATAATAAATAAAAAATTCAATGGCTAGGATAGATAACCAGTTACCTATTTAAAAAGTAGAAAATAGGAAATAATCCAAAAAATAATTTGCAGAGTAGTGCTTTGGGGTTTTTTCACTTTCGCACTGTCAACAAACCGTAATAACAAAATAACCAAGTTAGTAATCAACAATATACAAAATGGCCAAGAGTTTTGAATAATTACAAAAGTTACCCCCAAAAATGTAAAGGTGTATTTTTGTATGTTGACTATGTTTAAGGTTTCGTTTATTGGTTAAAAAATGACATTTATGTTGTAGTTTATTTTAATGATTTTTCCTCAACAGGATTTGATAAATATATTTCTCAGGTAATAAATGTGGTGTTATTGGACAATAACTTGGTAACTATACGGTACAAAGTATAGAGTGTATTTTTTAGTATATTTATTAATGTATTTTTTAAGGTAATAATTTGTTCATAATGAGAAAAATGGTCCAATAAATTTTAGAGTGTATGTGGGAAGGTGGACGACTAATGTAAATGAAATTAAATTTTTTTTATGAAATGGTGTATGTCAAATATTATCAAATTTTTTAATTTGATATATATATGCTGTGTCTTCTTTTGAGCTTTTTAAGTAGAGTTTTTTTGGGAGTAGAAGTTATTCATTAAAGAATTATTTTGACAACATGAATGTCTTAAATGATTTAGACTAAGTTAATGTTCCAGGTTAGCCCAAACGTGACATGATTTGGTGAAATACGAAAATGATTAAATCGACAACGATTGATGAGATATAATTTAACATTAAAGAGTCAAATGTCATTGTGTGGTAACAAAATTAATGAGAGTCATCAATGTTCTTAATTGGTTTCTTTTTTTCTTCATAAAAACTTAATATTTTTTTTATTTTCTATTTATTTTTCTAAGATATATTCATGTATGTCAACACTCTAATTAATTAATTATTTGGGTTATTACAATTTCTGAAACTTTAGAGTTACAATACATAATGTCATATTTTATGGATATAATTTTGAATTCTAAAAGTATTGGAGTTCAAATTTGGAATACAGCAAAACTGGTCCACCTATGATAATGGATAAAAATACACTGATCCATTTTTGGGACAAAATTTCAATGACCCATTCTAAAAGTCACTTTCTGAAACAATCAGTAAGGATATTTTGAACTGTTACAATGTAAAAAAAAAAAACAGAAATGGGCCAATGGCCACCAACCTGAGGGTCAACTCATGGGCATGAAAAATTTCCCAGCAATTGTACCCCATTTTCTCTTGAAAAAATGGAAGTTCCGGAAGGAACAACTTGCTATTCGATAACCCAGGTTTTCTTGCACAATTCAAGAACTTTGTTTTATTTTGCCTGTGTCTCTCCAAGGATCTGAAAGAATATCATGTGGGTCAGAAGTAGAAGTTGGAATCAATGGGTCTGAAGTTGGAGTTGACAATGGCCATAAAGCCCCAACTGTTAAATTTTCCAATTTGTGTCAAACTTTTGAACAAGAGGAAGAGGAAGAGTTTATATCATCTAAAGTCTCCTTCGAGCTTCTTCTACCGCCCCAGGTTGTTTAACTCCTTTGTATCTCTAATTGTGAACAAAAGGTTTTGAAATTTGAAGATAAATCTACATGGTGTGACTTTGCTGGTCCAAATTGTCATTATTGTCATTTATCAACAAACGAAAAAGGCTAGATTGGGAACGGAAAGAAAGCAGGAGGTAGTAGGGGAAGGGGGAGCGGTGCGAATTCACCGAGAAATGAGAAGATGAAAAAGGATTAGGGTGGAAATCAAAAATTGGGAATAAGAAGGGGGGAAATTAAATTTTAAAATATAGACATAGGGACCACAAGTGTCATATTTCTAGAAATAAGGGGTTAAAAAGAGATAAATTAAAAGTGAATATTATTTTTTATTTACTGGGGTTAAAAATATAATTAACTCTGTTGAATATTATAAACAATGGAATACACCAAAACCATCAAAATACATATTATATAAAACGTTGAATGAAATCATAATGTTTTAATCAATTATGTTAATTAGTTTAAAATGTCTCACCTAAAAATTTCTTTTCGATCTAAATATACGCATGTTTGTCTAATCTTTTGTTTTTTATGAATAAAGTGGTAGAATGGGGAGATTTTAATTTCAATACTAACGGGCACGACTCAAAATGACATGTTGAAGCTACTAGAACCCACTTAGAGAATTATTCAGTCTACAACAACTCACAATTTATAGTCTTTGTATGCCAAAGAATCTCCCAGAAAAAGGTTGTCCTGCACCAAATAAGATTTTTAGTGCTTCTGGGGAAAGTTGAACCCACATTCATCGATAACATGAGGGTTACTCACATACTACTTCAAATAATGTTTCATTTTTTTGATTATTTTTAAAAATATAAACAAATAGATAAAAAAATCCTTAAAATTATCATTTCTTTTAAAAAGATTTTTCTTAAACAGATGCGGGCTATTAATTTTTCTATTTTTTTTGGATAAGCAAAAATTTATTAAAAAAGAAATAACTAAACCAGAGCACAAAATATGTCCAGATTTAACTATTAAATAATTTTTTCCATTTAATTTTGATAATTCATAAAATAAAATCGTAAAAAGACGCACACAAGTATGCATCAACTAACATACAGCATTTTATTATAAAAAAATCTAATATACAGTATTTTTTACATTTGTTACTCGTTAGGGTGTTAAAAATCAAACTAAATTAAATTAATGAAACTAATAAAGTTGAATTACACTAGTCAAGGTTCAGTAGCATGGATATAGGTGATTGGATTATATAGGTCAACTGCTTTTATATTTTCCCTTTTCAAATTTCTTTTGAGTTGACTGGTCTCTTAAATGATATATATTAAATATTTGTTTCTTTTAATAAAATATTAAATATATTTATTTTTTGTTTAATACTTCCTTGATAAAATAGTAGAAAATATTTAGAAATACATAACATTTAAACTCACCAAAAAAGAAAGGAAGTGTTGTTTATTTAGGCTCCGTTTGGCAAAAAGTAGCAGATACCAGATAACTTATAGCGGATCAAGTAGCAAATAACTGATAGCGGATAAGCTACCACATTGAATTTAAAGTATTTGGTAAAATTAGCGGTTAAACTAACTGATAAATGTAAAATTACATAAAAGAATATAATTAATTATTGTCTATATTTCTTTAGTCAATATTAAATTAAATATTAAATATGGTAAAAATATTTATAAATAATAAACTAATTATTATGATATTTAAAAGTTAAAATTTTAAAATTTATATTTTAACGATATTATTTATTATTTGTTGTGACTTCATTAAAATACTTTTTATTGGTTAAAAATATTATATTTTAAATTTATTTCATTTTATTTATTGTTGTATTTATTATCATTAAAATAATGTATTTATTGGTTAAAATAATTTATCTATTTATTTCGTTTTTTATTATTATTATTATAATCTTTTATTTTATTTAATAGATGATAGGAAAGAAATTTAATAAAAGTGACGAGAGTAAAAACGAGTGAAAAAATCATATGCTATAAGCTCAAACGCTAGCCTTTCAAAAAACGTTATATACTACTTGAAAAATACTATAAGTTATCTGTTACCAAACAAGTCTATTTTTTGCTACTTCACCAAAAACAAGTCTATTTTTTGTAATCGCTGACGGATGATAATTGCCAAATAGAACCTTAGTGTTTATTTATTTATTTATACCCATTTCATACAAAAATTTCAAATTATCATCAATGTCACCGCCATTTACATATTCTAATTATCTTCCTTTCTTTTCCATTTTTTGAAAACCACCATGGCTTATAATTATTTTGTATAATATGTGTACAATATTGGTATAATTGTACTATAGTTTGAAAGTTTAATGTTAATATGTAGTTAATTTGAAAATTGGCATGATGAGGTGGTACTTTGGTGGTTGGGAAAGAGACACAGAAGTTAGAGTAATAAGGACGGCATGGTATATATTTTTTACATTTGTTACTCGTAATTAGAATGTTAAAAAGAAAACTAAATTAAATTAAATATCTATAATATATATAAAGACGAACCCTTTATAGACACATTTTTACAGGTGTCGCTTTGAGAGCATTTCAAGGATCAAATGGATTGAATTGATTTGAAAAGATTTTATTGATTAATGATTTCATGATTCATATTTAATGTACCTTATTTGAAAATGTATTGATTGTATTCGAAACAATTAATTTAAAATCGTATTTTCAATTGTCTATTTATTAGAGAATATTTTTATGTCTTATATCTTTAACTATTCATTTTGCGTCTGCAAACATTCGTGTTTCTTCTGTCTCTTTATTCTCTGGTATGATTTTTCTACCATCTCTCCTTTGGTTAATCTTCTCTCATTTCATTTACATTTTCTTCTCATTATTCCTATCCATTGCGGTTACTAACATTTGAGACTTTCGATTAAATGTTAGTTTGTGTTTTCTTTTTCATGATTAATCCTTTATATGTTTCAATTTATTGGTTTTTTAATCTAAAATCTTAATATCTGCATGTATTGATAAAATTTATTTGTTCATTTTGTTTTAGCCTTTGCATTATTGTTATTCCTTTGTTCATTAATACTGAATTCTCATCTAAGGTGAGTTCGTATTATTCCTATTTTTCTATTTTATTGTTAATCGTTTTTACTTATTATTTTTTAGTGTTTATTAATATTCTAATAGCCTCCAAACTATCGATGTTGTTTGATTTTTGTTCTTCTCCTCTTATGCAAACTTCTCCTCTAAGACAAATATTTCTTCTAATTTTTGATTAATTCATTTTTATTTATCGATTGTTTTTTAGAATTAATGCTTCTCTATTGCATTGTTAAGTTTTTTTTATTTTTTATTTTTATTTGTGATTAGTTTTGTTATTCTATGCAGATACAATATTGTTCTCTCTCAAACAAGAAGAAGTATTATATATCACAAGAATTTAGTTGCTTATTATTTTTTCAATATTTTCCAAGAAATTATGTATGGAAATTCAATAATTGTATATATTAGTGTGGTTTTTTGTATCTTTTAGGATCTATTTATTTTAGAAAATATATGTAATAGTTTATTAGTTGTTTTAATTTACAAATGCATATAAATTATTTCATTTCCCAATTCAAATTTCTTATTGTGAAAATTTTGATTTGATATAAATGTTTTGCCGTTGAATTTTTTGGAATGTCTTAAATTAATTTAATTTTTTTGAAAATGTATATATATTTTTATTTTTATACTATTTAAGTTTTTGTGAAATATTTAGGTATTAGTAAAAGTATTTGAAAAAAAATTATACCGATTTTATAAATCTCAATGATAGAAATAATTATAAAATTTATGTATAAAAAAATTAATTATACAACTTTCAATTTGCAAATGAGACAAATTATATTTTTCGGGATTAAGTTGAAATTCATAAAAGGAGTATGTTTATTATATGAATCAAATTAAAATCATAATTGAAAGAAATTATATCTTTGTGGTAAGGATCAGTTTTATAAATCTCTATGATGGGAATAGTTATAAATTTTTTAAATTTGAAATGATACAAAATATATCTTTAGGGATTACGTTGAAATTCGTAAAAGAAGTATATTTATTATAGGAATTAATTTAAAATCATAGAAAAAAATTGTAGTTGTATACTTCTATGATAGAAACCAGTTTTATAAATCTCTATGGTAGAAATTGTTATAAATTTTTTAAATTTCAATTTTTGACAAATTATATCTCTAGGGATCAGGTTGAAATTCAGAAAAGAAGTGTTTATTATAGGAATTAATTTAAAATGGTAAATGAAAAAAATTATATCTTTGCGGTAGGGACCGATTTTAAAAATCTCTATGATAGGAATCGTTATAAAGTTTTCAAATTTCAAAAGATGCAAATTATATATATATAGAGATCATGTTGAAATTAATAAAAGGTATTTTTTATTGCTGAAATCAATTTAAAATCATAGTTGAAAAAAATTGATGGACCGATTTCATAAATTTCTATGATAGGAATCATTTTAAATGTTTCAATTTTCAAATAATACAAATTTTATCTTTAGAGATCATGTTGAAATTCATAAAAGGTATATTTTAATTGTAGAAATTAATTTAAAATTGTAGTTAAAAATATTGTATCTTTGCGATAGTAACTACTTTTAAAACACAAAAACTTAAATGGTAATAAAAAATATTTTCTTTCATCTTAATTGATATACGTTGTAATCATTTTTCTTTTCTCATTTAGCATTTTTTACTTAATTAATTTATGAAATATTTTCTTTTGTCCAACCAAATTTGAATTTTTCAATAATTAATGTCTATAAATAAACTAATTAAAATAAGTAGTGTGGATAAAGCATAACAAATGAAAATAAATATTTTTTTCTTTATTATTACATTATCATCTAACTAATTTATTGGACATGTTATTTTTTTGAGAAAATTTGGAGATTTTAGACATTAATATATAGATGTAAATTGGTTAATGTAAAAATTATAAATAAAACATAACACATGGGATATACATTTTACATTAAATTATACAAGAAAAAATTGCACATATAACATTGTGCCAAATATTTTACGTGAAATCTCATCGACATGTGAATTACTTAAAAAATTAAACTTTAATATATAATTTAATAATCTTCTATTTCACTTTATGATAGTTTTAATATAAATATATTTTTATTCACCAACTAATTTATCAAAGACTTTTTCTTTTGGAATAGAACGGGGTTGAAGTACAAAAAAACAAACTACATGATAATACTACGAGGAGTATAAGCTCCCAACAAGTCACCTAGGAGCTGCTGGTTTTAAGAAAAAGAAGGTTGCTCATGCATAATCGAAGACTTTGTTTAATCTAAGAATTTTTTTTTTCAAATTAGTGTGTGTGTCTATATATATATATAAACTAATTAATTGGGAATAATAGATAATAGATAATATATAACACACGGTGATAAAGAAATACATAACAGTATATAGAGAGAAATTATATATAAAAAAAGTTTATAGGGAGAAATTAAAATTAATACATGAGAATAAACATTTTATGTTAAATCATATTAATATATGAATTATAAAGCAAAAATTGCACTTTATCACAATTTTAATATTTTTTTGAGAACACAATTTTAATATTTTTAAATTCATTGTTATTATAATTTTAATATAAATATATTTATTTCTTAATTTGCTATTATTTTTTCACTTAACTAATTTATTGAAGATTTTTCTTGATATGAGCAAATTTGAATTTTTTTGGACACCGTTTTCTATAAAATAAAAAACATGAATGTTTCAATTAATAGTTTACAGATAGTGAGTGATTTCGGTAGTAATAAAAATGAATTATTTATGGTGTTACATGAGAAAATATATTATGAAATAAGTTTCTACTAATTGAATATACACGACAATTTGATATGTAATTGATAAGTATAATTGATATAAATACATAAAGATAATTTATAATATAGATTTATAGATAATTGCAGTTGATGTGTTGTCCCATCAAAGTCGGGACGAGATTAAGTGGGTACTGCAGTTTTAGGTTTTTTTGTCATGTCCACTTACAACAACTATTTGAACTATTTTACTGTTTCAACCATAATTTGTACTATATTTTTGTTGTACTCAACTTTTAAGTTGTGAATTAATTAAATAATTAACCAACTATTTTCAATAGATAACAATAATTTATAATTTATTATATAATTTAAAAAACATAATTTAAAAAAATCTCAAATTTTTCATAATTATTCAAATATATTTTCTCATAAATTTTTATAAAATGCGTCCTATACCCCGTGCGTTGCACGGGTCACTACGCTAGTAAACTAATAAAGTTGAATTACACTGGTCAAGGTTCAGTAGCATGGATAGGCGATTGGATTATATAGGTCAACTGCTTTTATATTTATCCTTTTCGAATTTATTCTGAGTTGACTGGTCTCTGAAATGAACCTATTACACGTTTATGAATCAGTGGCAGAACAGTTTGATGCGTTGCGATAGACCACATACAATTTATGTATGGTACCCTCACAAGTCACAAAAGAATCTTGGGAGTCATACCGCGGCATAAATTAGGCAGCCAAAGATTTACTATTTGATGGCACAGAGGAATGGAAAATAGGACCAATTATAGTTGAAAAAATCTTTTTAGAGGTTTGACCCAAAGTTGGATATTGCAAATAAAACAAATTAATGGCCAACTGAACAAAACAAAAAAAATAATTATTAAGCAAAGTGGGTGTGATTAGATCATAGAATATAATTGAATGAATCAGAGGTGGTTAGTTTCTATTGGCTCCCGTGGCTTCCTTCCTTGTCGTTTTAGGTATCGTGGCCATGGACGGAGTGTGGTAAAGGAGTTTTGATCATTTTTATGTCGTGGAAACCATTCCTCTCTCTAGAAAAGGGACAACTTTACTTATTGAGCGTAAACGGAAAAAACGATGTGAAATTTTCTGACTTTTCGTTGTTATGAATATTACTCATACAATGGATTGACGGGATTATCATTGATCTATTGTAAAACATGGCGGGTTTCTTCCACGTGTTTGATCAACTTTCAATCTCAATCTTAGGTAGGTGATTGATATTTTATTTTGTTTCGGGAAATATAGTCTATAGAGAGAGGGTATTTAACATGATCTATTTTGTTGCCATAGAAAAATATACACTTCAATTAACTACTTTAAAAATTAAAGAAAAGGCCTTATACCTATTTTTTTGTCATATCAATTTTGCAAACCAACGTTCATTGGTCCGACTAGCAACTGCAGTTGGTCCTCATCCAATGTCTTTGATAAAAAAATGCACTGGAAGGGATAGCCTTAATGCAACCAAAGTCTTGAGGGAGATTAGTTTTTGTGCTAGTAGCCGGAGGATACTCCCGCCAATACCATGGTATCAACAAAAAAAAATACCAATTTTGCAAAATATCTACCGTTCTAATGAAAAAGAATATGGAAATTAATTGATGGATTTACCGTATTCTTAGAATGTATAAAAATTAAAACCGAATAAAAAAATGAAGTATAATATTTTATTTCCTTAACTCGTGTATATGTAGAATCATCGTGTCTATAAAATAAGATCTGTTAATGATTATTATTATATTATATATATATATATATATTGGACATTTGGCGAATAGAAAGATATTTTTTTATCATCATGGCTGCCTCTTTTATTTGTTTCTTGGCAATTAAGGGGCATGAAAGCAACATAAGATTAATGGGGTCAGATTTGTAATTTTAAATAGCATAATATTACATGGACCACCATGCAACACTCAAATTTTGAGTTTTACTCATACCACATGGGTGTTGCATGGTGCGATAGGTGTTAGCCTATCATTGCTCTTTTAAATATATCATATGGGGAGTGGGGAGTGGGGAGGGTGGTAATTTTGGTAGGAAATCATATAATTATATATTAATAATATTTTTTTAGGTATGGATTCAAATGTCTGCTTCAAATCCATCCAAATGGAGAAGGTGGGAGCCCTAATTTAAAAAAAATAAAAAAAGATTATTTCCTTTATTTCTCTCTCTCTCTCACAATCTGATTGATTGATATAAACTAATTCATTTTTCCCTTCAGGGGTATATATATAGGCACATATCCTTGAATAGGGCATTGCCAAGGCCAAATCATTATTTCACTCATATTATATTTTCTTGGCAATCAAATAGTGTGGGAGAAAAGGGGTGTCTCTGTGTGTTTGAAGAAGATCATGGACCCCAATAACAACACCAAAACGACCTTCAACTGTAGTAGCAAGAACGAGAAAAATGATGATGGAATTGGAGAGGCGCAATATCATGAAGTGAGTACTCTTGCGGTTCATAGCCAAGTGATAAAGATTAAGAAAGAGATAGAGAAAATCAAACACCCATCGCTGCAGCAGCTACACATGAGGCGGCGCTCCCTTCACCTCAGAGATGTTAACCGCCTTCGCTCTCGCTCACCGCTTGGATTGGCAGAGAGGGCTATCCTCGTTGGTCACTCCTAGAACAATAGAATAATTAGAATACACATGTCTATGTACATATACATAATATATATAAGATACTGCTAGAGAGTAGAGAGAGACTCTTCCCCTTGGAAGTTGCCTCTGTTCTGTTTCTTTCAAATTTTGTGTTTTTCTTTTTTACTTTCTAGCTTGTGTGTGATCTTGTGAACTCTCTTGTACATGTTTTTGGTGGCAAAGTTTGGGACATGGTTTCTCTAAAGTCTCTTCTCCTGGTTTTTTTTTTCTCGTGAAGAACTTCATATATAATTTTCATGTGCATGTGATTATACGCAAGACATATTCAATTCCTGGGTTTCTTTCTCTGCAGCCAAAGGGAAAATCTAATTCTAATAATGCCTTGTCTCTTCCCCTTGTTCCGTATCACATATAAATTAAAGCTGGACTTTTTCACCTTGGACTTGTTGAGAGTTATAACAATTAACAATATTTCTTATCTTTCTGGTAATTTAAAGTTTTTTCTTTATCATTTTTTGTTCGAGAGGAGGGCGAAGGGCATGGGCGAAGCCGCGAAGATTTCTGCCCACCCAAGAATTACTCCTACGAAATTAAGTTCTTTTTTACTTTTAATAATTTAGTTTTATTTGGCTGGCAAAGGGGGAGAGGGTTTCGTTGTGTGTCCCCTGTTATAGGGATCAAACACCATCTTGCTACATCACGAGGTGCTGATTTAACCTTAATAATAATAACCAAAGAGACGTGAGCCACGGGGAGAGGGTTTCGTTGTCTGCAACGTTTTTTTTTTTTTTTCCGCATCTTATGATGTGTGTGTCACGGGGTATGATGCCAGCGATTCGGTTGTGCTGGAAATTGGTGAGGCGTTGTAACGGTTTTGGACCTCTCTTGACGTTTGATTTTTTTCAAAACTGCTTCCTTGTGCGGGCAGGAGACTAGATCTAACACGGAACCTCGTGGTACCGCAACACGTTCGTATCCCATGTCAAATACATCAAAATCTCAACCTCCACGTATCATTCAAACCCATTGTCTGGTTTATTATAGTACACGTGTGCGTGGAGAGCATACGTAAACATATCTTAACCATAACATTCGAATTTGCGTATACGATTTTGAGAATCAATTATCAATATAAATAGTAATAATCAGTGATCTTTTAAATCAATAAGAGAGTAAATCTTCACATTTTTTCCATCAGTGATTACTGCTTTTCTTTTATTCTCTATACATTTCCTGCTTAGAAGTTAAGAGTTACTACATTTTACTAATTTTAAATTACAAGAGTTTAATAATAATTATATAACAACAGTATAAACATATCATTATATAGAGAGATCATTCTTTTATAGATATACCAATATACCAGTACAAACATATTACTATCAAGTCAAAACACGGAGATCATTCTTTGACTCTTTCGGTGTTAATCTTAATTGGTGGAAGACTGATTATTCTCATCAAATATCAATGATTAAGTGTGTAATAGGATAATGTAAAAGACTAAAAGTATAATATAATGACTAACTTGACAGAATACACAATATAGTCAATAATAATCAGTGCTAAACGGTTCAGAAAAATGTCATGTTAAAATTTCGCATCGCTATGTCAAACGTAATTTCTGTATCTGTCCCTCTCTTCATAAATTTCAACAATTTCATATATGGTCCCACTCATTTTATGTCTATGAAGAGGGAGAGAGAGAGAGAGAGCATGAGCGGATACATTAGAATAAAGGCGACAAGAGAATATTCAAGGAAGAGAAAGAGAAAAGGGAGCCAGAAAGGAAAAGGAAAATGTAGGCGGAGGGGAAGGGAACAAGATACTCAATAACAGACAATGTGTGATGGGATGAGATTCATGACAGCAAGTGTGAAGTGTTCACCATCACTTATCCTTCGGCAGTCACAGTCTCCTTTGATGAGAGAAGCTTTACCCTCCTTGAGAGATTTCTCATTACATCTATGATTACAGATTTTTTTTGGATTCTGAACTGGATGGCTAACTCTGTTGAACCTGAAGCACCCTGCTTCAACAGTGATTCATCATCCATTATTTTGGTGGGAAAATGTCCCAGTGCAATGACACACAGAGCAATTAGGGTACGAAATACAGCAATGTCATTTGCAACACCAAGAGAAGCCTCAGCATAGAAAGACTTGAGCGTGCTGAGGTCATACTTTTGTACAGTTTTCATGTCACTTGCAAGGATTACTCTCAAAGCAGCCAACAAGCGGCCTTCTATTATCTCTTGACCACCCAAGCTTACCTGTTACAAGAAAACAAATAAATGAACTTGTATCCTCAAGCTTACTTGTGCTAAGATCAGCCAATAATCATGAAAGTTGTTTCTTTACTTATAATGGCTGATCCTATGCTTTGGAAAATTCAGTCCTAAAAAGGCATTTATTAACTGTGGGCAAACGGGAGGACCAAAAATAATGGATGTGATGTTGATACAAGAACAGAGAATTAAATATGATCATATAATTTTGTGGAAGAAACCTTGAGATCTGGAGCTTCTCCAGCTAGATTTAGCTGAGATAAAATAAGTTCCTGCCATGGAGCAGGTGTCGAGAAGTTTGGTGAAGAAACTCCAGCTGCCATGCTTGCAGCATCCAGAAGAGCACCATCATATTTGAGCTCAATACAGTCATAAGGGTTTGAGTGAATCACGAATCCGTAGTCAAGAAGGAAAAGATCATTGTTTAAACATCCATAGCAAAGTAATAAAGGATCATCTTCTTTGATTGCCGTCTCAGCCACAACCTGAGGCAAAGACTTGAATAACCCAGACAAAGATAAATCCATTTGTTTCTAAAAAACAGGATTTGGTGTGTGTGGTGTTTTTTGTGTGTGTGTGTGTGGGGGGGGGGGGGGGGGGGGCGGGAGTGTGTAGGAAAGAGTATGAGAAAACATGCCTTCACTTGCATCTTTGAGCTATCAGTATCTTGTTCCTGAACAATTCTAGCATTTGGATTGAAACTGTGATTACACATGTCAATTAGAGGGAGCATCATGGGTATGTCAAAGTTTATCCCATTTGGATTCTTGCCACCGTGTAACCGGAATGCTCTAGAGGAGACTGCTGACATCGCCCATCCAAGAGACGATGCATCTACTTCTTGGCCACCAAAAGGGTGCTTATCTGGTGTAAGGCTGCCCAAGGCACGCTTGACTTCTTGCTCAAAATCAAGAAGAAACCGGCATCTTTTGTTTACCTGTCTCATAAATTTGACTTAAATTAGCAACCGTACTTCAGGTCTTCAAGGCACTCAAAATAGTCAATAGATGACGAGATAGGAAATTTCAGCCTCTGGTGCTTACAGATGTTGGCTATCTTATAACAATTTCAGATGTTTTAAAGGGAAAAATCTCACATTGCTTAGGTGAGGAGTAACAAAAACCCACTAACATTATTTAACTTGAATTTTACCACTGGTTTTATACACTGATTCTTGTTTTTCTCCTTCCCCTCTTCAACTTCTCCATTCATATTAATTCCAGGCCTCAAATCAAAGTGCAACTCTCTCATGTCCCCAGTAGCAAAATGAAAGTAAATGCATTGGCACAGTAAAACATGTTTGAGAGGCACTTCAAATGTGATGGGTTCATTGATTGGGGGAGTTACAGTTAGTTAGGAGTTGCCTATGAAGAGGGGTGAGAGGAGAGGGGTTGTCTTTTGATTTGGAAGTTGGGAATAACCTGGGAATATAGTGTAGAGATTCATTCATTCAACAAAGATATTATGTTTTTCTTTCATAATCGGAACCAGTTCCTATCAAAATGATTCTAATATATCCACTTTACGAAACCAGAAAATTTGAAAAATGAGAGACACACAGAAATGCATCTCAAAATTCGTATGTATGTATATATATATGTGTATATATGATGCTACATCAGCTTTTTATATTGGAGATCAACCAAGTATGGTATACTGATATTCATTTGTCTTGTCGAAATGAAAATCAACAAAATCATTTATTGACTAGTCATCTGCATGGTGAAACTTTCTACTGTTACATCAGATTCAGTCCTTAATGGTTTTATCTGTGCAATTCTAGAGAATAGTACCTGATGTAGAAGAGGGGCATACTGCAAGTTCTTTATGTCATCCCCAGGAAAGAAGATAGGCACACTGTATGTTTCTGGGAGATTGCTAATGTATGGCCACCAAAATGATCCAACTTTCGCCCTTTCTTGCAGAAGCTTCAAACCCAGTTTCATTGCCCATAGTTCCTCTGCCAAATGCTACCAGTGTCCAATTTATTTACATTGAAAACTCAGTAGAGCCTATTTATGAGAACATGGGTCACCAGCCTATACTGAGTAGAAAAGAGATGTCTATGTGCAAGCTATGTTATCAAATAGTTTATCCTTAGGGAGAATAACATGGATAAACAAGGACTTATATGTGTTTGATCTATCTCATAATCGCTGCCCTTCTGCGATATTGAAAACATGCAGTAAGAATAACAAGAGTTCAAGGAAGCCTGTGTCTGTGTGCAGCTAGACTTTTCACATCAAAGACAAAACTTCGCTTTCTGACTTGCTTTATTTTGATTCTTGGAGCACATCTTTATTTTTTCTTCTATGACTCTTTGGAAAATGAATATCGTGTCATATAATTTTTCGATGTTGAAGACCATACAATAATTTTCTATGAAGTTAATAGAACAAGTGACTAGGTTATGAAGGATGTACAAGGCAAACAGTTCCAGATCCAGTACAAGTTTGAGTCAGCAATAACATTACAATGGAATCACACTATAAAAGGCATCGTCAGAATAACACACCAGCCCTCCAAACATATGTCAAGACAAACACATTACAATGTAGAAATTAAGAAACAGTAAAGGAAATTAACAGTGTGTCACAAATTATCTTAGATTCAAGAAGTGGAGCATTATTGGGGAAGGGATATTTCTTCCTCAAAGTACAATCCAATTTCAAAAGTTACATTAAATTATAGAATAGTTGGAATTGAAAAATATAAACACAATTAATCAATATATCGAATAATAAACGTTACCGGGAACATGGCGAGCCAATTGAAGCAGGACAGAGTCGTCGTCAAAAGAGGAAAAGTGAAGAGGAAGGTGTTGCGGGAGAACAATGAGGTCACTACCCATTGGGATTTCTTCCTTGGCCACTAGTCCAAGACCATAACCATTGGGGTCAAGTTGTGGTGCTATCTTCACCGCTCGGTGCACGAAGCCACCTTCTCTGGTTACCCACTTGATGAGGTCAGGTGGATGGGGCACTATCCGTGATGCCGATGACGATGCGGCGCATGTTAGCGGACGCAAGTGGGTCAACGAACACATTACCGTCTTCGAAGTAGCCATAACCGAATCAATCCCCTTCACTGGTTCACTGCACTGCTGTGCTGTGTCTGTCTGTGCTGCCTTCAAAGATATCTATAACTATTTATCTATAACTATTTATAATGGGGATACAATGAGTTTGGTAAAATCTTTTTTATTGGACAAAAATACCCTTAAACCAACAGTAACTGCTGTTTGGCTAAATTGAAGGAAATAACTGTACTCCTCCCCATTATTGCCCCAAAAGTTTTCTGCAACACAGTATCGCCATTTTCAATCCAAAAGGTATTGAGTGAGATGGTGCTCAATTGCATCTTCCGGTTCCAGACTATAGAAAAGGCTTTCAAGGTAATGTTCTAAATCAAAATCTCATAAATGATTTTATTTTCAGTTTACTCACCATCTATCACGTTTTTGATTTGAGACAACAATTACTATTGGTGAAGATTATAATATAGTGAAATCCTTTTTTTCACTATTACTAATTTCTTTGATTTTTCTTTCATTGATTCATTTTTTCATTTCTCTTGGACTTTCTATCACTATATAGTCATTATCAAATTTAATATTTAACTCAAAAAATAAAAAAAATGGACAGACAAGCACGGCAGGCCGCTAGTTGGGGATAATAACACTACCACAACGTTAATTAATTAATTATTTATTAACTAATCTTAAAACAACCATACCAATACACCATGTGTCCACGCTAATATTTTTTTTATTATTCGGAAAAAGTTTGACGGACACCACCAAAAATGTTTATCACTATAGTGAGATATAGAAAAATGAGAGAAAAACAATAAAATGATAAGATGTTGATAGATTGATGATATGATAGTTAAATTGAGATAGAAAGAAATGATAGAAAGAAAATTGATAATAATATTGTTTATATTATTCATAAACAATAAATATAGAAACAAATTTGATATGAAATTTTTATTAAAACATATACATGGAATTCAACCGATATTAATATGAACACCGATAATTAAATATCCAATCACTTCTCACACACTCAATTCTAACAAGTTAAATTAAATGAATAAAACAAATGTGGTATATGTGTGTGTAAAATGTCCACCTAAGGTTATTGTATATTGGACCTATTAAGTTATAGTTCACATATTTAAAACATTTGTAAAATTAAAATCATAATTTCATATCATAACTATGAAATCATAAAATAATAAGTTCAAATATTTTCCTTTCATTTAACTTCTTAATGGAATACCTATAAGCTTATAAAAAAATTCATCAGTGAATGAATACTCATAAAATTATTTTACTAGAAAAGATTTTGTGAATTAGTAGCTAATCCAGATTAGGTCATAATAATGTGTTTGGATGGTTATTTTAGTTGACTTATAAGCTTACTTAACTAATTTATAAATTTATTTAATCAAAATAAAGGTATTTGATACACAAACTTACCTCGCTAACTTTTATGACTCTTTAGCTAGTTTTGTTTGTAAATACTTTTTAGCTAGCTCAATCAAATAGTCATTTTTAACAAAATTCAACTAGAAATGTTGACCCATGTATTTGCACAGGTTGGCGATTATTATTGGTTTTAATTTATTTAATTTGTTTAATAGTAACTTAATATATAATATACTCTAAATTAATAATGGTATTGGTTTTGTGACACTGACAAATTTGTATTTTAGTTAAATATGAAAACTCTATGTTATAAGCAGTCAACAATTGCTCATATCAATAAAAATGAATGTCAAATCAAATAAAAAAATAATTAAAATAATTTTCTAGTCCATAGAAAAATATAAATAAAACCTATAAGTAAATACTATTTTATTTATAAAAAGTAAAATAAAAATATAATTTTATAATATGAAAATTTACAGGAACAAAAAATGAATGAAATCCATAATAAAAAAGTATTGGCAAAATTATACTTTTAGTCCCTTAAGTTATTTTATTTTTTTAAGTTGACTCCTTATCTTCATTTTTAAATAATAAGGTCTCTTATGTTTATTTATTTTTTCAATTTGGTCATTTTCTTCATTTGTTGATGATGTGTCAGTTTTTGATTGGTCTCGATTTACTGTACACCAACATCTCAGACCAATCAGTAATTGACACGTCATCAAAAGGAGCAAATTGAAAAAATAAATAAACATAAGGGACCTTATTGTTTAAAAATGAAGATAAATGATCAACTTGAAAAAATAAAATAACTTAAGGGACCAAAAGTATAATTTTGCCAAAACTATTTTATTCGAAGAAAGTAAAATTAAAGAAAATATAATTTTTGTAACCTGAAAATTTATAAGATAAAAAATATGAACGAAACTCATAAACAAACACTATTTTATTTATTAAAAATAAAATTAAAAAAAAAATAATTTTGTAACATAAACATTTATGACAACAAAAAATATGAATAAAATTTATAAGTAAACGCTGTTTTAATATTTATTAAAAATAAAATTAAAAAATTTACTTTACTGTCTAAAAACTTAGAAAAATACAAAAATATAGATTAAACTTGTGAGTAAATATTATTTTATTTATCAAAAATAAAATTAAATAAATAAAATTTACAACTTAAAAATTGACATAAACAAAAAATATGAATAAAATCTAGGAGTAAATACTATTTTATTTATAAAAATAGAATTTAAAAAAATAGTTTTGCAATCCAACGACTAAACTCAATTTATTTTCCGGGTATATAATTAGAGAACTCATAATCGATTTTCTCGTTACACATGCACATACATCCCCAATTTTTGGAGCTTGAGAAGACATAGATGGCCTTCATTTAAAAACCGACTCCACCACGGCAGTACTCTTTAGTTCGCCCACCGGCAGCTCCGCTCGTCCCCACCTCCAGACGCCGGCACTGCCACCCCCAATCATCGTCGCACCACCAAGCAACATCGGGAAGTCCATCGCTGCACACAGGAAGCGTCTTCTCCATTGCAGGTAAGGGTCCCGACACTGCTTCCCCCCCCCCACCCCCCCCCCCCCAAAAAAACTTTATGCAGTGTTACTGTTACGGAACTATTTAGTTCCGTAATTGTGAATGTACAATCCCGGAACTGTTAGTTCCGTGAGTACCCAGATCAGGCCACCATTCCTTTCTGGCTTTCTCCATTTTTTTCCTATTATAAAATCGGGCCACAACCCAAACGTCGATATAAACATATGCACATTCCGACCAACTCATATTAAGCTTTTGATTATTATTTTACCGAATAATAACCTCTTAATTGATTATGTTTCCACATATAAATTGTTAATTTCTAGACTTTTATGTAGATGTATTTATAAAAGAATAAAAGAATATAATTCAATAATAAAAAAATAACTAAAACATTGAAGAGGGAGATTGAAGAGAGAAGGGGGAAGAGAGAGAAAAAAACTGAAGAAAAATGGGAAGGTGGGGAGTGGGGGTTGGGGAAGAAGGAAGGGATGGGGGTAGGTTTTTGAGGGTTGGGGTATTTTTATCTTTTTCATAGACAAAAACATTTTAATGTATGTGGGGAGAAATATTGGTATGTGAAGGGAGAATTTCCCTTGGGATTTTAATCAAAAGGGGCATTTCAAATATTAGTGTTCCCGAAACAGAACAGAACGGTAGTTTCGCTTTGGCCTCCCACCGCTGCTGCCTGCTGGTAAGACACTCTGCTCTTGGTTTTTCCCTACACAATTCGATTAGTAGAAATCTCAAAATCTCAATCGATCGAACGGCGATTTCGATTTGAAAATAAATACTACTCATCTCAAATCTCATGTCTTAGGGTTCCTGGCAATAAGTTCGATTGACTTGAACTGAACGCAACTTAATTATTCAATTCGAAATAAATATTATAATATACTTTACTGATTTTAATTATTCAATTCCAGGTTCCACCAAAGTAGCTTCTGTCTTTGCAGAAATGGCCGCATTCTTAGCTCGGAAATCACTTCTTGCCCTTCGTACCCGCCAGCTGGTAAGATAAACCTGATTTTTTATTCTCTGTTATTTGTGATAAAGTGTTGGAAATGAAAGGAAGAAGAAAAAGCTCTTAATTAAACGTGGATGGCGTTTTACCTTGATAGAATACACTACATTTCTTTTTCCCCTCCCTTCCCTAATTTCTCTTCTTTGGTTCTAAAGATGCGAACTACTCTCGTTACATACTTATGTTGCCTGTCTATGTATTCTGATTTCTGACCCTTTTTTTTTTTTTTGTCTTTTTACTATACATAATTGTTGCTTGTGAGGCTCTTAATAATTTTCTAGTTATAAGATATTCTTGTGAGTATATGGATCATTTTTGTTTCTAGGATGCCAAATGTCTATCATTCCTTATTGTTCTTCTTGTTTAGGCTGTGGCAGGTCAAGGGCTGCACAACTCCCAAAATTATGGCCTGCGATTCGGGGCACACCCCTACTCTACCAAAATAGGTCTGTCATTTCTCTTACCAGTTTTGTGTACATTCTTATAGAATGGTTACCAAGCAAAATGATTGTTTTCTACACCAAATCATTCATTGCGTGAACAATGGTGATGATGATCCTGTTTTTGGTTCGTCATGCTGTACAATAAATGAACTACCTAGAAGGTGGTAATGACGAATGAGCAGGGTTTGCATGCACTGTTTCAAAAAAAAAATATTCCTGGAGATATCTCAATTGGTAGAGTATGAGGAAAGTGCACAGGTTCAAACACTGCAATACACTCCACTCTCTTTTCCTTAACCATGGCACTGGCTGCCTAGCCCGAGGGCCCACCCCAGTCCCCCAACCCCCTCCCCCCCACCAAGGAAAAGCATCTAATTAAGTGGGTCAAGGGTTCTCAAATATTTCAATAGATTTATCATTTGTGACTATCAATTGAGATATCTACTGAATCTCCATTTGCTTTTCCTATGCATGTGTTACACTATGTATGCCCCCTTGATGTATATCATAATTTTTTTGTACACAAATTGCAGAGGACGAAGAAAGGGAAAAACTTGCAAAGGAAATTTCAAAGGATTGGAGTGCCGGTATTTATTCGGGAGCCTTTCACTTTCAATTTGATCTTCCTGTGTTTCTATGATGTAACTAAATCATTGATGATGCTTTGGAATTTGGATGACAGTTTTTGAACGTAGCATCAACACACTTTTTCTCACTGAACTTGTTCGAGGTCTAATGCTGACGCTGAAATATTTCTTTGAAAAAAATGTTACAGTAAGTGTCTTCAATAACTGTTTGCTGGCCAAGATTGTTGCAGCTTCTAGTTAAATGCATGACCTCTTTAATGCAGATAAATTATCCATTTGAGAAAGGCCCTCTGAGCCCTCGTTTCCGTGGGGAGCATGCACTCAGACGATATCCAACAGGAGAGGAACGTTGCATTGCTTGCAAACTTTGTGAAGCGGTAAGGATTTGGTTGTTTATCCAATAATTTCAGTTTAACAATCATCATTGAGAGAGCACATACTACCAAATGGCATGACTACATGACGGCATTTTCCTGTTGCTTTAATAAACTGCGCTACTACTGCTAAGTTTGACAATTTTTTACTGAATATTTTTTATATACAGATAGATATTACCAAATGTAGCTTTTTGTTGGTTAATATATAAACAAATGTGCATCTGTTTTTGAAAGTTTAAGACAGAAAGCTTTGATAGGTCTACGAATCTGTAGCATATCATTAGCTGAACCAGGCAAAGGAAAATGTGCTTGCAATCACTAAGAAATATAAATCTGTCTAATTTAGATATCCCAAATAGGGCTGTCAAACCCTCTCTACCATGGCTAGGTATATTTTCCTGTATAGCAATAATAGTGGTTTTTTTCACTATGGAACTTTGAAATCTTTTCTCTGTAAATGGACTACTCCAGTATTATCCCTCTGGTAGGACAAACAAACAGAGCTAGTAGAAAGTAGGGATAAACAGAGCTATTAGGTGAATGTCTCCGGATAACAATTCAGTTTCAAAACATAGGCTGTGAGCCCATGAAGTAGTCCCCAAATAGTGAAATCTAGTTAGTGCAAGTGATGCCAATTTTATATTAAAACTCTCAATTTTACTAGAAATCCTACGGTACCAGCTAACCCCAAATAACTGAGCTATTAATAAGTACCCTAAGTAATAATTACAACAAATGATCAAATCCATTTTATTTCCACTTCTCCATAGTTGCTCTGTTTCTCACCCTCCTTTCAGTAGAGTCAGCAGCTGTATCATTATTATTTTGTCCAAATATTTTTCCCCCAATCAGATATGTCCTGCACAAGCAATCACAATTGAGGCTGAGGAGCGAGAAGATGGCAGCCGCAGGACAACTCGGTGAATTACCTTCCTTGTTTGCCTCCCTTTCTCCTTCCCCCATTCCTCATTTTTGCTCTAATTTGTCAAATCTTTCAGGTATGATATTGACATGACCAAGTGCATCTATTGTGGATTCTGTCAAGAGGCATGCCCTGTTGATGCCATTGTTGAAGGGCCGAACTTTGAATTTGCTACAGAGACTCATGAGGTTCATTTTCATTTCCTTTGTATTGAATTATGTGACTACGATCTGTTAGTCCTCTCATGTAACTGTTTCTTCGCTTATTTATTATTAGGCTTAAATATGTTTTTAGTCCCTCAAGTTTGGGTAATTGTTGCTTTTAGTCCTTCAAATTTAAAACGCCTATTTTTTATCCCTCATTTTTAAAAATGTGTCTTTTTAGTCCCTTATTTTCAAAACTCGTTTTTTTAGTCCCTCATTTTTTAAAAAGTGTCATTTTTAGTCCTTGAGGCTAAATTTTAAATTTGAAAAGTATTTTCTAAATTTATACTTTGACCCCTCCTAAAGTCTGATGTTCACCTTAACCCGTTTTTCGGTTTTTCTCCCTCTGAACTGATGCACCGTGACCCCATCCCTGCTAGGAGTAGTTCCAAAATCCTCCCTCGAAGCCGCCATGAGATGTGGCATTTCTCTCGTTCTCCTCCCTGTGCGATCGCGGTGGCCCCCTCCCTTCCTGCCATTGTGCGCAACCTCCCTTGTCCGCGCGAAGCTCCTCCCTTGGCCGCACGGGGATAGGGGGCCGCGGTGTATCAGTGGAGGGTGAGGAGAACGGAAAAACGGGTTAAGGTGAATATCAGGCTTTAGGAGGGGTCAAAGTATAAAATTTAAAAAATACTTTTCAAATTTAAAATATGGTCCCAGGGACTAAAAGTGACACTTTTTCAAAAATGAGGGATTAAAAAAACGAGTTTTGAAAATGAGAGACTAGTTTTTATTTTTGAGGGACTAAAAGTGACAAGGTTTAAAAATGAGGGACCAAAAATAAGCGTTTTAAATTTGAGGGACTAAAAACAATTATCCAAACTTGAAAGACTAAAAACATATTTAAATTTTATTATTATTATTATTATTTATATGTTTAAATGTTGCAGGAGCTTCTATATGACAAAGAGAAGCTGCTTGAAAATGGGGATCGATGGGAAACTGAAATTGCAGAGAACCTGAGATCTGAAAGCCTTTATCGCTGATAGTTCCCGTTTGATCCTTGGTTGTTGCTTATTCCGTCTTATTGAGCACTGATAAATAAAATGATCAGTGAATGGTCTTAAAGATTTGTATGGATTCACGGTTGTTACACCAGGTTTTTTATTTTTATTTTTTTGTTTGTCAATTGTCGCATTTCTGGTAAGCATGCGATGGTGATGCCTTTTTGCCCTTTGAAATATTGAAAAATGCGGAAATAATTCTTATTCAACATAATATAAGTCAATAAGATTATAGCTCAATTTATAATGGTTCACGTCTTATGCTTTAATTTATTTAACATAGTCTCTGTGTTTTGTAAATCAAATATGTTCTCCTTGCAGGAATAGATGGGGAAAAATATTCGCATTTATGATTTATCCTCGCGATACTGAGGGATAGATACTTGTTTAGCGAGAGCAGTGATCATATAACACCGGTCAGTCCGGTCTAGTGGATATGCATATAAACACGCAAAAAAAAAAGTACTATTTATATTATGATTTTTCTATTAATTTGAGATGATAATTTTTTTAGTTAATTCATAGTAATTATAAAAATGTAAAATTTTATAATTGCAATTTTTATGAGTTGATTATTGCAAAGTATTTATAATTAAACTTGATGTGTTGTTCGTAATATTATTTGGTTGTATGGTATTTTTTATTTGTCAAATAAATTTATTTATTTTGGTAAGCCACTGTCAGAGGCTTTGGTTTTCAGTTTGGGATTTAGTTATATTTAAAACTATTTGTTTTTTTCTAAGAGCGTATTTTGTGGGATCGAATATTGGTATTCTCACCTACTAATTCAGTCTATTGTTAACTTAGCTATACTTATTGGATAAAGTTATAGTATATTGTACTAAAGTGTTTTTTTCCTAAATTTTTTAATATCCACACATATTCATGAATATTCACTATTTCTTTTACGAAATGAATATCCACTATTCATATGAATATAATCGTGCTCATGAATACAATCTTTTCTCACCCCCCCCCCCCCATATTTTGGTGCTTGTCCACAGACTATAGGCTAATAAAAAAAATCAAACTGGATAAAGATGATTTGTCAAGACATTTATTTAGATTAAATTGAACTCGAAACTTTGTTAAGAAGAATTATACTTTTTGTTACTTGGACTAAAATTAATAAACTTCATCAATAGTTGTCTTAATGGAAAGTAACGTGTATTTTAAACGCACAACGAGCGTTCAAATCTCGAAGAAGAAAAAAATATATTTTATTTTTAAGATTTTTAATTTTTCTATTATTTTCTCACTTAAAAATTTCTCAAAGTTTTTTTTTTAAACTTACAAATGTGTTGGGCAGACTTTGGTATTTACACAACATATATGTATTGAGATACCAACATAGCGTGATCGAAACGGCATATACCCGATTCCTTTAAGTATAATATTTGAGATTCCATCATAGAGATTTTTTGTATGGGTATATGTAGGAGAGATCGGCTCCAACATCTAATGTGAGACGAGAGTTCTCTAAATGAGTTAACCTCTATAGTTGTGCATGAAGAATATACTCTCTTTTTTTTGTCTAGAAGAATATACTCTCTTACATTAAAGGTCGTAGTTTTTTTTTCTTGATAAAAAAATAGTAGTTTTTTTTGGGTCAAAGGATCAATAGATGCTTCAATATATACTCTCTCACATTAAAAATCATAGTGAGATAAAGGAGGGAATTTATATCCTCACATACATACTTTGCTATCTACACATACATGTCCGCAGAACTAAAATTATTAGTTCTATGGGTTTATTTTTTTTTCCAACACACACATGTCGCGGAACTAATAGTTCCATTACAACCCACGGAACTAATAGTTCCGCGGCATGTGTGTGTTAGAAAAAAAATAAACCCACGGATGTGTGTGTTGAAAAAAAAAACTCGCTAAACTATTAGTTTCGCAAATATATATGTGTAGATAGCAAAATATGTATATACGGATATAAATTCCCGATAAAGAATTATGTTATTTGGGCCAATCGAGGGCGGAATCAAAGCCCAGCCCAAACTATTGGTTGGCCTGTAAGATAGCACGACATATCGTGCGCGTTACGCACCGAATCTTTTTGGGTTGGGTTTCCCCTTCTCCTCTGTACAATTACAATCCATTTTCTATTCATCTTTACTTAGTACCACCTACTGCTTCAGTTTCAACACAAACAAACAATTACTTTCATATTCGTTCCGTGTTCCTCTTTGGAGTTCTCAGATCACGCATCAGGTATCCCTCTTCCCTCCCTCGAAGACCATCATCGTTCAATTCTGGATCCCGATAAATCCTTCTATTGCCTCAAGTTTTGCGCTGCTTTCTCAGTTGTTTATCAGTATTCAGTTAAATTTACCAGCTGTTCCCCCTTTTATTCAATCAACTAATGAATTGATGGATGATAGTGTTTGCGATGGTGCCCTGGGTCTTAGGGTTTCCTCAATTACTTGTTTTTCTCCTAATTTTGATTCCACTGCTTGATTTTCACATGTTTTGTGGAGAGAGTGCTTTTTAAGTTTAGGAATCCCTCTTAATTAATAAATTGTTTTGTATTTTATCATTTTCCACTGCTCGAGTTTCCTTGCATGTACATTAGTGTTATTATTTGACGCATATGGTTGTTTACTCTTACAGGGATTTTGGAGGCTTGATCCTCTGGTGTTACAATCAGCACAATAGAAAATGGTATGCTTCCTAGAAATGTCAAGGTTTTTTTTTTGGTTTATAAAAATGTTTTTTGTTTGTGTTTTCCTTTTTCAAATTATTTTTATCATTTATTTGTACAAATATCTGACAATAGGAAATAGTGAAAATAAGATGACATTTTTGTAATTACAAGTAAAAAATAAAATGGAGACATAAAACATTTCCATAAATCAAACACACCTTAATTATCTTCTTGTTTTTTGTTCTGATGGATAATTTATTCCAGCTCCTTTGTCTTCCTGGAAGTATTTTTTTCTGGTATCGTCACCATTGATTATGCTTTTCCCCTCTTCTGACATGTATTAGTTTATTATTTTTTAACTGTGCTAGTTGTATGTAATATTGATTGATGCCATGATGGTGGCGATATTCGTTGCTTATTACAATATTATCTACTGCCTGTACGCTTGTCACAGTTTTTTGATGGATATGGATATCATGGGACATCTTTTGAGCAGACATATCGATGCTACCCTGCTTCTTTTATTGAAAAGGTTAGCATTCCTTTCAGGCATCTGTTGCTAATATTGTGTAACAACATAGAATTTGGAAAAGTTTATTGATGGTTAATTCCTATTTTGATTGGTCATTGGGTTTGGTGTTCATTGCCACTGTCAAATGTATTGTTTCTGATGAACTAAAATCAGACATGAGTTGTGCAGTTATTTCTTATTTCTACAGTTTTTCAGATATTCTTTCCAGTGTATATCATGTGCAATAGATAGTATTTTATATTAGTTTCCTTATCTACTAATTCGTTTGTGTTCATCATAAATTCAAAAAAAAGGTAAAACAATTTCTATTTATGGTGAATCAAGATGCATTGCATATATACATATGCATAAATCATTAAAATAAAATTATAAGTTCATTCCAGATATTTATGATGAAAAAAGAAATTGCATGGGCCCAAAGTTTGGAAAAATGGTATTATGAGCAGAATTGTCAACTTTGTTAATGCAGATTGAAATCCCATTTTGATCGAATTCTCCTTCATATTTCCTTATATACCAGAAGATATTCGCGTAAGACAAAGATTTGGAAGCTAGTTGGAAATGTAGAATGTTGAAGCATGAAATGTCAAATCTGAAAAAAGAATTTAAATATACTCAAATTGAAGTGGCTTTAATCTATATATAATAGTTAATGTGTGAGAGATGTGACATTCGTAAAAGTTTAAACCAAATATTTCATAAAACCATCTACAATATTGAAGAATGAAATGTCAAATCTAAAACAAAAACTAAAGATATCCAATAAAAGTGGCCTTATTCTCTAGTAGTTAACGTGTGAGAGTTGTGACATTCTTAAAAGTTTAAACTGAATATTTCATAAAATTTTCTAACTTTCCTGTCTTTCTATGTTTTGCATCTCAATCCTGCAGCCCCAAATTGAAAGTGGTGACAAAAGTAAGTTTCGATGGCCATGTTAGATTTGAATTTTTGGAATATCATGTTCTATATGTTCCTGTCTAATGTCAAAATTAAATTATTGTTGTGCTTCAGTTATAATGCCTCCATCAGCCCTTGATCGTCTAGGTTAGTCATGCCACTATTGAACTGTTATCAATTTTGCAATTTATTTCCTGGTGAACACATATCTTATTCAAGTTTTCAATACTAATATCAAGTTTAATTTGCAGCATCTCTGCATATTGATTATCCAATGTTGTTTGAACTCCGGAATGATGCTGCTGAGCGGGTTTCTCATTGTGGGGTTCTGGAGTTCATTGCAGAAGAAGGCATGATATATATGCCATACTGGGTAGGCAATCAAAAGTAATTGTTTGTGAACATGCTTTGTAAGCTTGTTTCACTAATATGGTTCTCCTTTGAGTTTTGACTTCTTTTAATTGATGCTTCTTCTTCATGGGTTCTTATACAGATGATGGAGAACATGCTTTTACAAGAGGGGGACATTGTAAGAGTGAAAAATGTGACACTTCCAAAGGGAAAATATGTTAAGTTACAGCCTCACACAAAAGACTTCTTGGATATTTCCAATCCAAAGGCTATGTGAGTTGATGTTTATTTTGTTTTTAGTTCAACAAAGCTATGACATTTCCAAACTGATGGTACTTATTGCAAGGATGCAATGCTGTAGCTCTAATGTGTTTCTCCTTCCAAATTTTATATGTGACGTATCCGCCCATATAATCTTTCCAAGATATTCATGCTGTTTGATGTTATGTCAATCTAGGGATTGTTATTGCACCCATAATCCTAACTTAAGTGGGTGGGCTCATTTTCTTGTAACAATCTGGTACTTTTGGTTTTAGTTTTCATTAGATCTGTTTAACTGGTTCAGTGCAAAATTTCATATTTGAAAATTGGGCTGGACCTGACCCCTAGCCAAATTGGGCAACCTGGTGATACAAAGTTCGTGCCATGGTAGGGTCAAGGGAAGGGTTGAATTCATTGAGAATCTACAAGTCAAGGGAAGGGTTGGATCTATTGAGAATCTATTGTAGGCAGCCTTACCTTACATTTGCAAGAGGCTGATTCCATGACTTAGTTAAACCTGTGACCTTGTAGTCATGCAGCAACAACCCAACCATTGCACCAAGTCTCCCCTTTATTTATATAGAGATACATTTTATTTGGCCATGTTTATATGTCAGTGGCTTGTCATCCACTATCCCATCTCCCATTACTAAAGAACATTCACATGGCATTTGAATTCACCTACTACCTGTATGTTAGTTTTAGATTCCATAGCCTCTGAAACTGCATTTTACCAAAGGAACCAAGGAGTAACTTTTGTTAAAATAGCTTCGGGAAGTGTTTTTTTTATTAGTGGTGAGGGGTATCTAAACCAAAAGGGTATACATCAATAAATCAAACTGACTCCCTGAGTGTGGTTTTGTCGAAAGTTTGATTTGTTATCACATTGGTTCGTAGTCAAGACAGTGGAAAATGTATTGGATTGGCTTTGTCTTTAATAGATGGCTAGACTGAACTGAAGATTGAAGTTGATTACCGTAATTGATATTGAGGAGATATTTGTCCTTGTCTTTGCTATTAAGCACTGTAATATATGGTGTTTATAGAACTTGATGCATGTTGGAAATTTTTTGCATCCATGCTCCTTAACTAACATGTAGGCAATCTTAGAAGTGTGTAAAACCTAATTATTTCATAGAACTATATTTAATGTGGTTCAGAGCTAGACTCAGTTACAGCATTTGAATTCTTGTCCATGAGTGATCCACGGAAGTAGTTTATTCCATCTTCACATCCTACACTAGTTCTGTATTTACTTGCACGCACTGACTGGAGTTAGATTTTCGTGTAGATATTTGACCGTATTTTTTCATGCAGCTTAGAAACTACATTGAGGAATTTTTCCTGCTTGACTACTGGAGATAGCATTATGGTGGCTTACAATAACAAGAAATATTACATTGATATTGTAGAAACTAAGCCTGCCAATGCTATAAGCATCATTGAGACTGACTGTGAAGTGGACTTTGCCCCTCCCTTAGATTACAAGGAACCTGAAAAGCCCACTGCTCCACGTTCTGCTGGAAAGGCACCAAAGGCTGGTATGGTATTAGTTGACTGACTGATGTTTGTCATTTTAGTCTCTTCTGTCTTGTGGGATGGATTTCGTCCTTTTTGGTGTGTATGCGTGTTACATGCTGCTATATATGATGTTGGAAGCATATTATAAGAAACTGAATTTATAATTTATAGACAAGGTACTAATACAGGATAGGGTTCTTCACTATTATTAAATAAATGCTCGGTTTGGTCTAGCACTGGAGTGTCGGGTTTGAACTTTGAAGAGAGCGGAGAAGGGTTTTTTATTTTTTACTTTGTTGATGGGGCTGCTGACCATTTGTCTGCAAGCTGGTTATGACCCATTTGGATTACTTGGTGGAACGTGATATTCTTAAATGACGCTGTTAATGAGCATAGATTCATGTTTCTGTTGTTTGTTTCACTGTTCTTTTGTTTTTAGTCGACTGTCTATTTTAATTAGGATACATCCAATCTTCAAGAAGTAGGAAGTTTATGTGTGTTTTTATAAATAGGAGATGGATCTGGTGTTGTTCCACGACAAAATAAATATGTAATTTTGTTTGAAACTTTGGAATGTGGAAAATGTAATTATCAAAAAGTATCATCTGGCTATTGAACTTCTTTTACTGATATTTGAAAATGTTGCTGTAACAATTTGTTATTCAAGTTGAAGGTTGTGCTTACATTGCAGTGATACTCCTCTAGATCATATCATTAGTGCTTTTTTGTTATGAAGACTGACAACTCTTGTTCCTCCTTACAGTTGAGGAAACCCCTGCTGAAACTGAACCCAAGTTCAACCCATTTTGTGGAACCGGGAGACGCTTGGATGGAAAACCTTTGAAGTATGAACCTCCTCCACTTTCTTCTTCAGGGTCCAAGGACAAGAAGCCTGATGTTCCAAATTCACAGTCTTCCGCATCTTCTAGTTCACAAAGTAATGCTCCTCAATCTCAGGGCAAGCTTGTGTTTGGGTCAAATGCAAATCGCAGCAAAGAGACGGGAAAGGTAATTCTGCTGCTTGACTGCTTCTTGCTAATATTTCAAGTCATATGTTTATTGTTACCCCCAGATTCCTCCTATCCTTTTGATGGTAATTGATGGAACTCTTCGCAGGCAAAAGAGGCAAAACAAGAGCCCCCTATAGTGAAAGAAGAAAGTAAATTTCAGCCTTTCACCGGGAAGAAGTATTCTTTACGGGGTTGATTAATTATACTAAATGCTTTTTAACTTTATTATAAGTTACTTCGTTGGTCTGTGCATGGATCCAAGTCTATTGCAAAATACTTTATTGTAGTATAAGCAAAAGATAGACCAGTTGACGCCACAGAAAATACTTGGATGTTTACCTTAATTACTTGTGAATGAAGATCATGACGATTGACGAGGTCTGCAAAGTAACCACGTTAATGCCGATTCTTTTGTTGCCTAAAGGTGTTGAAGCAAAAAAAAAAAGTCTTTGGCAACAATAGTCTTATTTTAATGAAAACGATTCATGCTTCCTAGCTGTTGAACACAATCATCCTCCAGCTTTGGAGTTGTCACCGTCTATAATGGAGAAAAAGTATAACAATATTAAAAGGAAAAACAAAAATAAAGGTGAGCTTTATTTTCTATAGGAAAATTTCTGCTGTTAGATTGGCGTGGACCCTATCATAACAAAATTCATAAATCTAATGGCTGAATTTTTTTTTTTCTGTTGAATGTATAAAGACTATCTCAACGTCACAAAGTTAGCAAGTTAAAATTAGTTACAAGAAAAGGAGGTGAAAATAGACGGAATTCATTACTTAGAATCTATATTTTAGAGTTTAGATATAAAATATTTTTTTGATACAAAAAATCACATTTTTTTTTAGATGATGTATAATGGGAATGTGCTGCTTTTGTGTTTCCTTCAATATGAAATCGGATGATTCAACTGTTCAGTTAAGAAGTAGGAAACTAGGAATTACTATGCCGTTATTTGTCTTTGATCTCTCAAGATGATTTGTCTTCTGACTCAAAAAGGATGATTGTTTTTCTCGAGAAAATATTGACATGAAATATGTGTGGTTTTAGGATTTTAATTTTAAAACTAGATTTCTCAATTTAAGAATATTTATTAAGTAGGGACTTTTATTATATGTTAGATTATCTTATTCCAGTTTAAAATAAAATCATCTTATTAGAGTGTTTAGTTATGTTGTACAAATATACAGAATACTGGTGTAAATGATTGAGATGCGTAATCCTTTCAATTTTTATAACCATTAAATATGCTCCACTTCTGCATTACTGATAAATACAATGAGAAAACAACTATTTGGTTGTCATTTTCTATTTTTCTTCTGAATCTCTGATCTTTTTTTCTAGTCACAATAATTTTAAAATACATAGAAACTATTATAGATTCTGAAAATTTATCTCATTATACATCTTCACATTATTATGGTAGTTGACAATAAATGTAAAGACAAAATTTAGATCAAGTTGATTATTAACTCACTTTCATTGAAAAATATTAGTATTAAATTAAAAAATGTTTACACATGATAGTTTACTTCATGGACGCAGACCTCAATCCTCGTCACCCTAAATTTTTTCTTGTGAAAATGATAGAGATGGAATCCTAAAATGAACCGGTGGTTGTTATGATCTGAGATTAATAAAGCATTGCACTACTACTCGTTAATTGTTGTCGCATTGTGAAAAGTCAATGTCATCAGACGCACTTGGATTTTGTGTGCAAAAAGACCTCACTCTCCCCCCATCAATCATCAATCATCAATAATAATAATATCATTAATTAATTGAATTGAATGCAATGGTGAACCACCACTTGTTGCCCACATCCATTCATCACCATCATCATCATCATCACCATCCATATCCCTTCTCTCTCCCTCAATATTTCTTCACTGCTAGCTATAGAGACAGGTTTCACCCTTGCTCCTCTTCTCATCTATCTGGGTTGAAAAATAAAGGTTTTTGAGATTTGGGTATGGTAAGCTGAAACAAACAAGAGTGAAAAATCCTCTCTTTCTCTCTGTTTGTGAATTCGAGTAGAGTGATGGAGTCCAAGGCTCTGCCTCTGCGTTTCATGACCCACCAATCAATTTTCTCGATGGTTGGATCTGGGGACCTTGATGGGCTGAAGCAACTGGTGGAGAAGCTAAACAAGGAAGAAGATGATAACAACAACAACAACAACAAGACGAACATGAATGGGTCTTCTTCACCATCGGTTTCTGATGTCATGTCCCTTCAGAACGATAACGGAGAAACCGCGCTTTACATCGCCGCGGAGCACAATCTGAGGGAGCTCTTCACGTTTTTGCTGAGGTTGTGTAGCTTTGAGGTCCTCAAGATTCGCTCCAAGTCTGATATGAACGCCTTTCACGTTGCAGCCAAGCGTGGCCATCTGGGTAGGTCCTTCCTTTCATTTTTGCTGGGCTGGGTTGGGTTGGTTAATACAACTTTTATTTTATGGAGCTGCTGAATGGATATTGCTATTGATGCATGAAGATGAATTGGCTTATTGGGATTTGGGAGCATCCAATTAACCTT
Organism: Glycyrrhiza uralensis; assembly: GCA_030159175.1. Taxonomy (NCBI): domain Eukaryota; kingdom Viridiplantae; phylum Streptophyta; class Magnoliopsida; order Fabales; family Fabaceae; genus Glycyrrhiza; species Glycyrrhiza uralensis. The sequence continues at coordinate 58,203,777 of BRZY01000003.1, forward strand.
AAATCATATCAATTTTGTTTTTTAATAATGGAAGTTTATATAATTATTTTGACACTTTAAGTTGTTATATGTCCGTTCAGCTTGCATGGCTTTTGAATTTGGAATGCAAAGGAATAAAAACAATTTTTTTTTATGTTGAATTTTTGACATCTCATGTCATTATTCTGTCAAGACCTTCCTCTTCCTATAATAGAATAGATGTATGTATAGTTCTACCGGAATTACATAACCATAATGAGTCAACACCAGTAGCAAATGTTACAATCTTGATGTGGAGTTTTAGGGATTTTGGTATGTGTTTTTCGACCCTTATATTTAACTTTATTGGAAAGACCTGCCGATACCAATTCTGCATAGTATAGTACAACTATACAAAAATATTTTACATGTCTTCCTTTTCTTTTGATTAGAAACTATCAATTAGAAATGCACCAAGGATCAATTATTGCACCAAAACTATAAGTTAATATGGATGTCTCTTCAATGTTGATTTTTTTCTCTCTCTTTCTGACACGCATTCTAAATGCTCAACTCTGTTTTGAAAATTCAATGGATTTGTTGATGATGACACGTATTAAAGCTTTTAGGATAGTTGACAGTTGCAGTTTGACTTGTAAAGTGTAAGCTGCAATCATCTATGGTAATCCTGGCTGCAATTTTGGTTATAATATTATGTTCCAAATATATATATATTGTTACTGGTGTGTTGTTGATATAAATAAGGATTTCAATTATGATATCCGTGTCAAACTTTTTGCAGATATTGTGAGGGAGATTTTGAGTACCTGGCCTGAGGTTTGTAAGATATGCGACTCCACAAACACCAGCCCCTTATATTCTGCTGCAGTTCCAGAGCACTTGGATGTGGTAAATACTATTTTGGATGTTGATGTCAGCACTATGTTCATAGTTAGGAAAAACGGAAAGACCGCATTACACAATGCTGCTAGGTATGGCTTCATTAGTATTGTGAAAGCACTTTTTGCCCGTGATCCTGGAATAGTGTGCATCAAAGATAAGAAAGGTCAAACTGCACTGCATATGGCTGTCAAAGGACAGGATACATTGGTGGTGGATGAGATATTACAAGCTGATCCTACTATATTGAGTGAACGAGATAAGAAGGGTAATACGGCTCTTCACATGGCTACGAGGAAGGGCCGATCACAGGTTAAACTCAAATTCTCTTGAACCATAGCTGTAGATTTTTTAAAACATATTTGCTTCAGTTTCATTATCGATTTGTCTATAAAATCTTAGTTTCCTTGAGCATAAACAAGTGTTAACCTTAGATGATGGGAAAATCCAAGATGGCATGGAATGATGTGAGAAAGTGAAACTTTTTATAAAATTGTTATGAAAATACAAAAGGCACGTGAACTTCCTATAGGGTTTTGGTCAAACATCTATGCCTATTGGGTCTTTGATGTTAAAAAACCCCCCTGGCAAGTGGCCATCCCTTTGTTTTTTTAAGGGAGAGTGGGTTATACACATGAAGTTATTGTCACTCTCTATGATGCATTTTTCAAGGCTGAAGTCATCAAATTCTTGTGATAAGAACATGTAATAGCCTGTGAAGATTTTACTGGTTGCAGCAGCTAGCAATAGTAGGTCATTTTTTTTTTTCAGTTTTATAAGTATGCAGTAAAGTCCATTTTGAGGAAAAGCAATTCAACATGTCTTAATCAATCATGATTGTAGATAATTAGCAGCCTAAGGGTTTTTAATCCTGTGACTTTATATGCTAGTAAGTAGTTACAATTGAAAGTATCATACTGCTGGTCTTGGGTTTTAAGGAATGGGCTATGTAAATTTCACCTATGATTTGTAAGGAAACTACACGTGACTTTTTATCCCCAAACTGTCCTCATGCTTTATTGAGGTTTATTTATATACATAAATTGAACAAAATGAATGCTTGTTTGCTTGCTTTCATAATTTGCCCGTTTTTTGTTGCAATAATTTTTTCCTCTTCATTTTTTGTTTTCGCTGACTGACACATGGTTCTTTTGTAGATAGTGAACCTTTTGCTAAGCTATACAGCTATGGATGTTAATGCCATCAATAAGCAGCAGGAAACAGCCTTGGATTTGGCCGATAAACTACCATATGGAGATTCAGCTTTAGAAATCCAAGAAGCCCTTGCAGAATACGGCGCTAAATATGCTAGACATGTCGGTAAAGTAGATGAAGTGATGGAGCTTAAAAGAACAGTGAGTGACATAAAGCATGAGGTGCAGTCACAGCTTATACAAAACGAAAAAACTCGCCGACGAGTTTCTGGTATTGCCAAGGAATTGAAGAAACTTCATAGAGAAGCAGTTCAAAACACCATAAATTCTGTCACACTGGTTGCTGTCCTATTTGCCTCAATAGCTTTCTTGGCTATATTCAATTTGCCTGGCCAATATATATTGACAGGACCAGAGGCAGGAAAGTCCAACATAGCCGATCACATAGGATTCCAAGTTTTCTGCCTCCTGAATTCTACATCACTTTTCATTTCTCTCGCGGTCGTCGTCGTTCAAATCACTTTGGTAGCGTGGGACACGAGGTCTCAAAAGCAGCTTGTGTCTGTGGTTAACAAGTTGATGTGGGCTGCTTGTGCTTGCACATGTGGTGCTTTTCTAGCAGTAGCCTTTGAGGTTGTTGGAAAGAAGAGATGGATGGCTATTACCATCACCCTTTTGGGAGCACCAATCCTAGTTGGGACTCTGGCAAGCATGTGCTACTTTGTCTTTCGGCAACATTTCGGGATTTTCCGCAGCGATTCCCAGAGACGCATCAAGAGAGCGAGCGGAAGCAAATCTTTCTCATGGTCTTACTCTGCAAATATATCAGATTTGGATGAGTACAATTCTGACATTGACAGGATCTATGCTCTGTGAACCAAGGATCATAATGTTACCACACAATACAAACACCACTGCTTCAAAGTTTTAACTGAAACCTGCGGAGTTTCCCCAGTGACGATAATGTTTGCAGCTTGAAGCTTTAGGTTGTACCTGGGAAACCTGTTTGTTGGGTTTGCACTTGCTGGGTCTGTGATTATAGTTAATAATCAGCACTTGTAGATTTATGTATGTGTATAAAAGAAAAGGGAAATAATCTATAATTCATAGCACCATGTACGAGACAAGTGCTTCTCCTCTTACCCTTTGTTCTGGTAGAAAATGACAAGACGGAAATTGAAAGGAGAGAAAATAAGAAGAATAAAATGTATTTTTCCTCATTTGGCTGTCAAAAGAAAAGGAGGAAAAAAGTTAATTTGAGGTTTACATCAAAGTTTTCTTCTTAAATAAAGAGAAAACATGTATTTTGAAGATTATCAAAAAAAGAAACAAACATGTATTTTGAAGAGACAATTTACTTTTTCCAATTTTAGTAAAATTTATTCTATCCATCACATCGGTTCACTTGACTTTTCTCAACTTCTTTAAGAGTAAAAAGAATATTACATTTTTTACATATTTTTTCTATCCACTTTTTCATCCACTATTCTGTCCATCCAAACAATATCTAAAATCTTTTCATTTTTTCTTTTCACTCATTTTCTATTTTCTCCTTCTCTAACTCCTCACTTATGAGTTTATTTTTAATTAAATCAAGACTTTTTATTAAATTTAAGACTTTTATAATTACAACTAGAGAACATTTGATGACTGTAATGAGCTTATTAATATAATTCAAGCAACGCTTATGGAAAAAAAATTATATTAATATACAGCAAATTAGGAAAAGTGTGTTTACATCGTGAAAGTTCAAAAATTCTTGTAGCGCCACATGATAAACAGGTAAGGTAGAACAAAAAGCAACCTTTTTCTAAGATAATAAAAGTATCCCCTCTAGGCTCTTTTTCCACACATGGTTTTCAACAAAAACAACATAACCATGTGGGTGGGTATCCCGTTTACAAGGTCAAAAGAATAAGCCCAGCAAAGCCTGAGCCTTTTATCTAGATTTGGAAAACCCATTTTTCATCACCCCCAACCTTGTATGATAGGTAGGTAGAAGAAAAGGAGCTATTATGATTTACAATTTTACAAATCAATACCCGATCCCATTCATTCAAAGTTCACATACACATATAATAAACTGGGATCAGTGCACAATAATATATGGGCAAAGAGGCAACACTCTAGCTAGCTACCCTGGGCCTTTCTTGGATGATGATCTTGAAGGAGGAACATTAAGCTCACTCAACAGAGGTCTCCTTGGTTCTTCCTGCATATCGGCATCAGAAAACACAGCTTATGACTTCCTTCAATAATACACATCAAGGAGAATATGGCTTGTTAAGTACATCATTGTTTTATACTTCCTCTGGACTCTCATATAAGCAAAAAATAACTCAAGCGTGATGGTCCAAAATATAAGCAAATCTTAATTAATTTTATCCTATTTAATTTTTTCTTGTACAAAATACCTTTCATTTAATATAGATTTTAATTTCAATGACCTCTTTTATAAGGACAGTTTAGAGAATGGAGTTCTATTTTGATAAGACCAAGAATATTAAATGAGCTTAACTAACATCCTTAACTTGTGTGAGTTTAGGTATTTTAACTTATATTTGAGTCCGGAAGGAGTACTTAAAATAAGAAGTAATAACATGCAGAATGAACAAGTCAGCAACCTTCGATAATGAGGAGGAAATTTTGCGTGTCTGTGCCTGTGTTTTGAAATGCATACGATGCTGGTGCTGCATTTGGTGAAACTGTTGTAGCCTTGCGACAAAATTTATTCCATTATGTGAGTTCCCACCATCCACAGGTATGTCACCATCCTCTGTCACTTGAGATCCACCAGACATGTGATGGAGAAACTGATAGGGATTCCCAGAGGATGTTTTCTTCACTTGATCACTATTACCATTGAAAGAATACGATGGCACGGCTTTTAAACGTGTTTTTAGTATCTTGAAGGCAGCACTTTGCTGCACAGTGGTATAAAATGAAGTGTCAATATAAACGGCTAACCATACATATCATCAACAATGTTAGGTATTTGAGTGTCAGCTAAGTGTCCACAAAGTGTCTGGCAGGTGTCCAAGCTGATATAAAATAATTCTTTAATAGGGCACCTAAAGAGGAGTGTCTGACACGTGTAGTACAGATGTTGGTGTTTGAAATGTGTCGGTCACTCCACAGGTATACAGGATATGAATGCCTCAATAACGTTTTTACAAAAGAATAAAAAAAAAGGTGTTCCACATACCTGAGGAAGCAACATCAGAAGACCATACAATGCTTTAAACAACCATGTATATCTTCCAGGTTCCAGAAGCTGCAAAATTAAATAACCATTTAGGTACATAAGACAAACAAAAAAATATATAACTATACATCACATGTTAGCAAGAGAATGGAGAATGTTATTCAAGCAGTAGAGTTACAAGAAGACAAATCCTCTTACAAGGGAAATGTCCCTTCATACCGAGAAGTGAGAATTGCTCAGTACTGTTATTCTCACCAAGATACCCCGTTTACAATTTTGCCTCCTGCTTAACTACCTAACTGCCTGACAAACTCACTTGTAATTAACTAACTCATTAAATGTCCTCATGTTTATTCCTTAATCCTTATGGAATATACCGTCCATATACTATTTTCTCTATTATGCACTGGCTCATACCTACCATCACCACACTGATACAAAGGACTGATCAATCGTTGCTTATCTCATGCAAGAGTAAGTTTTCCACATTAACCGTATTTTACCAGACTAAATATAAAATATATTCTATTACAAAGACTGAAAGCTGTGTCTAGATGTTACAATTAATCACCTGCAATCTAAGATAAGCAAAGACTGGAGTTTCCAGCAAGCGAATCAATTTATCCAGTTGGACTAAGAATTTGACATTGATATCCTCCTCTACCAGAGATTGAATCACAGCACTCGCATGTTGGTAAGTCTGTCAAAGAAGATAATTTATATTGCAAGAAAAGGGGCACTAAGTCCAAATAAAGCTAAGATCTAATACACCAATACACATTGTTTAAAAAGTACATGTGTGAGTGTGTGAGTGTCTTTATGTGCACATGTGCAAGAGAGACTTAAAATCAAACCAATAATCAAAACCAAGACGACCCAACCTAGTGGGAAAAAGCTTGGCTGTTGTAATCAAAATGAAGTTATAGATACCTACCTGAGATAATAAGCAAAGACTTATAATCGCCATTGGAGAATGGCACCATGAGGCATACAAAGAAACATATAAATCCTTCCCAGCAGGATTTACCAGTGATTGCTTCAAAAGATCTCGAATCTCAGATAGTTCCGATGATGTAAGTAAGATCAAATTCAAAGCCTGGAATTTTTTTGAAAGGGAAAAAATCAAATGCAGATAATACCACTTCAATACATTGGACTGGCTGAAGGCCAGACTCATGAAAAAGAATGTCAGAATGTGTGTGTACAAAGACTACTGCATATATTTTGGACACAGTGAGTCAAAACTGTTGACCCCGACATCATCTAGGCTGGTTATACTGTACACTATTCATCAACTTCTCAACAGTTCCTTAAAACTCCCTGTTAGATCATTGGCACTTGTTATACTAACTTTTAGCTAGCTGTGGAATAGCGGGTCAAATAAAATCCATTTAACTGCAAGTTTTGGGCAGCTGTTTCATTAATAAATGCTTTGTTTTGGGAGTGAGGTGGAGCATAGACCAGTGAAGACTACAGATCAGAAGTGTACTGCAGCTCTTTTATTTAACTCAGAAAAGTCATACATAGCCTACCTGAACCATAATTGATGCAAAATCCAAATCAGATTCCCCTTCTAGTATAGTAGAAAGTTCGCGATACACTCTCTCAGCATTCAAAAGCACACAAAGCCGACGGATTATTAACGCACCACGCCTAGAATATTATACATAGTTAAAATTAATAAATAAAAAGTGGAAATTAGTAGTTAAAAACAGCAAACCAAATAACATAAAGAATATATTGGATGGAGGAAATGGCTTACTTCTCCAAAAGAGAATTGTCTACCCGGAAATTGTGCACCAGGAAAACAACAAGCTGCCGAAAGTGCTGAGGATCTTTTGCAATGCATGCATGAACATCAAGAACTAGAAGAACAACCTATTCAATTAAAAAATTGTGATAAATTACAGACAATTCAAGTGAGTTTTTTTTGCCCAAAGTGACTGATAATGCAAATAAGGATAGAAGAAACTTTAAAAAGACATTTATTCAGGTTGCAGTCAAGAGTCAAAAAGGCATATACAAGAAATTTATGCAGAATGATTTCTAACAAAACCAAAACTATACTTTTTCCAGAGAAAAGAACACATTATTAAGAAATAAAAAAGAGAGAGAAGGTACATTGGGGGGGGGGGAAGCATAGGAAAATTTCCTTAACAGAAAATCAAAAGAAACCAATGAGCCAAATTGGCTTAAACATAAATATAAAAAAGGCTATCTAATCTATTTGCATATCATCTGATATTACCCAAAAATCTGACAAGTTTTGACCTGTGAAAACATTATATCTCCAAATGCCACACACCTAGTAGCAATTAACCTAGCAGATGTCACAAAGTAAATTCGATGCATGAAACCGACATATACAAGAATCAATGACACTGTTTTGTCCAGGCTAATCCACATTCATGCCAAACACCTTAGGTTGGTGTTTAGCATTTCAACATCTGGTCACTTATGCCACATAAAGGGTCCCTCCATGAAATCTTCCAGCTTCTTCAACCTCTCTTTTCTTGCTTGTTGCTTGTCTTCTGTTATCTATTTCATCGAGGATTCAAAACCCCTCTCCAAAAGTTCTAACCGAGACTCCATTCTTGTGCGTACTATGAAAGGCTCCCTTGATTGGGAGCTTTGATACTAGTTGATGGGAACCTGGTTTTTTATTAGAAAGAATAGGGAAAATCTTCCCTGATTACACCACTGCAGATCTTTCAAGGGTCTACACCTCCTTGCCCTAAGGCCCCAGTTCTCTCACAAATACAAGATAATTTCCCTCTCTTCCCTTCTATTATTTATAACCAACTATCTTTTCCTAAACCTCCTATTCTGTCCTATTCCTAATAATCCAACCTTGAATAGTTCCATTATAGAATGATTATTTCCTAATTACTATATTTGATCTTTAATGATATCTACTTCTAATAATTCTGTTCTACAATTATTCTCTCCTAATTAATATATTTAGCAATATCCAGAATTATTCTCTCCTAATTACTATATTTAACAATACCTTAACCATTGTACCACTGGCTCATCCTTATTTCTCCTATTATACACTTTCCTAATTGGGGATCTTTTTACTCATAAACACCAAACTAGCAGACACCTAACACTTATCTATACGATAAACGCAAAGTTAAAACCACATTTGCACAAAGATTTTAGAAATGAATGATTCAATGAAACAAATATATTAAAAAAATTATATCAGGATACAAGGCTACCTCATCAGATGGATCTGAAAGTGCCTTGAGCAGGGTGTCAAATATGTCATTCAGATACTGCAAAACCTGTTTCAGACATGAAAAGTCAATATATGAATATGGGCACCAAAGTCTCTATTGAAATGAAGGAGATGCAACAAAAGCTTTTACAGAGCATTTCAGGTAAATAGAAATAATAATCACTTAAAGAAGGGTTGAAATTTTTAAATAAAGTTCTGCACAAAAAGGAAGAGAATGCCAAATGAAATATTGGTAGGTGAATTGTATATTATTTGACAGCCATGATATACCATAATTATTTCTAAATCAAGTGGCTCAGACTAGTAAAAGTAGTACCATAGTTGAACCAGGTCAAATTTTATTAGATTCCTAATTCTTGTATCTACTTTGTCTCATTTGATACTTAGGCAGAGCTGTAATGACATAGCACTTTGATGGGGATATGAAGAAAGTAGATAAACTCTACAGATACACAAGGGGGCCTCAAAAAATGCTAGAATAAAAGCTGAATTCAAAAAATCTAGTCACCTCAGTACGATACTTGTTTAAAAGGGTTGATATCCAGTGCAAAGCTTCAATTCGAGTAGCCTCCCATTCACTAGATAATTGCCTGATCAGCCAAACCAACCCAAAATCATTCTACAGAATTATCAGTGCAAAATAGAGTTGGATAAACAAAAAAGAACCTCATAATCATTTCCCAATAGCTTCTAAGGTGGTCAAGCCACCATACAAATCCATAATATTTCAATTGCATGTATCACAAAACTAAAACCTAGCCTCTTTTCCCAGGATAGAAAAACTACACCTCCTGGAAATGGAGAGGATTGCTCCTACATCAAATGCTTCAGCTGGATCAGCCTTGATGGCACGTAGCTCTTCATTGGTTTCGCGAGCAACCTTACACATGCCAGAGATAACTTCAAAATTTTGTTTTGCATGGAAGGAAGCAATGTAATTGACAAAGGGGGAAAACAGAGAGTTAAAAAGAAAATGAAAGAAAAGAAAAGAAAGGAGGAAGAAAGAAAACAAGGAAAGCTCAAGTGAACCTACAACTCTAATTTTCTCTTCTTTATCTGATATACAAGGCAAAATGGCTCCAAGAATGTCAGCATAATATGGAACAAGCTGGTCTCCACCAAGTTTGACAAACTCATTTATCTGTTAAAATGAGAAAGCACATACATAATTTTATACCAAATGCAAATGAGACACAAATCAGTAACTAATAATTTTTCTTTTGATATACAAAGAAATATTAATTTTGAGAAAATGCACCCACTAAGCATAGAATATGGTAGCAGTAAATACTTGTCTATTATTAAGTTAAAGAATTGCGGTACCACTTACCCATGTGATAGCTGTTAGCCTAGTAAATTCATCTGGAGAACCTGCCCTTTGTACCAGTATTTCAGCCATTCGACCATAATCTACAGACTTCAAGAGTAGCACTGCTCGAGTCAGAAAATGACAAATGAACAAAAAAGGGATAATGGCATAAAGAAGAAATGGACTCTGAAAAGTGACAAAATCCTTACAACTCAAGAAAAAGGGAAAAACATTAGCAGGAGTCTTACTGGAGAGTTCTTAATCTCTTGAAGAAACTCTGAAAGAGCTGAATCAGCTTGTTGACGTATTTCATGACTTGAATCACTTAACATATTAAACAAGCCTAAGAAGTTTATGTTGAGAAAATCAGGAATAAAACGGTGGTTGACATTCATTTTGTATAAAATGTTGAGAAAGAAAAAGGATCATGCGCTCACCATCAAGAAAATCGGGAAGAAAACCCAGCATATCAATATCTGGGACACTGTCCAATACAGTAATCCATCCTACCAAAAACTGGCGGACATATGGATTCAATACATTCATGCGCTCCCTCAACAGTGGTATAAATTCTTCAATACTAAAGATCACAAAAGAAAAAAAAAAGGAGGGAATGAGGCAGTGTAAATTGGAATAGGGAGGAATAGGTTGACTTTCATTATTCTTTTGGTTATGGAAAGTGAGAGTTGCTTCATTTAGTACGAGATCGCTTCACACCTCATGGTGTTTACACCTCTCGACTATCGAAGCTTTGTTCAAAAGTTACATTTCAGAGATCACTGTGCCTACAAGGCTACACAAGTCTTTTGAAAACTTAAAACACAAGATACAGAGAAACAAATAATGTAGACGTGAGAGGATGGTGCACCTGAACTGATCACTTTCTGTCACAATATCCTGTACCAATAGAGCAATGTTTAATCATCAGTTGATCTAAAGGGAACAACAGCTCAAATTATTGTAAGATCAATCCCTAATCACCATATGTTTGCTATGTGCAAAAATGTAAAGCCACACAAAGGCTTTATTGGAGTCCAGGAAAAACTTATACCTTCACAAGCCGATCTAAGAGGTGAGCGGCACTTTGTACATTGGCATCTGAGTCTGCGGAAAGCTTGCATAAGGCATCAAAGATCTGGTTGAAGAATATAATAAAATCCCCTCTCACAACCTGACATAATCAAAAAGATGCCATTAGAGGATAGTAGATGATCATATTGAATCTGTACATATGTCAGCGCGATCAAATTCTCACCTTAGCTATGTTATATAGTGCTTCACAAGCATAATAACGAACTCTGCTATCTTGGTCAGAAAACGAATTTAACACGGGGGGCACAATTTGCTGTCAAATACAAGGATTATATGTAGGTAGAATGGGTAATAAGAGCATATATATTCTTAGGCATGTCAAAATAAGCTATTAATAAAGTGAGCAACCCCTCACCTCAAGATGCTGAGCTGCTTCAGAACTCAACCCAACAGTTGCAGCAGCTAATCCTATCAAACCTCCCTTCATTGAAAATTTGAATTAAAAAATAAAAATAAAAAACCACTCAGCATATAACATGACCAATTTATTGAAATCCAAATTAAATGAGACCAGCATTTCTTTTCCAACAATAATAATAATTTTGAAAAAAAAATAAAAAAGTGATACCTTCCGGTGATTGGCTTGTGGTGAATAAGTGAATTCCGTAGTCAACAAATTGATCACAGCGGTAATTTTATCATGATCCCCAGCAGCAGCTAGCTGCTTCACTATCCCCTCAATCTACACACACCCATCATCCAACATAAACCACCCAAAACCCCAAATTGAACAAATTGGCAAAAACACACAAAAAGGGGGGCAGAGAAAGTGAGAGACCTCAAGAGCAGCATTTTTGCGCTTCTCATAGAGCTTATCAGCAAGGTTGCGAAGAACAGCTGCCGGAATCGACGAGAGAGCGTCAGCCATAGCAACAGCCGCCACTTGATTGGGGAAAAAGGGGAAAACAACTTTGTGAAATCAAATTCGTTTTCGGGTCTTTTCCTGCTCCAAACGAAACATTCTTACTCTTTTTTTTCCTTTTGGGGATCATCAACCAAATCCCAAAGTTCAAATTTTATTTTTATTTTTTTTTTCTTTTGGAGGGGATAATGGCTGACGTGGAAAACGACTAAATCGGAAATTTTGGAATCAGAGATGAATCAGATCTGATGAAATTCCGGAATTGAAATGACAAGAAATTGAAATTGATACCTAATTTCTACCTTCTACAGTTCTACTACTTTCTACCATCGCCTCAAGCTTAGGTTGAAACTTGAAACCGAGAGTGAAGTTACATAAATGTCCTGTATTTGTACGTTATGCGCAGTGGTATTTTAGGAAAGAGCGATAAGAAATCCAACTTTATTGCCGTTGGATAGGTTTTATCTTCGTTCATTTTGGTGGTGTTACAGTTATAGTTTTCTGACACAACATCATCATTTAAGTTAAGAAACCAATTATATTTTTCCTTTTTTTATAATTTTTTTAATACTAAACATGTTAATAAAAAAAACTCTTTATTGTTAAACATGCTAATTTAATTAGAAAAATGGGAATAATAAAATATCATTATCAATCAAAACATACCCGAGTTATAAGCTTACGCTATCTTATCTTAATTTATATGATGTTTGACTCAAACACTAAATGACACAAATTCGTTCAATCATAACATTTTGTACAATACTATAGTACGTCTTCATGTCATCTTAATGCATTGATACCAATAACTTTAATTTCTGCCTTGATTTCCATTTCTCTTTGAAGCTTGTGGGCTTGTGGCCTCCAATCCCACCCATTTCTTCCTGGACTATCACTGCACTCTCTCCATTTCTCTTTGAATCTTGTAGCCTCCACATCCACCCATACTAACATTGCTCTCTCTCTCTCTCTCTCTCACACACACACACACACAACACACACATTAGATTAGCTTTTATCTTATGAAGTCTTCTTGATTAAAATAAATTTATTTTTTATGAGGGTTTTGAAATAAATTTCTTGATTAAAATAAATTTATAATTCTTTATTTATGAATTTTTTTTTATAAACTTATAAATATTTTGAATAAATTAAATAACATAACTTACATGACAAACTATTGTTTAAAAAATCAATTATTACAAGATTCTTTAAATATTTCTTTTTCTATAAACACTTGTTGGAGGTTCTTCTACAAGATTCTTTACTATTTGGTACAATGCTCGGGATTATGAAGTCAATTCTCACGGCAGTATAGAACACCAAACAAAATTAGGCTGGTATGACAAACATCCAAGCACGTAGCGAGGCTTACAAAGTTAGGCTGAATATGTAGACAACAGATATATGATATTCTCAATTGATTACACAAGACTTGATTTTAAAAAAAGGACGGGCAAAAAAGGAAAGCAAAATAAGATCACACGATCACCTCCAATATGGAAAGTTAGAAACTTCTTATTTGAAAATAATTATTTGACAAGAACAATTGATACAACATTATATATTGCAACAAAGATCAAAATCGATCAAATGAATGGGGACTTATAAGCGACTCTTCAAGTTCTCTAAAGCCTCGGTAAACCAATTCTGTTTGGCTCTGTGGAAGGGCAAGCCTCCTCACCTCAGTCATATACCTGTAAGTAAATGTCAATCAGATCAAAACTTCATCTGGACCTAAACACCGAAAGATGAAAACAGGTACAGGTTTCCAACATACTGCTGTATTGGGATATCAAGGAACAGCCACACACAAAAAAACTAATTTTTTAATGGTAAAAATAAAGTATATTGGACAACATTGGTAAGATGGATAGATAAAGTATATAGAAGCCAACCTGTTTGCGGCACTTGTGATCTTGTCCCGAATTCCTTGACTAGCAACTGTGCGTTCCAATGAGAATCCTCCGCCTAGTATTGAGGCACTAGTACCCATCCTCTGAGAATATACAGACATAGCCCACTCACGAAGTACCACTAGAACTGATCTCAGCATACGTAATCTAAGATTTGGGGATGTCAAAATAGCCCCATTTGATAACAATTGATCATATGCGTTCAATACAGGTTCAGCTGCACCCTTACAAGCAGAAACAAGGGCTCTTGCAACATCTTCATCTCCTACGGATTCAACCCCTGAATTTAACCTCTCCTACAAGAAGACATGAATTCGTATCAAAGTTAAGAGACTTTTAATTATCCACCAAACCCTTCCTGCCAAAAACTGAATGGAATTCTAGAAAGTAAACGGGAGAAATAATAAACTATAAAGCAGCATTTACAGTCTAAATCACAAGGTAGATTGTCAACAAATTCGGGAACATATACCAGTCCAGCCTTCTCAAGCTGAAGACAAATAATGTCAAGCGGTAAAATGGCTCCATCACCCGGATAAAGGCGGGGTCCAACCCTCTTTATTACTGAGCAAGCTTCAGCAATGCCACCTCTTGAAATAGCTTGATCATTAAGTCTAGCCCATGTCTCTCTGACAATGCTGCTGTCATTATCACCAGAATAATTGGCAAAGTACAGCATCTCCAGGCATATCTGAAAGGAAAGTAGGAAATGAAGAACACTTAACAGGAGATTTGGTGAGGAAGTTTAGAAAATCACCTTGTTATGAGCCTTATGACAATCTTTTTAACAAGAATTACATGACCAAGAACCCCCAAGCAAAACAGTTGCAGATACAACACCATCTGTAATGCTTCATTTGGTTTGACAAGAATGAAAAATAAATGATTTTACACGAGAGAAAAGAAGAGAGTTGCAATTTGCAACATCCCTGCATCTAGTTTGGTATCATTGGAAGGAAAAGAAGTGATACAAAATCATTAATTATTTCATGGTTTGGTTGTGTTAAAAAAATGAATAAAGGAAAGAAAAGGAAATGAACAAGGAAGAAACTATATTCCGTAGCATTATTGATGTGTAGAACTTACATAAAAAAAGCAGGCAGTAACAGAATTTTGAATTTAAAATTTATTTAACAAGTATGAGGACCTCAAATCCCGTAGTTTTCTCTCTGAAAAAATGGACCAAACAATGCATCTTTCCTTTCCCTACTCCAACCAGATGACACATGAAAGTAAATTGCTCAGAATAATTCTAGATGATGTAGTTCAAAAGACTTCAAAGGACACCTAGTAGTTTAGCTCATTATCAAACAATGGGAACAACCAGGAGAGAAATATCTAAAGTTGCACAAATCTACACAAACACATCGAGTGATAGATAGAGGAACAGCCAACAAGAGAAAGAAAGTACCTCCCAGAGCTCAAAGGGAACAGCATATTCATTGTATAACTGTGTTATGCTTTTCACGTCTGATGATAGCTCTTTGGCTTTCTCTCGTGTTGCATTTGCAAAATTGGCATCAACAGTTGAACTGCCCTCAGGGACTAAACCATTTTCAATAGAATTGGATGTGCTGTGTAAAACCTCAGACCTGGAAGCCATAGCCTCTAGTTCCTCTTTGATTTTTATCTGAAACCGAAGAACAGCAAGTTTCCCTTCAATCAAATCTAGGAGTCCACTGTCAATGGAACTCCGGGTAGAACCAACCAATCCATCACTACTAGTTGCATTCTTTGCCTGTAAAACTGCATTACTTAGGTATTGACACCTGAATTTTACAAAACAAAAACTATTAGCAGATATCGATCCAAGCAGATTGAAACAATTCTAGAGAACCATGTAGAAGGGAACAGCTTGAATACATGTAAAATGAAGAGTCTTGCACAAGAACATGTACAGCCTTATACATGATAGTGAATTTATGTAATCCAAAACATAAGAAGCAGAACTTATTTGAGAACTAAAGGCAAAACGGGATTCAGGAATCAATCCATGTTTCATATGGTTCGATCAAGTGTCCACTCTAGCATCTTTCACAAGTGTTACTGAAAGAACAGAACAATAAATACATATACAATAAAAGTGGCCAAAAGACTCCAGCTTCAACCCTGATTAACGTGAATGAAATAAGTTTTCTTTGCTTGAAATAACAGACTTCGAGGTTTTTTTCTTTGAGGAAAGACAGTTTAAGATATCCATTTTTTAAGCTTAAATAAGTTTTTGGTCCCTGTAAATATCCGAATTTTGATTTTAGTCCATTGAAAAAAAGTCAAACTATTTTAGTCCTTTAAATTTTTTTTTTTGTTTTAGTCCTTTTAGTGAATTACCACTGTATTGTGCTGATGTGGCATATATATGTCCCTGTCATCACTTGACACGTCATTTAAAATTTATAAGGACCTGCTCACTAGGACTGTCTTCCTATCACGGGACTAAAATCAAAAATCATAATTTTTAGAGGGTCTAACTAAACAACTTAAAATTTTTATAGGGACTAAAGCACATCAACTGAGTCCAAATTTATAAGTACAAGTTGCTCCCCCCTCCCTCTTTCCCCTTCGTCCCCCACCCCCACCTCCTCCTCCTTCTCCCACCACCCCCTCCTCCACCACCACCCCCTCTCTCTCCTCCTTTTCCCTCCTCCTCTCACCTCCACCACCACCACCACCCCCACCCACACACACACTCTCTCTCTCTCTCTTCCCACCACCACCACCACCCAAACACACACACTCTCTCACTCTCTCGTTTTCTCTCTCTCTCTCCCCACCACCACCACCACCCAAACACACTCTCTCGTTTTCTCTCTCTCTCCCCACCACCACCACCACCACCCAAACACTCTCTCGTTTTCTCTCTCAACTCAAGGAAAGGTATATTCATAGCATTAGAAATAGAACAATAAAAACGAGAGAAAACGAGAGAGAGAGTGTTTGGGTGGTGGTGGTGGTGGGGAGAGAGAGAAAACGAGAGAGAGAGAGTGTTTGGGTGGTGGTGGGGAGAGAGAGAAAACGAGAGAGAGAGAGAGAGAGTGGGTGGGGGTGGTGGTGGTGGAGGAGGAGGGAAAAGGAGGAGAGAGAGAGGGGGTGGTGGTGGAGGAGGGGGTGGTGGGAGAAGGAGGGGGTGGAGGACGAAGGAAGGAGGAGGAGGTGGTGGTGGTGGTGGAGGAGAAAGGGGGATTAAAATCAAAATCTCAATTTTGAGAGGGACTAAATTCAAAACTTAAAATTTTTATAGGGACTAAATTCAAAATGTAGATAGGCCACATCAGCGTTTTCTGCCACGTAGGCATGCTGACTGGGTCATAATGTGCCACCTAGCACTAAAAGGACCAAAACCAAAAAAAAATAATTTTAAAGGACTAAAATAGTTTGACTTTTTTTTCATGGACTAAAATCAAAAATCGGATATTTCAGGGACCAAAAACTTATTTAAGCCCATTTTTTATTATAATTGAAAATGTACTAGGCCTAACTCAGCCCCAAAAACTAACTCAAGGGGAGAGATTGTACTTCGACCATATGCCTTGCCAGTGTGGGAATCTTAACAGTTCTAGACACAATACCATTCATTATCTGGCAAAAAGTTCAGTTTGAGATCATAAGCTGCGACTTCACATTCACAAGATGAGATTCAACTATAGCGTAAGAATTAACTAGGTTTGCAGCAATAAAGCAACAAACTACTCAGAAAACAAGAAGCTTCAAAGGAAATGTAAAAGAAAAAGACGATAATGACAAGGAGATTGAGGAACTGATTAACCTCTGTTCAAGAGTAGGAACTCCATCAATGGAGCGCCTTTCAGCAAGTCTTAACAATGCATGAGCTGCAAGCATATGTTGCCGCTTCAAGACATAGTAACGTGCCAAAAGTTCATAGTACTTGACTTGGTTAGACGACATAGGTGCTCCCGATTGCCCCATTGGAGAAGTTGTTGCAGTCACAGCACGAACCTAGCAGATAGGCAAAACAAAAGATGGCCATGAAGATAATTAGCAAAATATAAATTTTCTAAGAAACGTAATGAAAAGTATGGTAAGTCTGTAGCTTCTGAATGCAAAACATGTACAATCAAAATTCAAATGCACAATACTTGTGCCTTTTGACCAAAGTGAACATTAAGCAATTAACAAATTATTGGGGAGAAAGAGATAATGAACAACCTCATGTATGGGTTTACGACCAGCACTTTGTAAAAATGGTAACAGGTCAGGACCTCCATACTCTAACAATTCATTCTCAAGACCTAAATCAATCATAGCCTGGTAAAGATACTCATGGAAAATTCTGTCAGGTGATTGGACACCCAGCTGAACAATTTGGCTTATATATTTTTTCCGAGAAGCTGGATCAAGTGCAGATTGTGAAGCAGCAGATCTGATGGGGGAGCCAAATTCCTTATGCAAGACATCACCTTTAAGAGACCGCAAAGCACTGATAATTATCTCATAACACTGCTCACGCTGAGCAAGTGCTTGTTCTCTGGCAGTTGCATCGATTTCATCATTATAAGCATCACCTGCAGGGTCAAGAGCCTGTGCCTTTTGAAGAGGTAAGCACACTACAGCTTCATAAAACCTGCAGTCAGCAAGTGTATTTGACTTTAAGATTTTAGATTTTATAATCATAGGCCATGAAAATAAACGATGATACTTGACAGAAAAATCAAGGAGGGCAAGAAAAGAAAATATATACCTTAAATCCTCAAAACGTTTGCAAACAGTACGCAAGTCTGCAGACTCTGGAACTTTGCTCAAGGAATTTAATGCCTCCCGTGCAAGATTCTCCTTTTCCTCGGCATCTACAGTCACAGCAGCTCTCTCCAGGGCTTCCACAGCTAAGAAGAATTTGTAATCAGACTCCTTGTAGTAGCTCGGACAACCCTCTCTTAGTCTCTTACTAATGTCATCTACAGTTCCCCTGCCATCAGGACCAGTATAATACTGGAGCAATGCATGTTAAAAAAAAACTAATTATTATAAGAGATGATAAAGTTTATTTAAGAAAAAGAGAGAAATCTCCATTGATGTATAAACTATTGTAGATGAAGTTTCTTTTCATGGCTTGCCTAAACAGGGTTTTACCTCCATCAGAGCAGATATAAGTCTTGTAGCAAGACGGTCACCCTCCTCAGAACAAACTAGTTGATGAAATGTTAACTGAACTAAGGCCTGTTGAAGGTTGGCATCAAATGCCTGAATCAAACGAGTGACGTGATGCTGTGAAAGAAGTTGAAGCAAAAACAGGGCTTCACCAGATCTAAGGAGCAACTGCCTAATGCACTCCATTGCCCTCACCTGCAGCACAGCAAACACATGAGCAACTAAACTAATGGCTAAAAAAACATACTACGCAAACATTTAACAATGTAGGCCCACCTCCATGGCAGCTAATTCCGCAGGACTATACGGCAACCTTTGCCTTTTATTAGCAGTTCCACCACCATTGGACTCCATATTTCTGGAATATGCGCCAAACAAGTTTCTTACCATACTTCGATCACCAGCACCTAATGCAGAACCATTACCATATAGGATGGAACCGCTCAAGTCTCCTAAACCTGCCACGCAGCCATAAAGTCCCCTCCTCTGGTTCCTTCTAGATCTTAAGAATTTCTCTAAAGATCGGAGTTTGTGTTCAAGGACTTGCATAGCCCCAACAGAGAGTCTGCATACAACTACCCCATTCTCAGATAATGTGCCTGAAGGACCTAAACTTCCTTTTACAACCATTACAGGAAGCTCCCATAGAGGAAAAAGTAATCTAGATGAACACAAACAGAGCCCTTCATGTGCACCTGAAAAAACAGGCTCAGCCTCCTGAACAACCTGGCCCATGCTAAATCCACCAGCAGCAGTTCTCGTGTTTGATAATGCATTACTACCTTCAAGTTGTGGCATGCCAACAACTCTTGGGTCCTCAAAAGCTTCAGCTGCCTTCTCAGCAATAACATTGCTAATAAGGTTTTCAGAATGCACTATCCTCGCAGCTAGCATTAGACACATTGCAGCTGCCTCACCGGCACCAAAACGATTGAAGAAATCTTCTAAAACTGATCTTGGAGAATTGGATTCTAATAGTCGCCTTAGAATGTCTATTGGCCTGTTAAAAACAATTTCCATCATGCCCATGGTGCTGAAGATGATAATCCTCCTCCTTGGCAATATATGTTGGGTTGAGAGGTCTCCCCTTGCCCAGAGTTTGCCAGATGCCCTTTCACACGAATCCATTGAGCCCTCATAACCACCAAACTCAATTTCTGAATATAGAGACTGCACAGTAGCTGCAGTATCTGGCAAAGGTAAAACATCTGCCACAGAAAGCATCCGTCCTTCAACTGGTAAAGAAGATACAGATTCCCGTAATGCCCGAGAACTCCTAGTACCTGTACCTATATTGCCTGATGGTGATGACTGTGTGTTCGAATCCCTGTTCAAAACAAGGAGTGAAGGCATAGTTGTAGGTGATGCATCAGAAAGGATAAGGGTTCCAGAAGAATAATAGGCTGCCTCAACTTTCAGTGAGAGATCCTCATTCTGAGGTCTACCAGCAAGAGCCATGGTTCCAAAGGTGAGACCACCACTAACACCCCAAGGAGGAGCAGGCCTTGTTGTGACAACCTTTAAACAGCTAGGCTTGTGATGATTGGTGTTGAATCCAGTTAGGCTTCCACTAGAAGGAGAGGTAGATAGGTACATCCTTCTGCCATCTGATAAAACAGCAACAAGATGTAGCCATTTGGATTCAAGTGTAGATAAAGGTGAGATGCAAACAATAGATGGCTTTGGTGATCGACTTGAGGCTCTTGATCCTGCTGATTGTCTACCTCCATAATGTGCATCCCTCTGATTGACAAGATTCCTTTCTTCAGCCACTTTCTTTAATTGCCCGCCACCATTTGGTCCAAGAACATAAACCTGAAGCTTCATCTCTTCAGTTCGTGCATACAATATCTGTCTCTCATTGTCAAAAACCATTTCAACAATAGGGTCAACAGCTCCAAAATTGAATACATTTGGTACGACCCATCTGCAAATAACAGCTCAAATTAAGTTACTAAGGAACAAGAGACATTTAGCTGTAAAAACGAGGTAACTTTATATATCATTTACAAAATACAAATACAATTCTAAGATTAAAAAAAATCACAAACAAGTAGTGCAGTTAGTGACTTATATACAACAAAAGATTAAAAAGCACAAACCTGGAAATTACACTTCCTAGACCAGCAGTGATGCAGATTTTTCTGCAGCGCTTATGCCATCCTGAACCAGTTGAATAAAGAAGCTCGTATATGTGGCCA
The DNA here is from genome assembly GCA_030159175.1 of Glycyrrhiza uralensis. Lineage (NCBI taxonomy): Eukaryota > Viridiplantae > Streptophyta > Magnoliopsida > Fabales > Fabaceae > Glycyrrhiza > Glycyrrhiza uralensis. The sequence continues at coordinate 58,224,721 of BRZY01000003.1, forward strand.
TCACGTCCAGCAAGGAAAATGCGGCCCTTATCAGTACAAGCTACACACGTCATTGTAACCCCATCAGATGGTATTGTATAATCTGGCAATGGCTGTAATGAAACTTCTGCAAATGGATCTGAGCCATCTGCTCCTCCAGAGCAGCATACTCCTACTAAAATTAACTGATAAAAAGAATGGGGTAAGAAACAATACTGCTTCCACACGGAGGTCTGGAAAGAACATACTGCACATGGTTCATAGGAAACTTGTCACACAAAACCCTTTAATTGATGAATAAAAATCATCTTATAACATGTTATCATGGAAAACATAGCATCATATAGCGAATAACTAACAAACCCACCGCACTTAAATGTTAAAAATCATGCAAAAGAAGTAAAGAACTATTTTTTTAAAACTACAGAAGAACACCAATAACAAAAAAAAACCTCCTGTGCTATCCAAGAAAAAAAAAGGCACAATACCACAACAACCACACAAAATTTAATTTGATTTTTTCATTAGAGACAAAGTAATACTCCTTATTTATGCTAATACTAAACTTCTATTCTCAATTGGTGTTGTCAAAATTGTGATCTTACTCGTAGGATTGCACGATCCTACATGCTTCATCGCCCTCTCTGTGCCAGACTACACTCAGAATCATGAGCTTGCAGGATTGGAGTGGGATCGCCAAACATATTTGTGAGATCATAGGTTCTGCTCATGAGTCAAGTTTCACAACCTGGTTGCCAAAAAAACCACAAAACATGGTTGAAATGAACCGTAATCACTCCAATCTTCTAATTCCCTCACTCATGCACCTCTCTATTCTGCAAAACCCTCTCCTTGTTCTACCCAGAACCCTCTCATCATCTGTTTGTGTGACTGCAAGAGTGATTGCAAAACCATCTTGCGTTCATGCGAGGTGCAACTGCAAAACCTTTGTTCAAGCCAAAGACCATTTTTTGTTTGTGTAAAAGCCAAACCCTCTCATTGCCATCTTCTGTTTGCATTTCTCTACAATGGGGGCACCCCAATTTTCATTCTAACATTGTATTTCTAATCCTCTCTTGTCTTGTGTAACTCATCCATCGGATCATTCTCATCTATGTGATACTAAGTTTACTTTCTTGTTGATTTTTTACAACCCAGCATTCAATTCCATACAACATTGCAGGTAACATTCAATTATAAGATTCAAGAAAGGAAGAAGATATCACACTTCAACAAAAGAAAGGAACAATATTCAAAAGAACTGTTAGTATGAATGGCAAACCAACACAAAGGATGATGCTCAGGTACAAAATAAGCAATTTACCACATAACAAAAAGAACAATTTCAGAAACACAATATTTTAATATGCAAGTTCTTGGAAGAGAAATAAAACATGAAAGGTTAATACCTCAACAGGGGTCGCTAAAATTAAAAGATATCGGATGGCTTCAACAAAAACACCAGGTTTTGATTTTGCAAGACCAACAGCACAAATAGCTTGTTCCTCCCCACTGTATTCAGGACATTGGCCATCCCTAGAAGCAGCAATGTTAGATTAGAAGTACTGCAGCATGGGTAAATATGGGTTCCACTATCAAACAGATAAGATAATTGTAAAACAGAAATAGTAGTTCAAAAATCAAAAAACAGAAAACCCAAGAAACAAATACATAATAATTTTGTCTTGAAACATTTAACACCCTTAAACCTTTTTTCTAAATGCTTAGTCAAAGTTTCCCCAGTAAAATTCATACAACAATTACTCAAACTAAAGGCTTAAACTATTACAAAGGACCAGTTAAAAACACCCAAAATAATAATTATGCAATAGTCTATGAGGTTCTAGTGTCACAAATGCAGACCATTGAAAAAGTAAAAAGAAAGAAAAGGGGAATTGAATTATTTTTAATATGGTATTAATAAAGGGAAATAAAGAGAGTTCAGTAATAAACATGAACTCATTGCACTGCTTGAATGCCTGCCAAATAAAATATGTAGGAGATAACTCAAAAAAAATTAAGACAGCTTTAATTCAAAGATAAGTAAAGGGTGTGTCCAGTCTCGGCCTTTGAACTAAATCAATACTAATTCATCATCATGGTACTTACCACGTATCAAAACGCCAAAGAAACAAGGAATTGTCCACTGATGCCCATGCCCTACGTATTTCAGGAAATATTCCACAAAAAGCTGTTCCTTCCCCACCAGCTGCATTGTATCTTTCAATGAGCACAGGAGGTAACTCCCAGGTATTCACTACCTCGACTAAAGGGGGCCACTAAAACAACACCAAATAATGCATTCAGATGGGGAAACATCATAAAGCCAAAGCACAACCTTACTAATTATGCAAACAACATGCTCTATAACCTATAATGCATATTGTTACTATGATGTTGCTCTCCTCTATAATACACCCAAATAACAGTAAGCCATTTCATTTTAAGACCTCATATTTGAACTTTCCCCTAGGATTATGACTTTTCACATGAAAATAAAACATTTCATAAAATAAGTGGTTGTTTGTTTTACAAGTCTACACTAACAAATCAATGAATTTAGTTTCGTTAAGGCTATGCACACAACGTAGGGATGAGATATCCCCCTGTGCCGAATAATTTAAATTTAGCTGCGCAAATGGGAAGAAAAAAAAACTACAATCACAGAGCACATAGCGTTGAATCTAAGAACAATAAGTGGAAACCCTCGTATTGAGGATACCTCTCTGGGGTGAGTGGAATAAGGGTGGCTAGCATATCTGGAAGCCTCTAGAGCTTCTTCGAGGTCGAGCTGAGACGAGACTTCGCGGCCAATGCGATCACTAACAACAAGACCCGCATTCGTGACATCACGCATCACAATCTCATCTTCCCACGACATATCCGATTGGAACCCTACAATTAGGAGCTTAGTCTGGAGTGGAATCGAAACCCTCTTTCGGTTATGGTTTTCCCAAGAAACAAACAGAAAATGCAGTTGGGAAAACAGTGGGAGGGGGAATGAAAGTAGCCCTGTGGAATGTGGAGTGGGGAGAACTGAGAACTGAAAACTGAGAGGAAATGACGATGTAGGGTTTTGGCGAGGGTTTCGTAAATTGACAATGGCGGGCAAACATTTTCCTTTTCCCGTCTGTCATAAATAATAAACAATAAATATAAATAATAATAATAATATAATAAATATATAAATATAAATATTAAATATAATATATAATATAATGACTTAAATATATTTTTGGTATTTCATATTTGATCAAAGTTCGTTTTTAGTTCTTTAAATTTTAAGAATATTTTTTTAGTTCTGAATTTAAAGAAAATATGCCACATTTAGTCCATGATCATGACCTCGTTCAATTTTTCTTTACTTACATGGCAAACGGTGTTACACGTAAGCACTTGTCATATGTCTCGCTTATCATAGCTAACGTCCTAAGTGTTATTAATGGTTCAATCTAGATGGATGGAGGACTATTTTCATGGTAAAATAATGGATCGAACTAGACCATTAATAACACTTAGAACGCCAACTAGATATTTGAGATACATAGTAAGTGCTTACGTGTAACGTCATTTGCCATGTGAACAAAAAAACTTAACGGAGTCATTGTCAATGACTAAATGTGTCATATTTTCATTAAATTGGAGACTAAAAAAAATACTCTTAAAATTTGATAAACTAAAAACAAACTTTGATCAAATATGAGTGACCAAAAACATATTTAAGTCTAATATAATAGTAGTAATAATATTAACGACGCTTAATTACACTTTTGGTTCCTTTAGTATCGTGATTGTGTAATTTTGGTTCCCCATACACTTATTTTAATTGCGCGATTTTGATCTCAAGTATCGCATTTGTTACAATCAAATCACTCTATCACTGTGTCGTCTAATTTTTAAAATCAACAACCAGGACTCCTTGGTACTACTGATGTAGCAAAGACCCTCATAAGTAAGACATTTTTAAAACATGTATTGCATCGTGTGAATTGTCATACTTTGTGTGGTCAATAGTTTACCGCTGAATGGGTTTTTCTAGAGTTCTCCGTTCAGAAGATTTTAGTGAGTATTTGTTTAAGATTCCCGAAGATCATAAATCAATTTTGGTGGAAGGGAGGTATCAACCTCCTTTGAAAAAATTTCTCCGTTTGCAGGTCCACAATCTAATGCAAACATGCTCTTAATCACTTCATTCATCATTATTTTTATCTCAAAGGGACGAAGTATAATATTATTTGGTTGATTGTGGTTTGAATTCTTTGTGTAACGAGGAATAAAATTATATTTCAATGTGCTGTGTTGGCTTTACCCATGTAATAGCTTAAATAGAGAGTTTGTCTTTCGTTTATTTATATGTATGGGGAGAGTGGAAAGTAGTACTTTCTTATTCAGATTTGTACATAAATCTAAAGAGTTGTCTTAAAACTTGTTAATTGATGTTGGTTTATGTGTTTTGATGTAAAGATTGGAGTACACCCTATGCTAATTTCTAATATAATTTTGCTTATAAAAAAATCGGTTAAATCAATCGAGTCATCCTTTTATTGCTTTTTGTTTTTTTATATGAACAATTATTACACAAGCAAATAAAAAGCCAAATAAACACAAAAAAAAAAAGCCAAAGAAATTTTTTTTTGAAAACAAAGGAGAAAAAAACCAAAAGGGAAAAAAAACCAACTGATTCGGGTCGTTTATAGGGGTAATTCATGGGAATTGGTAAATACACCCCTAGATTTTTGCCATCCACCTCACTTAAAGGGTAAAAATATAAAAATACCCTTTTTTGTTTTTTTATTTTCCGCATACACCCCACAGCGTTTTTATAACTACCGGAAATTCCAATTTCTGGAAAATTTAAAATTTTATTTTTCTGGAAATTGGAATTTTAGGTAGTTATAAAATTTAATTTTTAAACTACCGAAAATTCTAATTTCAGGTAAATAAAAAAATTAAATTTTTAATCAAAAATGCAAATTTTAGGTGAAAAATAGATTTATATCTTATCAGAAATTCGAATTTCCGGTAGTACAAATTTTTCACTTTGTACTACCGGAAATTCAAATTTTCGGTAGTACAAAAGGTGAAAATTTTGTACTACCGAAAATTTGAATTTTTGAATTTTCCACTTTGTACTACCGGAAATTCAAATTTTCGATAGTACAAAATTTTCACTTTTTGTACTACCGGAAATTCGAATTTTCGGTAAGATATAAATATATTTTTCTCCAGAAATTTGCATTTTTGGTTAAATTTTTTTTTTTTTTTATTTACCAGAAATTCAAATTTTCAGAAAATTAAATTTTTTAAACTTCCCAAAAATACCAATTTTCGGAGGGCAAAATGGTGTTAAAATTTTTAAGGGGGGTGGATGGCAAATTCTTGGGAGTGTATTTCCCAAGACCCTAATTCATTCATGTGGAGCCCAAAAATGCATGTTCCCAATGGGCCCACAAGTTGTTGGGCTTTGGGTGGCTGTAACAACAAGAAGTAAACAACACAAACCTATTGATTTTGACAAAAAAAAAGCCTATTGACCAAAAAAAACAACACAAACCTATTCGCAGTGTGGGCTTCACTTAAACACTGAAGCCAAACAGCAAAACGAAAACCCTACCCCGACCCCCCTACCTATAAATAACACCAGAAACCCTAAACTGAACCCATTCTTCTCTATTCTCGAGAGCAGTTACTCTTTCCTCGCCGTTCTCTCAACTCACTCACAAACTCATCCACAAAATGGCGGAACGTGGTGGCGGAGATCGCGGTGGCTTTGGTCGTGGCTTCGGCGGTCGCGGACGCGGCGGCGACAGGGGACGCGGTGGACGCCGTAGGGGACCGGGAAGGCGCGAAGAGGAGGAGAAGTGGGTTCCTGTGACGAAGCTTGGTCGTCTCGTGAAAGAGGGAAAGATCAGAAGCCTTGAGCAGATCTACCTCCACTCCCTCCCAATCAAGGAGCACCAAATCGTTGACAACTTGGTGGGTCCCTCACTCAAGGACGAGGTCATGAAGATCATGCCGGTCCAGAAACAGACACGTGCCGGTCAGCGAACCCGATTCAAGGCCTTCGTCGTCGTTGGTGACGGTAACGGCCACGTCGGACTCGGCGTTAAGTGCAGCAAGGAGGTTGCCACCGCTATTCGCGGCGCCATCATTCTTGCCAAGCTATCCGTTATTCCCGTTAGGAGGGGCTACTGGGGTAATAAGATCGGGAAGCCACACACCGTTCCCTGCAAGGTCACCGGAAAGTGCGGTTCCGTCACCGTCCGCATGGTCCCTGCCCCTCGTGGTTCCGGAATCGTTGCCGCTAGGGTTCCCAAGAAGGTCTTGCAGTTCGCCGGAATCGATGATGTCTTCACTTCCTCTAGGGGTTCCACCAAGACTCTTGGAAATTTCGTTAAGGTTAGGTTTCAAATTGATCAGAATTTCTTCACATTTCTTCATTATTTTTGGTTTATAATAATCTCTGCTTGCCATGCAAATACTCAATTGCCTTCTAGAGTCTTTTATTAATAATGCTGTCATATATCTTCTTTATTGGTATTGGTTGTTTGTTTTATCTACTTGATTGAAATTTTCACCGAATCACGCATCATTTTACATTGAATTGCAATGCATAATGGTTTTCTTATATTGTAATTCATATCACGCTGGTTAGGAATTTCAATTCAATTTGAAGAATTACAAGTCGTTTTACGGGCTAACTCTATTATTTATGAAATTTGAACCTCTCCTGCGTGCATTATTTATGCTGAATAGACGTGTGTGACATGTAATTTGTATGCTGAATAGACATGTATAACATGTAAATGTAAATGTAATTTGTTACCTATTTTTTTATTTTTATGATTTATGATTTATGTTATGTGTGTCCATAATGGTTCGGTTTTTTACAGGCTACTTTTGAGTGTCTGCTGAAAACCTACGGTTTTCTAACCCCTGATTTCTGGAGGGAGACTCGTTTCTCCAAATCTCCATTCCAAGAGTTCACTGATCTATTGGCTAAGCCAACTGGAAAGGCCCTCATCCTGGAGGAGGAAAGGGTGGAGGCTTGAGGTTTCTTGCAGTTTTGGTGTCATGGGGTGTTCATGATCTTGTGCTTTGAGCATCCCAAGGAACTAGTAATTATATGTTTTGTTTGCGCATGTTGTTTCCTTCGGTATTCAGGGACGATTTATAGCTTCATGCATTTTGTTTTTATATTCTTCAAGTTTAGTGGATTGGATATTTACTGAGTTTTGAATACCAAAATTTTATTCTTATATCTTATATCTTGATCTTGATTTTCACTTGGCTGTCGTAACTAATGACAGGTGGCATAATTCAGAGAAAAGTAAGTGTGGTTCTTTGATAAAATGAACATCAGAATTCATAACAAGTATGTTGAAATTCATCAAATTGTTTCGTTGTTCTTTGTTTTCACTTTAACCAAGTATGGCCATGTCCTTGCTAATTGGAGTTGTGTGCTGAATATGTTCCATGTGACGGTGCTACAGTTTAGAAAGATACAATCAGAATTTGGGGTAAATTACAAGTATTTTAATTTTAATTATAGATTTATAGATTATAGACAATATAACTCTACTCTAAACAATAATTATTGTCCTTGTCTTGAATTAAACTAAAGTTGTTGAGCAAGGTAGAATGCCGCATTATGGACATGAATATGCGAGAGAAACTCGTTTGTACAACACGCGGTGCTTGGCCATGATTAATTAGGCTAATTGATAACGATTGGGCAAGCGAATTGTGTTGATCCCCGACTCAAACCGGTGGCCCCTTCATTATTTTGTGGTAGCACTTTCAAACATGGTAGGAAGGCCCCTCCATGTGATGAATTCCGAGAGCACCCAACTTGTGAATCAAGTGATCTTTACGACGCACCCGATATCTTCCCATATTTAAACACAAATCAATCACAAATCGCAACTTTTAAAGTTTTTGGAGAATGATCATACGACTATTGAGTAATTTACCATGGTGTTGTTACACATTGGATGTTGTGGACTAATTTTTAAAACCACATTTTATGACAATATTATGAGCTTGTGTGGGGGTTAGGATAAATGGGATAGAATAGGATGCTATAATATCCTATTATGATCCAATTTTTGTTAAAGCCAATAGGATATGATAATATTTATCTTCTTGTTTTAGCATATCCTATTCATTAGTGATTCTATTCGTTGGTTTGTCATATCCTATTCATCAGTGATTCTATTCATTAGTTTATATTTTATCTCAAGGGAGGGGCTTTTCACCATTACTTTTGACCCTCTCTTCATTCTTTCTCTCCCACCCCACACGGTGGCACCTGCCGCTTGGCACATCCACCATTGCCACAACTCTAACACCCTCCATTGCCACCGGCCAGTTTCCACCATTATTATCATGGTCTGACACCGTCCACCACTACCTTGCCTGACATTGCCATTGCCATTGCCACCACCACTATTGGGTAACCTCCATTAATGTTGTTGTCGCCACCATTGTTAGGCACGCTCTCCACTATTGCCATTGTCCGACACCCTCCAAATTCCAATGCCACTGCCACCAAGTAGCTTCCACCACCACTCGATACACTCCTCCACCACCTTCATCATCTAACATTATCATTGCATTGCCACTATTGGGCAACCTCCACCATCACCACAATCAAACACCCTTCACCGTCCTGCCATTGCCCTACACCCTCCTCCACAACCGCCACCACTTGGGCCGTGTTTAGAGATTTTGGGGGCTTAGACAAAACTATTAGAGAGACTAATCATAAATAAAAATTGCTTGCTTTGCTTGAAGACCCTCTTTCTAGTAAGTATCAAGTAAAATTATAAAAATCAAGTTTAGGTGAATGTGAAAATTACTAGTTACATTATACGATCCTATATTTTTGACACGAGTGATTAAAGAATCAAGTACTATACCATCTCTTATGTCTAGTCTATGTGAGCCCTGTATTTTATTTTTGGAATTTTCTCATTCACAAGATTGAACCAAACAAATTAAGTGTAGAGAATTAACAATTGTGGTTGGTCAATTAGTTACATGCAATTAATAGATATTGCCTTAATGCAATTGCCTTAATTGCCTATCTATCTCCATGGTCCTGACCATTGTCAAACACCCTCCACTGTTGCCACTGCCCTACATCCACCACTACCACCACAACTTGACACTTCTAGTTGTAGTTCCACATGGTCGGTGTGAGGTAAACATTTGCTAGTCACTTATTACTTAACATAGAAATTTTGATGACGAAGACTTAAAAAAAATTATGGATACACAAACTGAAAATTGTTTTTGAAAATATAAAACTAAAAAACTCCTATACTATATAGACAAAAAATTTACTTACAACTTTGTTATTGATGCATAATTTAGTTCTTTTCTATTATCCCTACTATTTCTAAAGTGCAAATGATCTTTTCAAAAATAGATATAAGCATTAATACAACCGCAACCTGTTGTGAGATTTGACTGTTTCCATAGCTTAGTATTTTCTTATCTGTTATCTTATCTACACTCAAATGCTATTAATTAATCTGTTGCTGATCTACAACTCCTATTTTAAGAACACTAAAACAATCCCCTTATAGCATAAATATCATCAATCAAAACAAAAGTTTCCAAGACATGGATTTAACTTTAGTAATCACACAAGACATTCTACTTCTAAATCCAGGAATTTCCATTTTACGGGTGTATTAAATCCTACAAATTTATTCATCCCGTCAAAACATTTTCTATATATTGCTAATTAATGGGAATTAATGGAAGGAGTTTGTCCAAACACGTTTACCAGCTCGTTGACCAAAAAAAAAAACACGTTTACCAGCTAAGTTCCTTCTACGCCTCTAGAAGGGCCCCATTTGCTAGCCTACGCCGACCCGCGCATGACACACCCATATCCTAGAAATGCATGGACACATGGGAGTGCGCATTACACTACCCGGTTTGTCTTAAGCCCATGTTAGATTGATTAGCGTGTTGAGTAAGAGTTTACTGTCTTTCTCTGTCACACAGTATTTGTCTGCTTAAACAGCTAGCCATACACTGATTACTGAGATTTGTTTAATCTCACACTCACTCTCACTCTAACACCAGACACACACAGAAAAAGAGAGAGAATAGAAAAGCCAGGTTTTAAAATCAGAGTCTAGAGAGAGAAACGAGCATATACTATGAAACAATCTATCTCCGGGTTTCTCTCTCTAAAACCACCGTCTCGTACTTCTCAGAGCTGCATTCTCTCTCTGTCTGTGTGCGTTGGGATCCTAGGAGGTAGGAGCATTTGGATGTAAGGGCGAGTGAGTGGTTTCGGCATCGGTTTTAGATCGGCCATGGCGGAGTTTTCGGGCGACGGAGGAGCGGAGGCGACTCCGGCGCCGTTGGCGGTGTCTGGATCGTTCAAGGAAGGGAGGAGCTCGTCGCGGAGGCGTGCTGCGGCGCCGCATTCGATGAGGCCGAGTCTTGACGCGGACGAGTTCATGAACCTGTTGCACGGTTCGGATCCGGTGAAGTTGGAGCTCAATCGACTGGAGAATGAAGTTAGAGGTGTGGAAATGCGGCTCGATCTGGCGAGTTCTTGACCTGATTTTTTGCTTCGTGTTGTTGTTGATTGTGGTGTCTCTCTCTCTCTCTCTATGTGGTTGCAGATAAGGACAGAGAGTTATCGGAAGCACAGGCGGAGATCAAAGCCTTGAGGCATTCTGAACGACTCAGAGAAAAGGCTGTTGAAGAGGTCACCACTGATTTTCAGCTTCCTTGTATTAAATTAATTATTAATTATTACGAATTTCCAATATTATCATGTCGTCACTGTTTTAGGATTATGCAAACTTTGTTACTAATTTTAGAGTTTTTTACTTTTACACTGGGTAATGCTTCTATACTGATTGGTTACTTATCAAGGAAAAAATGTTCTGTTCTATCATTTTTACATAGCATTCTGTACATGTCTGTGTTTACTTTGATTTGAATTTGCTTTTGGTGTTTTCGGTTTTTATCATATATATTTTTTATTCTAGAGTCATGCCTTTTTTTTTTGTATCGTATATGTGTGCAGCAATTATGGTTCGGCTGAGTTAGGGGGCGTGGGCGGGATTTCTTTGTCGGTTTTGTATTTTAACCTCAATTGTTGCAATGATTTCGATAAATTCTTTGCTTAATCATTCTTTGCATTGTTTGTACTTTGTTACTCAAGAACTTGATCCTTGGTCTTAGCCTTAATTTCACTTCCTTTTTTGAGATGCATTCTTCAATTACTGTATCGACTTGAAAATTAACTTTGTTTTCTGTTTTTTGCTTGCACTCTAGCTTACCGAAGAATTGTCAAGGGTTGATGGGAAGCTGAAGTTAACAGAATCTCTTCTAGAAAGCAAAGTATTGCTTGAAGCCTCTATCAACTTTAGGGATGTTATTTTTTCAGGTCATGATATGTTTACTGAACTGAGTATTTCTTGCAGAATCTTGAAATCAAGAAAATCAATGATGAAAAGAAAGCATCAATGGCAGCTCAGTTTGCAGCTGAAGCTACTCTTCGAAGGGTCCATGCTGCTCAGAAGGATGATGACATGCCTCCTATAGAAGCCATTCTCGCCCCTCTAGAGGCTGAACTCAAGCTTGCTCGGCAAGAGGTATGACCTTGTTTTTCTACTTTGAATGGTTCCTGTGAGAAAATACTGATTAAAGGTGACTGAGGCTGGCTTATCATTGGTGATTTATGTCATATCTTATTTGATTTGTTTCTTGCAGATTGCTAAACTTCAAGATGATAACAAAGCTTTAGATCGTCTTACCAAATCTAAAGAAGCAGCACTTATTGAAGCTGAGAGGACTGTTCAGGTTGCCTTGGCTAAGGCCTCCATGGTGGATGATCTCCAAAATAAAAATCAAGAGCTAGTTAAACAGATTGAGATTTGCCAGGTATCTGCAATCTTCTATGATGTTTCTCTTTCAAAGTACATCATAACCATAATGATGTAACTTCTTACACTTGGTATCACCGTCACTCACCTCTCCCAGGAAGAAAACAAAATTTTGGACAAAATGCATCGACTGAAGGTGGCAGAGGTTGAAAAACTCACCCAAACTGTGAGGGAACTAGAAGAGGCTGTCCTTGCAGGAGGCGCAGCTGCAAATGCTGTGAGAGATTATCAGCGGAAAGTTCAAGAAATGAATGTAATGTGTTAAATTCACCAAGTTTGCTCTTCCAGTTGCTTTACTCTTGATTATTTATTGCTTCTAGTTAAGAGTATCTTAATTATTGCATAGTATTTTTGATACTTTAGGAAGAAAGAAAAACTCTCGATCGGGAGTTGGCTCGTGCCAAAGTAACAGCAAACAGAGTAGCTGTAGTTGTGGCAAATGAATGGAAAGATGCTAATGACAAAGTGATGCCTGTTAAACAATGGCTTGAAGATCGACGATTCTTGCAGGTGGACGTTATTTTATTTCTTAGCCCTTCATATCTAATCTTTTGTTGCTTTTTTTTTTAATAGTATAAGTTTTCCTGCATTTGGCTTTTCATCAATACAGTTTCCATATTTTACCACACTACATTCTTACAGGGAGAGATGCAGCAACTTCGGGAAAAGCTTGCTATAGCTGAGCGTGCTGCAAAGTCTGAAGCTCAGTTAAAAGTAATAATCTGGTTTTACAGCCTCCATGTATTAACTTAGGAGATAAGTTCTGCCGTTACTCAAGGTAAACCTTTTACGATTTTCAGGAAAAATATCAATTACGGCTTAAAGTGCTACAAGAGAGTTTGAGAGAAACTTCTAACAGTATTAATCGCGGCACCTCAGAGGGAAGATGTGTTAGCAATGGGCCTTCTCGACGTCAATCCCTAGGTGGAGCTGATAACCTATCCAAACTAACCTCTAATAATGGGTTTCTACCCAAGAGAACATCATCCTTTCAAATGAGGTCCTCTGTGTCCTCCAGCACAGTTTTGAAGCATGCTAAAGGCACATCTAAATCTTTTGATGGTGGCTCTAGGTCACTTGAAAGGAGTAAAATTCTTCTAAATGGAAAGCCTCCAAGTTCCTCATTTAACCAGTCTTCTGAAGGAACCAAAGACAGAGAGGAAAAAAATAATTGGAAAGGGAATTCGGATGATAAGCCAAATGACTTCCCAATGGTGGATACGGAGGATAGTGTTCCAGGAGTTTTGTATGATTTTCTACAGAAAGAGGTCTTAGCCTTGAGGAAAGCTGGTCAGGAAAAAGATCAAAGCCTAAAAGATAAAGATGATGCCATTGAGGTTAGTATTTTTTTAAAATTGTTTTGGATTTTAATCTTAGATTTCTATTTGACCATATTAATCTTAGCTAATTGTTGCAATGGTCATTATCTGCCAGATGCTAGCAAAGAAAGTGGATACATTGACCAAAGCCATGGAAATTGAGGCAAAGAAAATGAGAAGGGAAGTAGCTACCATGGAGAAGGAGGTAGCTGCAATACGTATGGAGAAAGAACAGGAGACCAGAGCAAAGCGTTTCAGCAATGTAAAGGGCCCTATGAACAGTGCTCAGCATCAGCTTGTCTCTGGGAGGTACTTATTTTTCTTATTTTTGGTCGCATTCTTGTGCTTTTTATTCACTGAGTACTATGGCATGCTGTCTTCGGTAAATGATTACGAGACTGGGAGCTCTGGCTAGCTTATGGATTCATTCTCTCCCTTTTTTCACTGTTACTTTCAAGGAATAGTACATTAGGTGTTTCTGTACAAGGATATAAACTATTTCAATTTGCTGATTTTAGGTTTAGGATTTATTTTTAGATACTTTGGCAACAATTCTTCAACTTACAAGTTATTACTTGGCATAAAGAACTCATGAATTTGTTCAAGTTTCAAATTGGCTCCCAGTGTCTTCAAAATAGTTAAATAATCCTAACCTTAAGAATCGGAAATTATAGGTAGTGGGTAGTTATTTTAAAACAGTAAAACTTTTCTCTTTTTATTCTTCAAATGAAATTAGAATACATATTTTTAATGGATAGTGGATAGTTACTTTAAATTTTAGAACTTCTCTTTTCTCTTTATGTTATCTAAACAATAACAACATTATACAATTAACCAATTATTATTATCTTAAAAAAAAAGTGGGTTAACAAGCACACAAGTAGGTGTCGGTCAAGACACTAGTACTCTAGTAGATAATATGCAGCAGAACAAAATATCCTGAATATGGAGCTCACCTTTTAAATTTAATGAGGGAAAAATGTTATTTATTACAAATAAATATGGTTTGTATTCATGGAATCTCACTGTTGCAAGGTTGGGTCCTCTGAGTCAGGTCAAGCATATCTTTCCTGACTTCCTCTTATCTTTTAAAGAGTCTATATATTGGCATTCTCCAATAATTTTGATTTGTTGGTCTATCTACATAACCCGATTCTGTTTATTATATTACTGTGTAATCTTTAGTTATATGAGTTATCCAGACTTGTAGTTTAACCTAGTATTTGCCTTTAATGTTTGTTGTTGCCATTAATTATGTTTTCTTAACTAGTTAAACTAGGACCCTGTTCAGATTTATGAAGCAAAAGGGTGTGAAATTTTGTTGTTTGAGCTTTACTGCCTTTTGTTTCCTTTGTCTAACCTCTTCACATTTCTGCTTTCCCCAATAACTTGGATGACTGATGGGGAATCTTACATTTTCACAGAAATGTGGCACGGGGAGGATTAACACGCAGCACCCAATGACAATAAGTCTATTGCAGAGGCTCTAAGGAGTGAACTTTTATTCATAGCGTAATTATTCTGCCCTTCTCTGTTTATTTTTATTTTACTTTTGTCGTTTTTCCCCCAATTGATTATTAAGATTGTAACTGGCGTTCGAAATGATATTGGCCATGGATTGAGGGTAAGAAAAGAATTCAAGGAATCGGTATGCATCTGACCTAGACTGTCGTGTTCTCTGCTTAGAGAGATTGACTAAGAAGCCAGGCAAAGGAAGACGATTAACCCGGAGCTAACTTTCAGCTTTTCTTTGAGTGGCTGTGTGGGTGTATAGGTAGCTTTATCCCTTATTTTATCCTTTTGGCAGTTGATATTTGTAATACGCAGATAGTGTGATTGTGTTGGTTCGGCTTTGTTAATATCTTTGTAATCAGATCAAGAACTAAGCTTATTTGGTTGTGTAATACATTCATAGATTCAAGTTGAGATTGTAAGTTCATGTTTGACTGAACACGAAGTGCTGCTGTTTCATTTATTTCTCCATTGTTAAACTTTTAGTTAAGGGTAGTATATGCGTAACTGTTGTACCTCCGCCTCTTGCTGAGAATTTACATCAATCACCACCACCATTGATGAAGCACAATGTTCTTCTAATTAGATTTTTTTTACTTCAAAAAATTTGGAGTTAAATACTTGTGAATTTTTTTGACTGAAAATCCTTGTGATTTAGGCCACGGTAACCTGGCTTAAAGGTCAAAAGAATATATACAAGTTTCTGAAGGAAATTTGTTTGTATTATATCAAGCTGTAATTATATCAGCTTGAATAAAAAAATTCAAGGATTTACTAGGCAATCAGCAAATTGTTCCCTTCGGAGTAGTTTGAGTAGCTCGATCCAGGTGTCGCCTTTTCAGTTCACAGAATAGCAAGGACCCGTCAGAATCACTCAAATGCCAGATTACGGCATCCTGCTCCCGCATAGCCATAGCGTATTCTTTGTCCTAGCTTTGTTCATATTTTTCTTGCTTAGAATTGGGTACATATAATTTCAATTTTTATTTTTATTTGCACCGCTCCTGTTAGAAGGTGGAGTGTTTTGAGTGTCAATTAACCAACTAGGTTAACGTATAGTCTAATTTTTCTACCACAATATTTTTAAAAATTTTATTCTCTTCTAGCTGACCGGCCTCAGTTCACCTCACTATCATTGTCCACTTTCCCTCACCTTGAATCCTTGATCACTTCTCAATCTTATAGCTACTCACACGGTCATTCACTTCTCATAGCAAATTGTAGTGAATATGACTTCTTTAGGATATTAATCCAATTTCAATTATCAAAGCTCAGACGATCAAGACAACAAACCCCTATTTCCTTGATTCAAAGACATCCAAGGCTCACTGCTCACTAGCAATGGGTATGGTGGCGAGCCTTGCCTTCAAAGTTTAATCGACCTTCATAAAGCCTTAAATAGATTGATTTACATGTTGCATTGCATGTGTACCTAATCAAGCTTTTCCACCGACTTAACAAACACAAGAGACTTCAAAATTTTGTCTTTAAGGAACAAATACTCAATAATGAAGGAAGCTTCCAACATTCTGAATTCAAAACAGACACAATACGCGTAGAAGTTCAGGGCAAGATAACCAACATGTACTGCATCTTATCATGGTTTCACACCTCACTTACTTCACCTCCAAGGATAATTGTGGTCTTGCGGATAAATGAATGGACAGAAAACTTGGAAATGCCAACTATTAGCAGCAAACAAATGCAATGCAAATAATAATACAAAATGGAAATATAGAGGAATCTTTGTCCTTCATTTGATGACATGACAGTTATACTCTGCAGTTGTTTCATCCAAGCAAAAAAAAGAATTATATTGTTGAACTAAAGGGAAACAGTTCGTCTGTATAGTATTTCATCATCACTCTCCTCTTCCTCATCTGACACAATCGCATTCCCTGGTAGCTCTAATCTCCCACCCATACAGAATGAAGGACCTACACTCTCAGTCTCAATATAATTACCCTGCAACCTCTCTTCAAATCTCTGGTCACTACAATTCAGCATCCAATTCAATGAACACCTTATCCCCTTGCTCTTCAGCCTCTGGTATCTGGGCTTAATCCTTGACTCCAAACTATAAGTAAAGTACTCTGGGAACCCCACAAGCTCTTCTATGGGTCTCCCCATCTCACTCTTGAAGAAGAAATAGCTGTTCTTCATGAGCTCAACTCGCAGGGCAACCAACTGAGGACATTTGATCACCATACCAGCCACGTCCCGCGCCGGTATCCCCCTACCGAGCAAAAACTCGACCGGCTTCATGATCACTTGTTGGTGAAGGCTAACCACCTGTGGCATCTTCTCTACCACCCTTGCAAACCCTTCAGGTTCAACCTTAAGCTTCAAGCTGAAAAAGTACTGCTGCGAAGACAGCTTCGCCTTAAGCGGGAGCCCAAGAATCTGCGGAAACTGAGCAATAACCGAAGGCAGACACTCCTTCCTCACACCAAAACTGATCAAACAATCTACATTTGGTTTCACAGTCTCCTCAAGATCATACCCAAGCATATAAGCTCGTTTCTCCAACATCCTAGCCAAAATCTTCTTTGGTAGCCCCAAACTTACCAAGTATTCAATTAAAGGCTTTATCATGGTTCCAACTCTCATACCCAAGAAATAAGGATACTGAGTAACCATTGGGCCAATATCTCTAGGGTTAACACCAATACTAACAAGATAAGCCACTGAAGTACTCATAGTACCCTCAAGCTTGAACCCAAGAAGCTCAGGGTACTTCTGCAACACATACCCAATATCCCCTTTTTCAACATCAAGCCCTCTAAGGAACTTAACAACAGGAGCAAGCTCAACAATGACACTAGCATGCAAAACCTGTGGATAACTCTTAACGAACTCTCCAAGCTTGGGTCTTGCAATCCCAATTTTCTCCAAGTAACCCAACACGGGGATCATGTTTTTTCTCACACTACAACCCAGCATAAGAGGGTACTCGTTGATGTCATCAACGGTAAGACCCAGTTTTTGGAGAAACTCAACGCGCTCACGCATGACTTCAACGGTGGAGGGAAGCTCCAAGTCGTGTAACTCGTCGGGGACGATTCCTAAACCCTTGAGGTAGTCGAAGATGATTACACGCGAAACGAGCTTCTCTTTGCGACCCTGAATCACGCCCCATGTCACCGATGGCATCTCGTATTCGGGGAATTTCGATGCCTGCGTTCCGTAAAAGTTGTAGAGAAGTAAAACCCTAAAATTGTTTGAGATTTCGGGGGATGGGTGAGGGTGGTGTAATAGTGGCTGTGGAACTGCGTTTCCATTTGCATTGACTCGGTGAGGAGAAATTAGTTGGGAAGCTTTGTGAGTCGAAAATGAGTTGAGGAATTTTCTTCTTGTGAGCATTTGAGTGGAAGTGCAGGAAATGAAAATGAGTGGATGCTGGAAATGAACGGAGGTTTCAGCTTTCAACGGAGACGGAGGCGAATTGAGGTGAAGAGGAGAGGAGACAGGAGATTCCCGAGTTGGGAATGAAAGGGGAAAATGGGCCTTCTGTTGGGCCGAACCTAACAACAACGGGCCTTCGATTGTATTTTGAAATTTCGGTTGAATTTTTCGTTGGGAATTCCTATTTATGTTTTCATACCAAAACTGAATTATTGATATTTTACAAACTAATTTTTGTTTATGACAAAAAAAAACTAATTTTTGTTTTTAAACTCAGTTTGAAAAAATAACTCTACTAACTTTATTTTTGTCTTTTATTTGATTTAAAATGAAGTTGATACAAATTTAACTCTATAATATCAATGTTTATTAGTACAAGTGATAAAAAGTTTGATTTTTTTAAACAAAGTATTGAATTCAAGTCTTGTGAATGTAAAAATAGGTATTAAGAGAGTTTTGTCCCTTTATATGGATCCACTTTACTCAACTCGAATTAAATGTACTAGGGCTTTATTAGGGAGGATCGGTAGGGACGGATGTTGCTTTTATTTTCTTCTCTCGTGGATTTTAATTTATATATTGTCTTGTGCGTTTAGCCCTTCTCGTTCACTAAAAAAAGATAATCCAAACTCTACAACTATACAATATTATGCAAAGTATTATTAATTACTAATGCCATTAATTACTTTAATAATTTGTTTTAATTAATCAATTTGAGTTAATGAATTATTAACCGCTTATAATGATTATATTTTCAAAAGCTACTAGTTTATTTCAGAAATTTGAGAAAGAGAAGACACAGTTCTCACGTAGACTTGCATTAGAAAATCATTTTTATTTTTTCTCCAGAGAAATGTCAATGTCATAAATCACAACCACCACGCTAGTCTTCAAAAAGGTGACTTTAGAACTAACTAGTTTTTAAACTCCGACAAACGGAACACGTGAAGTGACCATTTTGCCCATCACCACCCGCAAAAAAACAAAGAACCGTTTTATTCCCGTTTGGTTTCTTCGTCCATCCTTCTCTATATTCCATTTTATCAATGTTATGTTGTTGGGTTTCATTGTTGGTTTTTCCTTTCCTTTCCTTTCTCAGACCCCATCTTTTTGGATGCACATTGCGTTGCGCGTGCATCTGAAAACTGATCTGAATCTGAAGAATAGAAACGAAGAGTTCCTTATTTCCCTCGCATTTCTCATTGATCTGATCTGATCTGATCTGTGAAGTGTTTGTGTGTTTGTGTGATAATATTTGTATTTGGAATCGAAAATGGCTACGATGACGAGCTTGATCGGGCTTATCAATAAGATCCAACGAGCCTGCACCGTGTTGGGAGATCACGGTGGCGAGGGTTTATCCCTCTGGGAGGCTCTTCCCTCCGTCGCTGTTGTCGGAGGACAGGTAATGCTTTTTCGAAATCTTCTATAACAATGCTGCTTTTCCGAAACTAATTTATTTTGTCTTGTGGAATGAATATCAGAGTTCGGGGAAATCCTCAGTGTTGGAAAGTGTGGTCGGAAGGGATTTTCTCCCTCGTGGATCTGGTTTGTACTCTTCACTTTCTCTCTTTTCTGCTTTCATTTGTTACTATTCATTTAGATTTAGATTAGATCTCTTCAACAATGACAATGACAATGTAGTTAAGAAAGGAGTGAGTTAGCTATACGAGAAATGATGCCATGCTATGCTGGGTAGTGGTTAGTGGTTACTGGTTGGTTACTAAATGCAAAGTTGATGTGGAAGAGTGGTTACTGTTTATTGTTGGGGTAAGAAATAGTTGCTCATAGTCATAGGTGGGGATGGTAGTTTTTTCTTTGTATTTCCACTCTGGCAAGTTGCCTAGTTGATGGCAGTAGAGTGGAGGATGGATGATTATTTATTTTCGTTCCTCTTATTAATGAATGGCTTTATGACGTTGTGTTTCACTATTTATAAGGTATTGTTACTCGGAGACCGCTAGTGCTACAGCTTCACAAGACCGAGAATGGCCAAGAATATGCTGAGTTTCTTCACATACCGAGAAAGAGATTCACCGACTTCGGTAAATGAAGTTCCTAACTAAGTTTCTTATTCTCTCTCAAAAATATATGCAATAATGAGTACCTAGCCTAGCATCGTGTACAGCTGCTTGAAAAATCGTCACTCCATCTTTATGGCAATACGCCATTATTGGCTGAAATCCTGAAGATTTAATTGAGTTCAATGGATAATTTATTTTTCTCAGAGAGTGGTAGATTTAACCACTTGTGGCAAAAATTTACTTGTTATTAATATGTTGTACGAAAATTCATTTGATTTCTAGCAAACTTAAGTTTCAAACTGGTAATCATTTTTTATAACATTTACCATATCTCTTCAAATAGAGGCTATGATTGTGGATGAGATGTAAACTCTGCTCGGGCTTGTTTTTACTTGGGGATTTATGATGTTTGTCTGTGGCTATTTGTTCAGTGTGGCTAACAAGTAAAAGGGCTGCGGTGAATTATTATGTTGTAGATTCCCAACTAATTGGTTCTTTTATGCTCCTTTAATGCCCATGCAGCTGCTGTGAGGAAGGAAATAGCAGATGAAACAGATCGTATAACTGGGAAGTCAAAGCAAATTTCAAACATTCCTATTCACCTCAGCATTTATTCTCCAAATGGTTTGTAGCTGCATCATCCATTTAATGTATAACCGTGTTGCACTTGGTGCTTATTTGGAAGTCATAAGTTATAAGTTATTTCTTTTGGTTGAAGAACATTATGTTTCTCTTTTAGTTTGCACCATGGAAATGGGAACATGAAAACATATAGTTTCTTCTTCACTAATAACAATGCCCTCTTTCCATATGACCCTTTGGTTTGAGTTATCAGATATATGATGGTTTTGTGGGGCTTTCCCTGCAGTTGTAAACTTAACCCTCATAGATCTTCCTGGGTTGACGAAGGTTGCAGTAGGTAAACCTTAATATATTTCTCAGTACTTTTATACAAATTGAGTGGTATTCTGTGAAGACTCATCAAAATCTCGGACGTATAACGAAATTTCGGCTTCTTTCACAGAGGGACAACCAGAGAGTATTGTTCAAGATATTGAAAGCATGGTCCGTTCATATGTTGAGAAGGTAATTATACTCTTGATATAGAAAGAAGAATGCAGTAGTCATATACGATTTAAAATTTTATCAAACAAGCCTGCACCAGTAAAGAAAGGAAACTTGGCACAATAATGTGTTGTAATAATACTGTTTTGTAATTCATGTGTTATGTGTTATTTTAAGCAAACTGAATTACCTTTCTAATATACTTTTCCCAAATTTGGTGTCTAATCGAGTTCTTTGATTGTGAAGCCAAACTGCATTATCTTAGCTATCTCTCCTGCCAATCAAGATATTGCCACTTCAGATGCCATAAAAATTGCCAGAGAAGTTGATCCTTCAGGTATGGCTTTTATGCTGGAAGAAATTCCAAGGGTAGACCGTGTTTCTTCCAAAAAAATTTATTTTTCTTTCCTTTTTAGCCAGCATTCATTTAGAAAAATCTTTTCTTCTTGTATTATTGTTTCAGGTGAAAGAACATTTGGAGTGGTTACAAAACTTGATCTTATGGATAAAGGAACCAATGCGGTTGAAGTATGATTTCTCTAACAGCTGCATGCTTATCTTTTGTTTTGGTGTTCAATAAATTCAATTGATTTCCATGTAATTGACTGTGAAATTGTACTTTATCATTGAATGCAAAATGATGGATGTTCTTTATATGAAACTTCAAGGTTCTCGAGGGAAGGCAATACAGACTGCAGCATCCATGGGTTGGAATTGTGAACCGTTCACAAGCTGATATTAATAAAAATGTTGATATGATTGCTGCTCGTAGGAAGGAGCGTGAATATTTTGAGACAAGTCCTGAATATGGACATTTGGCACATAAAATGGGCTCAGAATATCTTGCTAAGCTTCTATCTCAGGTATTCTCATTAGTATTTCTATTTTATTCTCGTAATTTTCTGTACTTTTTATTGTTACTAAACTTACTATTCTTCAATGGATTTCTAATTCATCCTATGAGAAGTGATTTTCTTTCCTTTTTTTTCACTGGCTTTTATTACTGAAGCATTTGGAGCAAGTTATCAGGCAGAAGATACCTAGTATCATTGCCTTAATAAACAAGACCATTGATGAGCTTAACGCAGAGTTGGACCGCATTGGCAGGCCGATCGCTGTGGACTCAGGGGTTAGAACTGAAATCTATGCTGAAATCAATATTCTTAAATTTGAAAGTACTTGATTTCTGCTTGTACAGTTGTACTAAGTTCTGTTAATTACGTATGTAGGCCCAACTATACACTATTTTAGAGATGTGTCGTGCATTTGACAAAGTATTTAAGGAACACCTGGATGGAGGGTAAGTGCTGATATTAAGTTTTAGCATTAGCTTGTATTATGATATTGTTGTCCTTATAGAATGATATGCAACTATTTTCCCCCTTATAGTGTTAAACTTTCTTGGAGAGTTTAATCTCTTTAAGTAACCTACTGCTATTTCAGACGTCCTGGTGGGGACCGGATATATGGAGTTTTTGATCACCAATTACCGGCTGCTTTAAAAAAGCTCCCCTTTGATCGCCATCTCGCCTTAAAAAATGTCCAAAGAGTTGTCACTGAGGCTGATGGGTATCAGCCCCATCTGATTGCTCCAGAGCAGGGTTATAGAAGACTCATTGAAGGGTCTATCGGCTATTTCAAAGGCCCAGCTGAAGCCTCTGTGGATGCTGTACTCTTTTTGACTTTACTATATTTTGTTAATTCTATCATTTTGTTCTCCTTTTCTTTTTGTTAACAAGCATTTGTTCTTGCAGTTCTCTTTTATTAAAGTGACATTATGTTCTTTCCATTTATAAATTACATGCTTTCTACTTCTATTCTTCAGGTCCATTTTGTTTTAAAGGAACTTGTACGAAAGTCAATTGCAGAAACTGAGGTAAGCAATGTTAAGTTGATTTTCTAATATACATGTGCAGGTTGGATGAGCCTGTTCTTAAACATTTATTTCATCTGTGAGGATTGGTTATTAGCATTCCTTTTCCACTGAGAAAAAAATAGTAAATGTTCAAGAGTTAATGATGCAGGATTTTCATATCTCAGCACTAAATAACTGATGTTAGGTGCTGTTTCAGGCCTGTAAATAATACCTCTGAACATTTACTTTAGGATTTTATTGGAATTAAGGTGATTTTTTTGTGTGTGTTGGGGGGATGGGGTGGATTGGAGGAGGGAAAACATGGGAAGAGGAAATTGATTCTTACAGGTGTGCGCTACTTCATGGCATGCAGGAATTAAAAAGATTTCCAACACTTCAAAGTGATATAGCAACCGCTGCAAATGATGCTTTGGAAAGATTCCGAGATGAAAGCAGGAAGACAGTTTTACGGTTGGTTGATATGGAGTCTAGCTATCTAACAGTGGAATTTTTTAGGAAGATTCATCTTGAACCTGAAAAGAATCCAAATGGACCACCAAAATCAAATCGGAATGCTCCCCCCAATATGGACAATTATACCGACAATCACCTCAGCAAGATTGGTACATAATTTTCTACGAGCCTTCTCTCAACATTTAAGTAGAATATTGTATTCTTTAAGCATGTTATTATTCTAGAACTACAGGACTGGTGTTAAAATTTCAAATGACCTTGTGAAATTTTTGTATCTATCTCTCTCTTCATGAATATCAATAAATCAATAAATATTAACGGGCCTGACCTTTTTAATGCTTAGGAAGATAAAGATAGACACACAAATTTCACATGATCTTGTTATGGGAAATTTTGACACGAGAGAATTTGTTTCCCATGTTTAAATGAGCTTATAATAATATTAAAAAAAATATTTTTATGTGAGTATTTGAAACATATCTTTTATGAAAAGTATAACCTATAAAGTTCCCGTCAAGGTGCGTCCAAATGAACACATTAATCCCTTTTTTTCTTTTCCATATCTTGTGAGTTCTTGGTCCTATAAAACTAAGAGCAAGGTGCATTAAAATTCTTTCCTTCCACTTCCCTTTTTAAAGGTGGGTTTAAGTTTAAACGTCATATTCCTACTGCTACTAATTTTGGATTTTGACTCGACACTGTTTAAGCAGATATCTAAAGTTGGACGTTCAACTGTCTGTTAAAATATATTATATTCCTTGTTTCAGGATCAAATGTAAATGCCTATATCAACATGGTCTGCGATACGCTTAAGAATACTATACCAAAGGCTGTTGTTTATTGCCAAGTTAGAGAGGCTAAGAGGTCATTGTTAAACCACTTTTACGTTCAAGTTGGGAAGAAGGAGGTATAATTTTATATCTTTTGGGCAAAACTTTGCCCATCTAAGTTACAATTTCCACTCATTCCTTTAAGATGTTCTTTTCATGGTACTATAGATAAGTTACAAGCGTTGGGCTTGGGCATGTGTGAGTTTACTTATATTACGATAACAATGTCTTTTATGTTTTATGGAAAAGGAAAACTTATGAACTTGGTCGTTTCAAGTATCCCAGTGAGCTTATGAAATGATTGTTTGTTAGACTACACATAAAGCTGAACTTTCCTTAAGATTGCACAATCAAGATAGTGAGGCACAATATTAGGGATTTGTCTTGCTTCTTGATGTAGAATTGATGAAAGCATACATACATATTGCAACATTGAGCATTGTGTGTGGTAATAACTGATAACTGATTGTATGATATGCAGAAGGAGAAATTGGGCGCCATGTTGGATGAAGACCCAGCCCTAATGGAAAAGAGAGCCCAATTAGCTAAAAGGCTTGAATTGTACAAGCAAGCTAGGGATGATATTGACTCCGTGGCTTGGAAATAAAGAAGATCACTGATGTTGCAACAGATACCGTGAGGAAGATTTGTCATAGATTTTATGATTCTTATTATTTTTCTAATCAAACTGAAACAGAAAAGTGTACGTTACGACAAGAAATTGGTTTGCATTTGCATATAATTCTTTTGCCCCAGTGTACAAAGCCACCGAGTTCTATGTTGTGATTTTTATATTCTAACAGTTGTTGGTTATTACGTTTTTTTACCAACCATATTGATTATTTTCGAAGAGCTTACAATTTTAAGTCACATATATCTTATTTTCTTCTTCTTTTTTTGTCTAGAGCTTTTGGAAGTTACATTAGACCTTGATTAACACGAGTTGAGTTCTGTCAAAAAAAAAACACGGGTTGAATTGGGTAGATTTATATAAGGATGCAAAACTTTTCTAATATGTATTTTTTTTTATTCACACTCATGAGCTCAAAATCTTACATAACAAGAGCCAAACTTCAGTTACTTGGACTAAATAGACATTGATCATGTGTCTCATTTTTTGCTTGCTATATGCCAATAAGCTTTAATCAGAGGCATCAAAGTTAAACAAATTTTTCTGGTCAATAAGTTAAACAAAATTTGTCGTATGAAAATTGCGGGAGACCGTTTAGCATATCCATGAATGCATGATCTAGTGGATGGGCCAACAATGAATAAAATATTAAATATATTTTTTTAATAAATACTTCTGATTTTAAATTTTTAATGGGACCCTTGTATCTATTGTTATTTATAATCACTGAAATTTGGAATTAACTCTTCATTTAAGAAAATTTTACTTTTCTTAATTTATTGATGCTCAAATTTCTTTAATTAATATTAATATTAGGCACAATAAAATATTTATCACCTTTGTTGAAAACTTAGCTATTAAATTAATTTTTCAAGTTTTCTAATATTGATTATTGGTAAAAGTCTATTACCAATTAGATAAATTTTTTAAATTTAAATTTAAATTTTATGTATATTTATAATCACTCGTATAATATGCAGGATATTTGTTAATATTTTTTTTTTGGTCATTTGTTAATTTAAACCATATTAATGGATTGTGGGCTGTTGAACAGTTGCAGGCTTTAATGACTTGATAAAATTCTATAATTCGAAAATTTGGATAAATTACAAGGGTACAGTCAGAAAGAATATGTGCCTCATTTAAAAAATTAAATGATAAAAACTTACGTAAAAATTTAATGATAAACTAAAGATCTACGAAGAAATTTAATTACTAATCATTATTGAAAAAGATATGACAGTTTGAATTTGAAACAGAAAGCAATAAATTAGTTTACTTCCAGCAGTTCAC
Organism: Glycyrrhiza uralensis; assembly: GCA_030159175.1. NCBI lineage: Eukaryota > Viridiplantae > Streptophyta > Magnoliopsida > Fabales > Fabaceae > Glycyrrhiza > Glycyrrhiza uralensis. The sequence goes on from BRZY01000003.1 coordinate 58,251,032, forward strand.
ACCCGACACTGTCACTAATAAATGGTCAACCATAGTTGTAGCGTTAATACCACGACTGAATTTCTAGACTTTATTACCTACGATTTAGGCTGAAGTTTCAATATTTATTGACATTTCAATTTGATATATAGTATTTTTTTGCTGAGACAGGAGGGCAATTTGATATAATACTATATGATCATATTTCTTTGAATTTCTTTTCGTTTCTATTTATCCCTGCTTCTCTCCCAGTTCCTCCTTTAAGTTAGATATTGTATCAGAGTTAATTTCAAATAAAAATTTAACAATAAAAGAATTATTATAAGAATCAATTGTAAAAGGTGGAGTAGGAAGGATGATACAACAGCCAAGAACTCCGATGTACAAATCATTCAAAAACCCTGGTAATAACATAGTTACATATGTACTCATACACATGCCATATAACAACAGTCATAGAACAGCTTATAAACAAAACCAAACTGCTAAAGGCAGAATGAAAACTCAAAAAGAAAACTTTTTTTTTTTGTTGTAACAAAAATCTTGTCTTGAGAGAAGAGGGTTTGGTCTCTTTTTTTCTTCACATGTCAGAGTCTTGTCGACTTGCCAAGCATAGCTCATGCAACTCATTGAGTATCCATTCCTCCCCAGTATGTCCACCCAATACCAACACCCTTGTCCCTCCAACCACACAAGTGCTATGACCCCAAGCAAATTTAGGTGGTGACCCTGGAACATTAAGGATCCTCCATGATGGTTTCTCCTCAGAAGGGTCCAACAGAAATAGCTGAGATGGTGAGTGAAGTCCTGCAATGGAACCTCCAAACACAATGATCCTCCCACAAGGCATGCTCACAGCAACATGGTCTAGTCTAGGAGGAGGAACAACAGCATTTTGACTTGCTAATCCAGTGAATGCATTGTACTCTAGTTGCCTCCATTGTGGTTGTTCATCTTCCAAATCGATCGTGTAAGCCTCGCCGGATCGTAGCCGCAAGTGTCCACTCTTGGCGAGTCCACCGAACATGAGGATTTTCGTCCTCCCATACACCGAGAGAGAGTGCCCCAATCGCGACGGAGGAGCCCATGAAGTTGGAATCTCTCTCCATGTAGGATTATCTGTTGTGAGGTCCAGTAAATATGTGTCACTGAGGAGCACCCCGGCGTCTGTGCAACCGCCGGAGACAACCAATTTGGAGCCTTCAATTGTGCAAGAGCTGTGCCAAGATCTAGGAAGTGGCGGGGTTCTGCCACAGACTTCCCTCCATGTTGGTTGCTGAGCATCCAAATCAAGCACAAACACATCATTGAGCAATCCTTGCCTACCACATCCACCGAAAACCACCAACCAAGAACCATTTAAGCACGAGAGCGTGTGGCCCCACCTTCCAGGCGGGGATGATTTCACGCTAACCCTCTGCCATTCCGGGTTTCTAGCATCGAGATTTAGAACAAAAGTATCATCCATAGGCTGCATATCCACTCCTTCACCTCCAAACAACACAAGCCGGTTTCCTGCAGCACAGGCACTGAAATTGCAGCGTGAAGGCTCAACTGCACCTCCAACTGTCACTTTTCTCCAGCAAACAGCCTCAAGGGTAGTGAGTTCCCGGGTCAGACGACCCCATCCTAACTTCTTGGTCATGAGTTCCAATGTACCTGTCACTTCTTTGCCCCACGCGTTTTGGCATACCATCTTCCTTACATGCTCATTCTTTGTTAATTGACGGATCCTCCTGCAAACAGACCCAATGGATGCAACATCCCTTGGTGTCAAGCGTGACAGAATGTTGTGTGCCAAGACTTCATCAGAAAGCTGAAGAATGCTACACATCTCTTGGTGCTGACTGTACAATGACTTCCCACTCTTGGGAGAATATTTACCACTTTTATCGAAATCTTGACTGTAAGTCTCTCTGAAAACCGGATACGAGACACGGTTCAGATCTATATTTGCCTCGGAAAATATTTGGATACCTATTACGTGTGTCACGGTTCCATCATCGTCGTGAATGGGTGCAAGTCTCAGTCTGTTCACTAAAGGAGTACCATCCTTCCTGAAATTCAGAAGTTCACCTTGGAACTCAATACCTTCCTCAAGACATCTTCTAATCTCAGACACAACAACAGGATCCACCAAAGGGTGCCGCCTCTGAGCTCGAGGATCCCTATACTGTAAGAACCGGCTGAAACAAAAGAAATTCCAAAGCAGTTATTGGGACAGTTTTCTAAAAGTGACCCAAATCAGTATATCTAACATGAAATATCAAGTAAAACCAAAATGGGACTATAGGCTATCATTGACACTATGAAATTCACATCTTTAATCAATATCCTCCGATCAAAATCTTTTTGAGAGGTAGTTAAATCAGAGGCACAAACAGATGGTGAACCTTATATCATAAAATTCTAATTATCCAATTTTTTTTTATCAAACCAAAAATGGTATCCCTCACTAACCAGAAATGATACACACTATAACAAGGAAAATTAGGAAGTACTAAGAAGATCGCAATTTCCGCTGAGTAACTATGTTGTCAAAAAGTAAAATTAAGGGTTCTTAAAAGGGTAGAATGAAGAGATAGGGGGGGGGGGGGACTTGGGTTTGTGAAATCATGAAAATTGAGAAATAGGAGGTTTAATAGAAGAAATGACAACAGCAAAGGCAAAACTGCGGTAAAAATATGCGATGGAGGGATAATAAAACAGCATTTATTTATTTGTCAATAAGAAGGAAGGTAGGGGAATCAAAACCATGAAAAGAATAATGGATTCAGTGAAAATGTGGTTTGCAAAATGAAACTGAATTGCCAAGCCCACTAGACCAGAATAGGAATAGAACCCAATCCAAATCCAAAATCTCAAAACCCAGCATAGATCTGAAAAGGAATGGAATCATTTCATCGTTTGATAAAAGAAAAAAAAAGGTTCTAGTATGGGGGAAGGTGGTTTCAACACTGATCAAACAAAAACTTGATCAAGCAAAGTTATAAACTTTATGTAAATACAGTTAGACCCCAGATTTTCAATTATCATGATCATGTAATAATAAGGAATTGTGTTGTTCTTGTTCTCACCAGTTGCGACCGAGGGCCTCGTCAGCACGGTAGCCAGTGGAGATTTCAAAGACCTTGTTGACATAAATGATTGGGAAATCGGATTCAAGTGCATCTGAGACAACGAATGAGGTTGGTGTTGTTGGGTAGAAGAACACCCCTGGTTTCAGTGGAAGCTCACTTTCCTCTTCCCCTCCTCCTCCTCCTCCTCCTCCTCCTTCATCCTCTCCCTGAAAAACTCTCCCTTTCTCATTCCTCTTCATGTTGTTCTTCATGCATTTCAACCTCTTCCCACTGTTCTGGTTGTGCTCTTCATCTTCCTTTTTCCCTTTTGCCATCGCCATATCTAAAATTCCAATTCCAATTCCAATCACAACAACAACATGTTACAACAACAACAAATATCTCTCTTCTCTTCCTCTCTCTGTTTCTGTTTCTGTTTCTGTTTTCGGACAATACTATACTATAATATGGATGCTGGAGTATAGTTACAGAAATGCCCTTCTTACAAGGATAAATTGCGAGGGAACCTTGTGGATAATGAGAGTGGTGGCAGTTTTGTAGTTTGAGGGGAAAATGAAGGGTGGATTGGAAGGGTGTAAACACTGCACCTGCTACGTATGCCGTTGATGGGTTGATATTTTTGATAAGAGAGAAAATATCTGGAAGTGAATTATCACCACGTCATCACCCGGGATGGGATGGGATGGGAGCGAGATATTTTTGTGATTGTGGCTTCCCGGGGCAATCAATGCACAACGTTTTTTAGTTATCGTGGTTTTCTCACTTCCATTTGATTGATCCCAGCGCGTCTGACACACACGCCTTCCTCGGATCGGATATGCAACATTTCGTGACAAAATATCGTTTCATGGAACAGTCCCGTCAGTCTATTCCACATTCCCCTTCCATCTCTTCTATTTTTTTTTTCACTTTAACACGTTTTTTTTCTCTAAATATTGGCTTTTAAATTTAGTTTATCTAAAAAAAGTTAAAGCTTTTTGTCTTTTAAAAAATTAATTTTTTTATTTAGGTATTTTTTTTGTGTTAACCGCTGACATAATATACTGAGATTCTTATAAAAAATTGATGTGATTAGTATACAGTATTATATCAACTGACAAGTTATCTATATAAATTATATGACCTATTTATAAAAACTAAAATTAAAATTTAATATATTTAAAAAAAACCATATCACATCCAAAGCCGCAGCAGCAGGAGATTAGATAATTAGGCAATGGTAGAAATATCGCAAGAATTCTATCAAATTTTGCAACAAATTACATATTTACACATATCAGCAGAATTCACGTTTGGACCAATTCAGGCGCACCTAGAGGGAAGATATTTCCTCCTATCTTCCTCTGCGGTTAAACAAGGAAGCGCAGATGCTAACCAAATCAAGAGAACAAAAATAAATAAATAAAGGCTTTAATATGTTTGTTGTCCTTCTAAATATCGACGTTTTAAATTTAGTTTCTTTAAAAAAAGTTAAAGTTTTTTAGTTCTTCAAAAAATTAATTTTTTGATTTAGATCTCTCTTTTGCGTTGACCGTTGACATGGCATGCTGAGGTCGCTGTAAAAATGCTGACATGGCTTACATACATCTGACGTGGCTTACATGCATTGTCACGTCAGCTGACATGTCATTCATAGTTATTTAGAGGGACTAAAATCAAAATTTAATATATTTAGAAGGACCATGTAACATCAATCAGACCACCACCACCACAACCACCACCACCCACACACACACTCTCTCTCTCTCTCTCTCTCGTTTTCTCTCTCTCTCACCCCCACCAACAAGCACCCCCTCCTTCTTCTCCCTCCTCTCATGGCTCCCCACCACCACCACCACCACCACCACCACCACCCACACTCTCTCTCTCTCTCTCTCCCCCACCCCCACCACCACCACCTTCCTTGAGCTTCTTTTGACTAATTGGATGACCTTGAAATAGATCATGGTTAAAGATGCATATAGGTGGTGGTGGTGGGGAGAGAGAGAGAAAACGAGAGAGAGAGAGAGAGAGAGGGTGGGTGGGTGGGTGGGTGGTGGTGGTTTGGGGGAGAGAGAGAAAACGCAAGAGAGAGAGTGTGTGTGGGTAGTGTTGGGGGTGGGGGGGAGAGAGAGAGAGTGGGTGGTGGTGGTGGTGGTGGGTGGGGGAGGGGCTGTGGGGAGAGAGAGAGAAAACAAGAGAGAGAGAGAGTGTGTGGTGGTCTAATTGATGTCACATGGTCCTTTTAAATATATTAAGTTTTGATTTTAGTCCCTCTGACGTGGCAATGCATGTAAGCCACGTCAGATGCATATAAGCCATATCAGCATTTTTACATGGACCTCAGTGTGCCATGTCAGCAGTCAACGCAAAAGAGAGACCTAAATCAAAAAATTGATTTCTTGAGGGACCAAAAAACTTTGACTTTTTTAGATGGACTAAATTCAAAACGCCGATATTTAAAGAGACCAAAAACATGTTAAAGCCATAAATAAATAATACAATGAAATAAACGAGGGGAAGGAATGACTGCGGGTGCCGGTGCTGCTCTACTCGGGATGGTGGTGTGGTGGTACTATATTGAGAGAGAGAAAACGAGAGAGAGAGAGAGAGAGAGAGTGTGGTGGTGGTGGTGGTGGAGGTGGAGGTGGAGGGAGAAGAAGCAGGGGGTGCTTGTTGGTGGGTGAGAGAGAGAGAGAGTGGGCGGTGGTGGTGGTTGGGGGGGTGGAAGTGGGGGCTAGTTAGAGGTGGCAATTCGGGCTTTCGGGCCGGCCCGCATCGGGTTCGGGCTTTATCGGGCCGGGTCAAAAAAGTCCGGATTGAAAACGGGCTCAAATTTGTGTGTCCGATCCCTCTATTTTTGGGCTTTTTGGGCCGGGCTCGGGCTTTGGCCTATGTTTTTTCGGGCGGCCCGCTTCGGGCTCGGGCTTTTACGGGTTCGGGCTTTATCGGGCCGGGCCAAAAAGGTCCGAATTGAAAATGGGCTCAAATTTGTGTGTCCAAGCCCGATGTTTTTTCGGGCGGGCTCGGGCCGATCCGGCGGGCTAAGCCCATTTTGCCAGCTATAGGGCTAGTGTGTGGTGGTGGTGGGGTGGGGAGAGAGAGAGTGGTGGTGGTGGTGGTGGTCTGATTGATGTCATATGGTTCTTTTAAATATATTAAGTTTTGATTTTAGTCCTTATAAATAGGTCATGTAATCCGTACAGATGACGTGTCAGCTAACATGACACTGCATACGGGCCACATCAGTTTTTTACAGAGACTTCAGTATGTCATGTCAGCGGTCAACACAAAAAAAAGACCTAAATCAAAAAATTAATTTCTTAAAGGACAAAAAAAAATTGATTTTTTTTAGAAGGATTAAATTCAAAACATCTGTATTTAGAGGAAAAAAAACATGCCTGTTTTTTTTATAAGCATCTCTTCTATTTTTTTCGTTAAAATAAAAACCCCTTCAGCTAAAAAATATTTTTCTTTAAATATGACAATTTATCTATTTATCCATTGAGGTTAATTTACAAATTGAAGGTTGATTTTATTATCTCGAATTTAGGGATAATAATGAGTAATGGATTTTTTGAATGTCTGTAAAAATTATTCATAATGGATTGGATAATCAATCATTTAATAGGTGTATGAGTATGTAGTATGTACATGAATAATTATCTATATAATTTAATGACAATAAGTGCAGATATTAGTATTTTAGTCCCCAATTTTCGTCGTATCCGCACTTATTATTCATTTCTATCTAATTACAATTATATATATTTATTATATTTTTATAATCATATATATATATATAATTATTCAATTAATGGATACAAAATTAATTATATATATCTTAGTGAAGATTTAAACCGTGATTCGTTACATTGTGTGGGATTAGCTCCGTTGACTAGACCTAACCCCCTTTGATTATTAGGTAGTGTTTAATATCATATTAAAATAATGCATTATTTTGCCTTTACAAGGTGTTTCTTTTATTTCTTTTTTTCAAAGCTTTACAAGGTGTTTGTCTGACTGGGTTTATTAAGAAGAAAAAAAAGAGATTTGGGTTGGGCTGTGATATTCGACACATGAAATTTGGGTTTGGGCCGACCCAACAACAGCATCCCCATAAAAATAAAAATCCATTTCCGCTGTGTGTGCAAGCGAAGAAGGGAGCACAATGAGTTCGTCCAACATTAGAGATCTTCAACGCGAATTGGAGAACAAAGCTAACGAACTCAGCAAGCTTCAAAAGGGCAAGCTTCAATCCTACTCCCCCCTACCTATTTGTATTTGTTTACAGACACCTTTTCAATTCCTACAACGAATCAACATTTTTTGCAGATATTGCGAAGAATCACCAAGTGAGAAAGAAGTACACGGTCCAGCTTGGCGAGAACGAGCTCGTCCTTAAGGTACCCATTTTTCTCTTTGGGTGGAAAATTATATCTTTTTTTACTTGGAAAATGATCTATCTTCTGGGTCCTTCTGCTTTGGTCGTGTTTCACTGATTGTGTTTTTTTACCTTTTTTCTTTATTTTTTTAAAAGGAATTGGATTTATTGCAAGAAGACGCAAATGTTTACAAATTGATTGGCCCAGTACTTGTTAAGCAAGATTTGGCCGAGGCCAATGCAAATGTCCGCAAGAGAATCGAATACATCTCTGCTGAACTGTAAGCTTCTTTTCTATTTTTCTGGGTCTCGATCAATGTATTGTATGTGTTTAATAGTTGAGTTAATATCTGTTGATATCATACTTGGGTTGTTATATTTCTTTTGAGGGGCAGTTCTAAAATAATATTTACCATTAACGAAAAATAATCATATGGAGGAAGGGTTATTAGGTGTAGTAGGGATCTGTTTGGATAAACAACTTATTTAAGTACTTATGACATAAGTGCTTATTTCGACTGCTTGTAGATCTGGTTGGAAAATCAATGAACTAATTGATCTCCATAGGCTTGATTGTTGTAGATATAGGAAAAGAGAAGATGGGTGAATCAAAGGAATCTTTTGCTTGAAAGTCCCTGCAAGTGACAATCTATTATAGTTAATTTTGCATAGAAGTAGTTGACATTGAGGTTGGGAAATGTTAATCCACTGAAATTGGCTCGTGAAGAGGTTGTTTGTATGACTAGAAGTCTAGAACCTGTGGTAACCATGTCTTAAGGCAACAACCTTACTTTTATGCTAAGGCTCGCCTTCGTCCTTCCTTTATTATTATATATTATATTGCAAGTACAGGGTTTGACTTCTTCATGCTGTTCCACAATAATACATATTGATTTGACATGGTTTTGTTTCCTTGGATAACAAACTGGTTTGGAATTTGCTTGATGTAGTAATCCATTTGGTTTTATAATTTCATTTTGTTACCACCCAAATCATATGTGATTTCACAGGAGGATATTTTGGACATCCAAGTCCTTGTTGCCTGCTAGTGATAAGTGACCCTGCATGGCCCTGCATTCTAATATGCTTTGACATGAAGTTTCTGTCCTGACACCTCTAGATCATTGTTTTGTTGCAAAACTTTATTGTGTTGTTACAATACTATTGCTTTTCAGGTGCTGTATCTTGGTGGCTTCATAGCTTCAGCTAAAATTGTCAGTGTATTTGAATATCTAAGTTCAGTAAACTCTGAATGAAAATACCATTTAATGGGTTGTGCTTAGAATATCTAAGCACAGATTTGTGTTCTTGTCAAGCTCAGATAAACGAGGAATGTTGTATTAGGCAATCGACAGCCAACATAAAAATTTATCGAAGTGTTAAGACATGGGCAGTCACACTATCCCTACCAGATTTTTTTTTCTCTTTGTTTCCTTCCCACTCCTCATTTGTGATACTGCTATATTGTTATTGGCTTGCTGCATGTTTTGTTTGTTGTCTTTTTCATTTTGTTGTGGTTGGGTTGGTTTTGTTGTCTCCGGCATTTTACAATATTCATTATTTCCGTCACATATATTTATAAAATGGTCTTTGTGAATCAGGAAGCGTCTTGATTCCACCGTTCAAGATTTGGAAGAGAAGCAGAATAGCAAGAAAGACGCGGTTTGTAACTTTTCTTTGCTTACTTTTTTTAGCTTTCTTTGGTTATATCTTTTCTAGTGGAAAAGAGTTACAGAATAACATTTGACTGATCCTAACAACTAAATAGAAATAGGCCTCTAGCATTTGAATCGTTGGTGTGTGAATTTCTCGCCATTGTTGAGTCATGCCACAGAGCTCTGACACCATCATAGAATAGAATCCTGCATATGTGAAAGAAACTGAAGAATGACTATTCATTTATTCCTTGAATTGAAGCTACACGTCAGGTCTTTATAGAGAAGAGAAGGGTACAATGATTAGTATTCTACTCTCTGTTGTATCCTAACCTAACTCCCAGTCTGATTATTTAACTTCACTTACATTAACTGAGTTAGTTGCTAGTTGTTATTTCGGGTAATAAAAAGAGAACACGTTATGTTTTATATTCACTTTGAATTTGTTGTATATGTTTCCACATGCTTGAATGATGAATGGGCGTGTTAATTTCTATTTGTGTAGTAATCCACTTGTATTTCTATTTCTGTTGTCATCTTGTTGCAGATACTAAAATTGCAACAAAGGATTCAGTCGCTTCAAGCTGGGAAAGGCAAGACATAGTTATCCGTCACAGATTGATTTAAATATCATTGTAATTTTACTGTGGCCCTAGGTTGGATGTGCATTTCTGCCTCTTGTTTTTGGACTGAAGTTGAGACTTGTTGGGGTGTGGTGTGTTCTTGGAATACATTTGGTGTATGAGACTGATACGATGCTTGTTGGCGATATTGGCTCACTTTTATTTTAATATTTTGGATTTGACTTTATTTTAGAGAATAGTGTTGACTATATATACCCGCTGATCAGAAAATTAACCCTTGAAATTTTAACAATTTCGTAGTTTGTTATATATGTATGGGTGTTTTATTAGAATCTCAGCTTTTAATTTTTTTTTAGTCGTTATTCTTTCTCTCTTTCGGCTCCAATTAACTTGAGCTAAATAAAAATAAATACCAAATCAACACATTTAGATTGCTTTACGTAGTATTTGATTAGAGAGAAATTGGAGGGAATGGTATGAAGGTGGGCAAAATTTCTTCTTTTTCATAGTTAATTAAAGTGTGGAGTATTTCATAGTTAAAGTGTGGGGTAATGGGTACAGGTATTTTGTTTTTTCACTCAATTTTGGCTCATCAACGGAGGGAGTATTGTTTTTGCTCAACCCAAGGAGAGATAAAAAAAGACCAACAGGAGTGAAAACAATTTAGACGATCCGCTGTAGTGTAGTCCACTAAACATTTTTCTTGTGATGCTATTCTCTACGAGTAACTATAATGATTAATTTCTTGAGATATTGAGATTCACTTAAGGGGTAGTGAAATTCATTTAAAGGGTTAAGCATTGTTGACAAAAAAATGGGCTGACCTAGAGGTGGCAATGGTGTTATCATTTTTTTTATTTTCTTTAAATTTTTTATTTTTTTTACGGATTTAGGCGACCTAGCCCGCTTTTGGCCCCCCAACTTGTTTTTTTGTAATTTTTTTCTCTATTTTTTTGGATTTAGGTGGGCTAGCCCACTGGCCCACCAACCCGCTGGCGGAGCGGGTTGGGTGTATTTCTGGACTCCGTTGTTGAAAACAGGACAACCTAGTGGTAGGCTGGGCTGGCCCACTTTGACATTCCTAGGCTGACCACTCTCAATAGATACTTTTCCATAGACATCTAAGGGGTACGAAGAGCTACTACTCATGTAACACCATTGCTAAATATACTACTTCAATATGTTTTTCAAAACTTATTTAATAAATCAGAATTTAGTTCATTCAAAAAAAATCTTTTGGACTCAATAGGCCTATTTATTCAAGTCAATATAATTATATTTTTATTATAATATCTTAAAATCATATGTTTATTGACTTATTTTTTTGACTGGTTATTGACTTGTTAAAAGATATGAGTATCATGTGTTACATGAATATTTTTATACAATGTCCAGTCTACTTCAAATGTCTAATTTTTTAGAAATTTGGTTTGCATGATATTTAAGGTAATATTGTAATATTCAATGGTTGAATGCTAAAATTCAATGTATAAAAAACAACCTACTTAAAATACATATATGTTTTTTGACTGAAAAACACATATATGTTTAAGCCTTTTAATTTCTGAAAATAACAAATTATTTTAATAATAATTAGTAAATGTCTTATTACATTTGATGTGGGTTAAAGAAATTTACGTATTAATTTATTTAAAATTAATGTTGACTTGAATAACTAATTAAGACAGAGAATTAATGTTAAACTAATATTAAAACTCAAATAGATTTATTTTGTGAGAAAAAATACAAAAGTCAAGGATGTTTCATTCAAAAAAAATTGAAAATCAAATTTAATATATATATATATATATATATATTATAGAGTAGATAAAAATGTAACTTAATTATGGTTCAACACAATTGACTAGAGTGACTCTTGAACCTTTTTTTTTTTTGGACAAAATCCATTTCCTCATTCTGAACATGTAGCGGCCGGCCCCCTATACGATTTTTATTAGCATTTGAAAATTTTTTACTTTAGAGTTTAGACACAACTAGCATGATACCTTCTTTCGCATCAGCATGTGTTGTTTTTATTATTTTTTCTTCTGAAATCTTATGCCGGATTTTGTCTAAGGAGGAGTTTGAAATTAAAAAAAATTAAATTAATCAATTGTGATTAATTAGATTTGTTTGTTTTTTTTTTTGCAGCAAATCTAAAACCAAACTAACTCAGTTAATTAGTTACTTTAGTTTAGACTACATATCCAGCAAAAATGAAAATAAATTATCATTTTTTTTAAAAATATCATCACATATTTCTTTTTATACAAACACTAAAAACTAAACAGAGTTATTTCTTCCATGATTTTAAATAATAATAATTTCAAATATTAATATTATTTTTAACTAATATCAATTTTTCTACCATTATAACTTTTCAGATGTCTTCTTCTTCAAAAAAAAAAACTTTTCAGATGTCATTGATTTCTTTATCTAAAATAAGACAATTAAATTGGAATAGTAAATCTACATTTGGTAACACTAGATAAGACTATCAAAATAAAAAAAAAGGATAAAAGAGGAGAAGATTTTTTAAAACTAATGTTTAAAATAAATAAAATTCAACATAAAAAATTGATCAACAGCTTTTCTTTTTTTAAGATTCAGTTGAATGCAAGTGACAAGAAAAAAAAATGGAGGCATTATAAGAAAAATCCATGTTATAAAGTTTAACCAACTTAGCGAATTGTTCTCACATAACAAGATTCTTGATGTAGAAGAAAGAACCAGAAGACATCGTAATGATAATCAACTCATTCTCCTTAAGAACCACCGAAGAACTGAACATAAATGTAAACGCTGGATTTTACTATATAAATTAAAAACAATACGTAATAAAAAATTAAAAAAACAATAATATCTTATGATCGAGAAATATGGTAGCATAATCTTATATATTTCAGAAATCTTGCAATATTGTCCCGTATAATTGGGAAGATATTTTCTCAATAAATCTTAAATTGATTTCTATATTTTATATTTATTTATTAATATTTTAAAGTTTATTTTATTTTACTATTATACTCTTCTCGCTGTATTAATTTTTAAATTGTCAGAGGATTATTCAGAATTTATTTAATTGCGCTCCAAAATTATTTTTTTGCCATATTCTAAATCTCTTTTTTGGAACAAATCTGAATTTGATTTTTAATCAATCATGTTCAAAATATTAATTATTAAGTGAATTTATTGTCTAATTTCCTAATAGATATAATAATTTATATCTGTAATCCGTTGTCTTTTTTCCATTTTTTTCTTATTAATTATGGTGAATTCTTTCTTTCTTATTATTATTATTATTATTATTATTATTATTATTTTAAAAAAATAAATAGTTATTTTTATTAAATCTATATAGCTAGTAATTAATGCAGAGCGAAGGGGTGAAGTGGCATTGAGTGCGAAAAGAAAGGTCGAATTAGATTCAGTTGCATTCTTTCCGCAATGTTAATCTTGAAAATTTTATTTAAATCTAGACAAAGATATTTGAAATTGAAATATTATATCTTTATATCCTAACAAACAAACCACAACAGCATTTCCTCTCGAATTGACTCCAAAGTTTCTCTTTGCCATTTACTCTTTCAACTCAGAAAGTCGGTGTTGGAATTTCTTGTTCTTGAATAAAATTAATAATGGCACATTTGCAAGAAGCAGAGGTTGTTCCCCAACAATTCCCAGCTGGTGTCAGAGTTCTTGTTGTTGATGCCGACATCACTGTCCTCAAATCCATTGAGCAAATGTGTATTGGATGCAATTATCATGGTATCTAATCTAACTGTGAATTACTTGTGAAAGTCTTCAACTTTTTTTGTAATTCTTGTACATTTTTTCTTTCTTTATTAAACTTTTTTTTTTATAATTCTTGTACATTTTTTTTTATGTTCCAGTTACCCCATGCTCTGAGGCTACCGTTGCATTGAATCTTCTGAGGGAAAAAAAGGGTTCTTTTGATTTGATACTGATTGATGTTCATATGCCAGACATGAATGGCTATGATTTTCTCCAACATGTTAACAAAGAAATCAATCTCCCTGTTATTAGTGAGTATATACTAAAGTGTTAATGTCCCAGAATAATTCAATATTCATTTATATACTAACTAATAAGTGGGAAATTATTTTTGTGCAGTGATGTCTGTTGATGATAGAACAAGTGATGTGATGAAGGCAATCACAGATGGGGCATGTGACTATTGGATTAAGCCATTGCGAGAGGAACAATTAAAGAACATGTGGCAGCATGTTGCAAGGAAAGCCTTGAGGGAAAATAGACAACATGAAATTCTTGGTGGTGGTGGTCACAGAAAACGGGCCAAAGATGATTCAGAATTAATTGCTTCCACTGTCATTGATGATGCAATTACAGAAGGAGGCACTAATAATAATAATAATAATAATGCCCCAAGAGATCATAGCGCTTCAAAAGGTCACGTTGTTGAAACCGATGATCATAATAATAATGATGATTATCATCAACCTCCAGCAAAGAAGCCCCGTGTAGTATGGTCCGCGGAACTGCACCAACAGTTTGTCATGGCTGTCATGCAACTCGGCCTTGAAAGTATGCTTCTTTCTCTTTTCTTTGTTAATTTTACTTGTCAATCACTAGTCTAAAATCATCTATGAAATTGTAAAACACTATTATTATTAATATTTTAAATTAGGTTTAATTACAATTTTTATCCCCTGAGTATTACTATTATACGGTTTTTGTCTCTCAAATTCCAATGAGGCGATTTTGGTCCTCAAGTATCGCACCCCAACTATGCGATTTTGGTAGTCCACTAGTATCCCAATTGTTACAATCTCGTCTTTTTTAACACCAAGAAAAATCATTCCCACGTGTGCGTAGGTTTTTGGTGTAAAAAAAGACATAATGACAAGAGAACAAGAGATATAATCTATACATATAATAAAGGGGATACAGTTTTTTGGTGTACACATTTTTTGGACCATTTTACCCTTTAACTCCTATTAACCACCTTAATAATATTAATTGTCTCTTTAAATGATAATTAACTATAAAAACTATTTATGTAAAAAAAACTATAAAAAAAATGAACCGTGGGTGCAGTTGAACCAAAATTGGGATAACTTGGGAACCAAAATCATACAATTATGGCAATCAAAATCGTGCAATTGAACCTGAGACCAAAATCACGTAAGTGGAGCATGAAGGACTAAAATTGCACAATTAGGATTCATGAGGACCAAAAGTACAATTAAATATTCACATTAATTATGAAATTAGAAATTCTTGATCACAATAGTATTTTGGATCCGGTCAATTTAGTCACTTGAAATATTAATAATTTATTTTAAGTACTAAATTGATAGTATTCTCCAATTTAGGGACTAAATTGGTGATTCACTCCTAGAATTCTTTCGGCAACTAACTAGCTTGCTTTTTTTTTTCTCTCTCATATTTTTCAGAGGCAGTGCCAAAGAGAATCCTTGAAGTGATGAATGTTCCTGGTTTGACAAGAGAGCATGTAGCTAGCCATTTGCAGGTTTGGTTTTTGTATTTGGTTGTATAGATTTCGTCATAACGCGTCAAACAAAACTCATGGAAGATCCGTTATTTAAAATATTGAAAAGTGACCCTCACAAATACTATTTATATTACACATGAATGATCAATGCATTTTATCAATCAATGATTGTGAATTAATTTCTGTGGTTTTAAACTGTAGTCTATAAATTATCGTTAAGATTGCATGCAATTATTGATTGGCAGAAATTTAGACTTTATTTGAAGAAATCATCAAATGGAGAGACACAACAACAGAATATGGGTGGAAAGCAAAAAGGCAAGCAATTAGGATTTGACTTTGAAGCATTGGCTGCTGGCCACAACAATATTCCTCTTGAAACAACACTGACAGGCTTTCAAGCTGATGTCCTAGCTGGTGGTAAATATTCACCCATGCAGCAGACGCATTGGCTACCCAACCCTTTCCATGTTGCTGCTGCAGAACAACAACATAACATTAATAATAATGCCAAGAATATTGTTAAGTCCAACAACATGATCATCCCAGATGATTCAGCTGCTGTTGTCAACAACAACAGCAACAGCATTGAGAAGCTGCTTTTGATGAAAAACAATAATAGTGTGCTAAGGAATAATACATTGCAGGATCAACTCCAACAACAACAACAACAGTCATCACTAATGCATGTTCAGATCAATTCAATCAATGTTCAACCCCCTTGCATGGTCCTTCCTGGAGGAAATAGTACTAATAGCCCTGCTTTTGTCAACAACCAGAGTTGGATTAATTCACCTCAATTGCAACCAAATCACTCTTTTAGTACTATTGCTCAGTTCCCTAGTGGTGGTGGTGAAAACAACACAGGCATTTTCTTTGGGTGTGTCCCTCCAATGACAATGATGACTCAGCAGCAGCTTCTTCCAAACTCAACTTTGAGGACTACAATTGGTGGTAATGCTTTGAGATCTGATACACTTCTTCATCACAATTCTGCTGGACCTCAAGTGGAATCATCTCCAAGTGATATTGATAATATGAACACAACAACGGATCAGGGGACAAATTCTATGTATAGTCCACAAGATCAGGATCACCCATTCTCATGATTTTCTGGGTAGGCTTTTAATTTTATATACTCTGTGTTTTATAATTTTGTGAACTGTACGTAGTTCTAATTACTACAATTTGGTCTCAGTTACTAATTAATTAAAACAGTTCATATGTTGGGGGCTATTGTAATTTTGGGGGATAAGGATCATTAAACATTTTATTTGTCTGTATAATATTTTTTTTTGTTACAATGTTTGTCATAGATAGATTTCATTATCGCGGTTTGTTATATACCCTATGAACTCCGTATACTTTATATGACATGGGAACAACACGACACAACTAAATATGGGAATATGGAAAAAATTCTTGATATATACGACATTAATACAAATTTATAAACAAAATATATGGATATTTTACATAGATATATAATATTTGTAAAAAGATATTGATATATATTAGTAGATGATAGTCACAATTTACAAAAAAAGATATTTATGACCATAAAAAAAAGTACACGTATCTTTCTTTCGTGAACATATTATACAAATGTATTTTTTCCTAACCAATGTTAGAATGTCACAAGGAACATAATTAATTAGTACTATTTAAAAGATGCATGGGCTCTATTCAATTGCTTATTATTTAAAAGAACATCATTATAAAAATTGTTATCATTTTCATCTATCTTATTCTCATTATAAAAAAAACCACAACTTTCACCAAGAGATTTCTTTGTCCACCGCTATAATCAAGTTGATCATGTATATCTTTGCTAATGTTCCATAGTAAGATGTACTCTGATTTTGCTCACAAATTCGATCCCGGAGTATGGAAGTCATAGATCTCAAACATATAGTCAACATTTTCTTTAAAAAAAATTGGAGGATACTCCTTGAATATGTGTCTAGCAGTATCATACGCGTATCAATAAATATCAGATACAAGTATGATACTGGCCCTTCAACAATTTTGGAGTATATGGAGTTCATATGTTATACCACATTTAATTGTAAATTATTTAACATGTGAAAGTCTTGAACTTTTTTTTAACTCATACTTTTTTGGAGTTCATGTAATAAAATGATGAGTGAGCATTGTTCCCACGAGAATTGTTATAAATATCAATTACTACCAAATCACACTAGTTGAACTATCCAAGAACAATTGGAACAATTATCGAATAAAATCTAATTATAAAGCAACTAAGAGACAATTAACAAGAAATAAGCTATTGCAAAAATTTCTTTGTAAAGTTTTTGAGATAAAAGAGACTGTGCAACTGAGTTCACAATCAATACAAGCTATAACATGACATTGATGCTCAAATCAATAACAACAGGCTAAGATCAATTCCATGATGCATAGCCCGTTTACCCAAAACAGAATTTCTAATCCCTTAGACAATCTCCATTTTGATTAAGCAGTAAGAGCAATGATTCATCAAAACACTTGGAGATAATTCCACTCGAGGTCCAGCAGAGTTGTGATGAAGTGTATCAGATCTCAATGCATTACCAATTGTAGTCCTCAAAGTTGAGTTTGGAAGCTGCTGTTGGGTCATCATTGTCACTGGAGGGGCACACCCAAAGAAAATGCCTGTGTTTTCACCACCACCACCAGGGAACTGAGCAATAGTACTAAACGAGTGATTTGGTTGAGGTGAATGTAATGAGGTAATCCAATTCTGGGTGTTGACAAAAGCAGGGCTATTACTATTTCCTCCAGAAAGCACCATGCAAGGGGGTTGGACATTGATTGAATTGATCTGAACATGCATTAGTGATTTCTGTTGGTGTTGGTGTTGTTGGTGTTTCTGCAATGTATTCCTTAGCACATTATTGTTTTTCATCAAAAGCAGCTTCCCAATGTTGTTGTTGTTGACAATAGCTGAATCATCTGGGATGATCATGTTGGACTTAATATTCTTGGCATTATTATGTTGTTTTTTTGCTGCAACATGGAAATGGGTTAATGTTGTTGGGCTGCCACTGCATCTGCATGGGTGAATTACCACCTATGACCTCAGCTTGAAAGCCTGCCAGTGTTTCAAGAGGAATATTATGGCCAGTGGCTGCAGGCAATGCTTCAAAGTTAGGTTCATCATCTACTCTAACCTGTTGATCAATGAATTCTTACTTTTTTTTTGAAGCAAAATTCTTACTTACCTAATATAATTTTGTGTGTATTTGGTGTAATTAAGCTTCATAATTCTCGATCTCATGTAACTTCAGAATTAATGTGATTTAATGCTAAGTTTCACGAAGTCATAGGTCACACCCATGACTTAGAATGACATTTTTAAAATGAAATCATACTAAATATGATTTTTTTTTTTAAAAACGAATAGTTAAAGTCCCATATCAGTGGATCACATACATAATTTTTTTTTGAAGTTTTTTTTTTTGTAATAAAACTTGAAATTGTATCTCTTATGCATTACTTTCATGTATTTTACTATAAGAATGTAATCAGATTCGACCGGGTCGAATTAAGGCCTTAAGGGAAATGTTGAAAGCCCAAACCAATTAAAAGATGGCAGAATAGTTTTTTTCTTTCTATAGCTCAACCCAAATCAAATCAACACAAACAAAAAATGATGCCTCCATTTGACCAAAAAAAATGATGCCTCCACATGGCATGAGAAAGCTGACTTGTTCTAACCCCAAGCCAACTTCACCCTTCATTCAGGCAACTTTATGGTTTTTATTTACCATCAGTTTTGCAATCAGTGTGAATACCTTCACCCAGGAAATCACTCATAAAAAATGTTTCCAACTAAAACAAAAGGCCAATCTTAGTAATATGTAGATATGTAATGTAATACACAAATCAATATATGGGGGTGTGTTGCAGTTCAATACATTATTTTTATTATTTTGCTAAGAGAGTGAGAACACCAAATTATGCTTATTGCATAATCCAACAAGTACACGAGAAATATTAAGAATTGTTTAGGCTATAGATTAAATGGGGATACATATCACAAGCTTTGAGAAGCTCCTTGTCCTATCAAAGCACCAGACAGATTGCCTATGTCCTGTAAAGAAGAACATGAGGGCAGAGCATCAGCAGATATAATTTTCCCAAGACTAGTAAGTCCGAAACATTTGAATTATTTCCCTTCCAATCTTTCAAGAGGAAGTAATTATAAACACATAAATAGGGAAAGAACTTCACTTCCAAAATAAATGGTGGGACCAGAATTTTGTGCAGTGAATCGTAATTTCCTGAAGTAATGAACTATAATCGAAACATTTATGTGTAATAAAGGTATATTTGATCATTGCATTTTCCATTGAAGGGAAGTGAAATGTTAGAACTTCAGAGTTTAGACGTTTGAACAAATGAAGGTGTGCATTTCAATATGCAAGACTGGTAATCTGCAAAATTAGTTTGAGCTACCACAAGTCCACAAGTACTGATCATCAAGAGGAAAAGGATGAGGTGAAAACTAAATGACTGCAAAACTAACCTCTGCAACATATGGTGTTCTATGGAATCAGAGTTTAGTACTCAAGAAGATCGTAAGAGCTTCTCGATGTCTTTCTGCAAGAGGAAACATATAGCTTAATATATGTAATCTTATATATGACACAGGACAAAGGGCAAAGGGTTCCGTTATAAGTAAATGTTGGGTTTCTGTTTGGGCTATTGTAGAGGATTAGCAGAATTTATGCCAAATAGCCCAAACAGCAACCCAACATTTAATTATAGTTGACCCCTTTGTCTGGCATCACTGTATACAGAAACCTTACTTAGAATATAAGCACTAAAATGTCTCTAACCTCAATTTTCAAAGGAGAGGTGGTAGGAGCATATCTGTCCACGACCTTCCCGTCTTTACCTACTAAGAACTTTGTGAAGTTCCACTTGATACCATCTCCAAATAGTCCCCCTTTCTGTTCCTTCAGAAACTTGTAAACTGGTGCTGCATTCTTCCCATTGACTTCAACCTATAATAATTTAATTATTTTAGGATGATTTCCATTTAAACTGGCATATATGGAACAGTATCTTTCCAGAATTCATTGCAAAACAATATTGCATGCAAAATTTGGCTAGCGAAAATATGACGTATATTCAGTCGCCAAACAAGTCTGTCTGCTACGCATAGTGGGCGTGTGGATGCAGGACTACTTACAGCATGTCAGATCCAGATAGAATAGTAAACAAATAATGAAAAGTGAGCAAAGTAGAGAGCTCCATATACGACACGGGAAAAAAAGACTTTTATAAGTTACAATGTATTTATCATAAATCACCTTATCAAAGATTGGGAATTCAGCTTTCAACCTTGTGCACGCAACTTCCTGAATTTCATCATTGGTTCCCGGTTCCTGTCCAGCAAACTGGTTGCATGGAAATGCCAAGATTTCAAGCCCTAAAGAAAATTCACAAGTGTCAGTGTTACAAAACTCACAATCTCATAAAGTATAGTTGACATATATTTCTTTTTTTTTCTCCTTGAGTAAAGTGACAGACCTTGATTCTTGTACTTCTCGTACAGTACATTCAATTCTTTGTAATTTGATTGTGTCAAACCACTGCAGCAATGATTTAGAACATTATAATTATAGTTATAGACAGAAATGGGGAAGAATGATGTCCTATAATTATCTCATTTTAATACAAACAACAGCCAAGTTTTATCCACCAAGTGGAGTTTGATGCATGGATCCAACAATACCACTAGGCTCTATCAAAAACCAAAATTTCATTGAATCCATTTAAAGCGAGATTTCTTTTAATAGGTACTACTAAATTTCTCTTTGGTCTTCTGCTACCTCTTTTAATTAGAAAATCTATTGATGTGTTTTTTTCACTAGAAACTGAATCCACCTTAGGCAAGTTTCAGTCATTTTCTCCTCAATAGATGCTAATCCAACTTTTCCCAAATATAATCAATACTGATCTTATATTTTCTTGACTTGTAATATAATTTTGAAGAAAAAAAATGACAAACATCATGAATGACACTCATCATGGTTAGGGAAACATGCACACAAATTTTGATATTATTAATGCCATATATTGTGTTTTCTTGATCAGTAGTTTCTATTAATAAGAAACTGAATGCTTGTTTTGTATCATCTAACACAGAAGTTGTTGTGCTTTAGCCCTAGGATTTATGGCGTTGTAGTGTCTTTATGAATTAGTTCACATTAAACCCACCAGCGAAAGTCCAATCTCACATGAAGTTTTTCATACTGCATTCCAATTAAAGTTTTGAATAAAGATCTGTGTTTTTAATTTGGACTCTGTAGTCTGAACTAAATAAAAGATTCGCCTACAAAAGATTAATGATACTTGTAAGTATTCTTGTTTCATGATAAAGAAATCCCAGTATCATACTTCTACAGAACTCCCATGACATTTCTCGAATATCAGATACAGAAATAGAGAAACTCTTTTAGCTGCAAATCAAACAACGTATTCCCTAGGTGCCAACTCAAGGAAATGTGTCCTATCCCCTTTCCTTTTACAACTGTACACTTTCCCAAGATCTTAAATGCATGTAAATTGGTATACTGTCAATGTACCAACTAAACTTTTCAATTTTGTCTTTGTAATTCGTGCAAAGGAAGAGCAATATAAAGGCACAATGATTAACAGATAAAAAAAAAGATTGAAAAAATAATTTATCAGTATGAATCAAATTAAGCTACCATTGTGAGGCAACATTCACAAACAGTAGAACCTTCCCACGGTATTGCTCCAGACTCACATCATTTCCACGGATGTCCTGCAATTATAGTTCATATCAGAAACAAAAATAAACTATAAAAGTATAACATCAGTCAAGCAATTTTGGTTTACAGTTACAATGTACGTTTGGGTCCAAAAATATGTTAGATTTCAACTGAAAACCAAATATGCAATAAGCAACCAAGGATCAGTTGGGTTGATGGTGCATATACAAAAAAAAAAATTCAATCAGCCTTATCCCAAAATTTTGGTGGGGCAGAGCAGACACAGATAATACGAAGAGGTGGGGCATGCACAAACAAGTAATCAACCAGAACAACCTGGACTCAATTCATTTTCAACGAAATTAAAAAATAAAATAAAATTGAAGGGGAGAATAAATTTAAATGCTGCAGTCTTGTAATATGCAGCAAAGCCATCAATTGAAATGGAAAAACAGATCGGCATGCTTCATTGATCTCGTTGAAAATTGACATGCAAAGTATATAAGATCAGAATCTATTAAGTACGAGTTTTTAAATATTCAATCTATTTGATATATTCCTGGATTATCTTCATTCACCCATCAAATCAAACAATTTGAGTGCAGCAACAACTGGACATGATCAAGCCAGAGTTTTTTTTTTCCATGTAATTAAAGCGAAACAACGATTGGGTATGAGCAGGTAACAACAATTTCTAAGCAGAGATGGAAAATAAAGGGAAAGAAAAAGGAACCTTGACGGTGAAATCGTAAAGGGATCTGGAGGTTTGGGCAGCCATGAGCGAAGGAGAAGAAGAAGGGAATGTGCCAAAGTAGAAGAAGACAGCAACTACTAATAGGAGGAGAGATACGCAGTTCGAAAAAGTCAACAATTGCATGTCCATCGAATATCAATTCAACGTGTCTCTAATTATTCTATCAAAAAAGTTTTTTATTCCAAGGATCGTTGTTTTATAGTACTATGATGATGGTCATCCTAAAATTTGTCCCATTTATTATTCTCCATTTGTTATTTATTATATTATATAAGAAAAAATAGACATTGGTAGGAACACACGTCACTTTTGAGTCTTTTTATTTTTATCTGTGATCCATTTCATCTCTTTAGTCTTTTTATTTTTTGATTGTGATATGTGTTTCACTTCTTAAATCTTTTTGTTTTTTACCAAAATGGTTTTATTTAAAGAAAATTTTTAATTTTTAATTTTAAGAAAAATACATACGTTTTATACATGTCAAATCCATCCACTGGTTTAAATTATAATAATGGACTAAAATAGTGTTAATCTCTAAATTAAATAGAAATAAATAAATATTTTTTCTTCTCAACGAGTCTGGCCGTGTTGAAATTGATGTATAGACCCGTTCACACAAGTGAGGTCAAATGAAATCACACGGTTTCTTGCTCACATCACACGTTAATGCGAGGCAGGCACCGATACACCGAACGTCCACAGTGCACGGTTGAATTAAAGAATAAAGATTTAAAATTTATTTATTTTGTTTTTATTTAATTTATTATTTATTATTATATTATTTTGATTATTAATTTTCAGAAAGATATTTATGATTACAGATGACATTTAATTTTCTTACAAAATTTTCTCAAACAGTAATAATTAAAAATTAACATTATTAGTAAGTCATTTTATAAGTGAATATTTTAGTTAATAATATAAATATAAATATAATATTAATTTTATATTATATAGATAATATTAGCAAAAATGACTTATTTTTTCCATTAATTAAGTGATTTTTTAATTGTGAATAATGAATATAGTCAAATTATATATTAATTATTTTATAGTAATATATTAAATATATTTATAATCGTATAAATTAATATATTCTCAATGTCATTTAAAAGATATTTTACGATGACACCATATATATATATAGTTTTGTATTTGATACTTAATAATTAATAATATGTAATGGCATGATAATTTTTCATATGCCTTTTCTCAATCAACAATTATTAAAATTTAAGATAATCAGCAGTTAATTTTATGGGCGGATATAAACATTTTTTTTTAAGCAAAAGGATTAGATAACTTATAAGCTCTTCTGTTTTTATAATATAGTTTTATTCAAGTAATATTTAATAATTAGCATTATCATAAAATAACTTTAATATTTAATATTTTAATTATACAATAAGTTTCATATTCAATAGTTATTATTTAATAATATATCATGTCATTAAATATTTTTAAATTCTTAGTCTTAAATAATGATTAATGCTTGCGTTTCTTGTATATAATATCTCTATATTATAACTTCTTGTTTATATTTTATATTTAAAATATTTATAAAATATTCTTTAATATCGCTCACTTGCCTTAAAGGCAATCTATTCTTTAATTCAGGATCAGTCTCAGTCGATTAGTAAACCACTCCGAAAGGAATACTGATAGGAAAACGCCCCCAACAAACGCATAGCAGCTCAAAACGTCAAACAAAAGCTCAGGCATATATATTTGGATGAAGTTGTGAATTAAGTGGCTATCTTGATGTAATTTAAAACTTGAACATGTTCAAAGGTAGGGGGAAAAAAAGAAGGTAGATAATATACCCCCAATATCGGAAATCAGGGTCTCATACATCATTATAAAATGTTCCTCTTTCACAAAACGACAAAAATAATTAAGCCCTCTCATCAAGTTCAGGACATCCAAGCTAGCTAGCTAGCTAGCTTAAATCTCCTTATCCTGTCAACACTATTCCGTTTAACTGATAGATTAGCCTAATGTGACATTGAAACAACTTGAATATGAAATTAGAACAACCTCATTTCATTATCCAAAAAAACACTTTGAGTGGCACCTCGACTCAGCTAACACGCCGAGTTAAGGGGCAATTGTTTTGAACCAGATAATGGTCTGGGAAGAAATTTTGACCCATGCTTCCCTCAAAAATATTTGATGTGTCACATTTACACCCAAATCACGAGGGAAATCACCCTTTATATGATATGATAGAGTTAACTGTCATTTTGGCTCCTGAAATTGTAATGCGATCTCACTTAAGTCTCTGAAATTAACAAAAATAAAAATTAGCCCATGAAATTGTATACCGTTAGTCAATTTAGTCCATGTTGTTACATTCGTCATCTAACTCCGTTTATTGTGATGAGCTGGCACGTTAAGTGCCATGTGGCATCCAAGCTAGCCTCACACGCGTTGCTCAGTCAGCAGGGACCAAAATGAAGGTTTTTTCGCAGGGACTAAATTGAAAGATTTTTTTTGGAGGGAGAGCAGTACCGGTTAAGTGTCCCTCTTTGTATTTAATTGTTCAATTTCGTCCCTGGAACCCTAAAACCATAGTCTTCCCCATTTCCACCATTGTTGTGCTCTTTGAGAGTGTGAAAACAAGGAGGATGACAATGGGAGGAGGAGGGCCACATGCGCACATTCGTTTGTGCTTGGGTACTTCTCAGGATTGTCAATCGCAGGTTCACAAGTGTAAGAAGAAACAGAATATTTATGTGAGACTTTAAAACCATGCGGGGACTCACCAAATGGGTTGTTGTTGTTGTTTCCATAGTACAAGGGATAAACTGAAAACATATTTGAATGCGGTTGAATTTGATGTCCCAATTCCAAGCATTTCTTTTTACTACCATTCTCAAACACATGTTGTTGCGACTTTGTTGTATGAGAAACATTGGGAATCTCTTCAGTGCTGCTGTGTTTGACTAGATAAAAACATCTTGAGCTATTGCGTTGACTCCTTGAAGCTTTTGTTAGGGTGCAGCCCAAACTCAGTGCAGCTGAATGAATCCGTACCAAATTAAATTGTCACAGAGAAGGAAAAATCAAAGAGGACAACAATGGTAGAAATGGGGAAGATTATGGTTTTAGGGTTCCAGGGACGAAATGGAACAATTAAATACAGAGAGGGGCACTTAACCGGTACTGCCCTCCCTCCAAAAAAAATCTTTCAATTTAGTCCCTGCGAAAAATCCTTCAATTTAATCCCTACGAAAAAACCTTCATTTTGGTCCCTGCTGATTGGGCAACACGTGTGAGGCCAGCTTGGATGCCACGTGGCACTTAACGTGCCAGCTCATCACAGTAAATGGAGTCAGATCACGGATGTAACGACAGGGACTAAATTGACCGACGGTATACAATTTCAGGGGTTAATTTTTATTTTCGTTAGTTTCAGAAACTTAAATAATACCGCATTACAATTTCAAGAGCTAAAATTACAGTTAACTCGATATGATATGGATGGATGGATGGATAGCAATCAGAGGCATGATATTTCATCCACTCTTTATACTCTTTTTTGGTCCATCCACTTTTTTTATGCTCTCTTAATAATAATGACTTTTTTCGGGTCATTAGATAAAAGGGCCAAAGCCCAAACAAAAAGGACGACAATCAGAGAGAGAGAGAGATGGCCTAAGGATAAGCCCAAAACATATGTTAGATACGCTGGCCCACTCTATCTAAGGAGAATTCTGATGATAGTTTTTTTTTTGGTACACTGAGGACAGAAATTCTGATGATAGTTTGAAGTCCAAACATATGTTACCCATAGTTCTGATACGTAAATAGTTCTGATATGTAGGTCTGTTTGGATAACAAGTTTATCTATTGTTTATGACAATTTAGTATAAGCTATTTTTATAATCGAAGAAAAATTATAGTGAAACTTATTTTATATAAGCCATAAGCTGTTTTGATAAGCTATACTGAGTAGCTTATGAAAAATAAGCCTAAAACAGCTTATGAATCAATCATAAGCTGTGTTCATAAGCTCTGCATAAGCCAATCCAAACAGGCCCATATTATGTTATTGTCATGAATTTCTTAGAGATTCATTCATGAATTATAAAATTGTTATGAATCATAAAGTTTATACTTAAGGCATCTTAACGCATCACAACTAAAATTGGTCTCTCGGTAAAAAATAAATAAATAAATAAAACTGGTCTCTTTCTATTAATTACCTCAATACCTATGTCAAGGAAAATTTTTTCAGTTATCTTGTAGCACATACTACTTCCTTTGGAATAAAGACACCTGATGTGTATGGTTAATTTTCTCCCTTTCTTAACAAATTTAATAAAAAAATAAAAGAAAATTGTCACATTTGAAACCGTTATTGTAAAACGGAAGACTGAATACACGAAGAATAAAATTTTCTCTGTTTCAAGAGAAAAATCGCAACAGCAACACGATTAAAAAAATATATATGTTCCTTGGAAATATACAACCTTGTAAATCCTTGATTTTGTTGGAAGCTACTTACAAAACCAATGAAAAAATATATTGATCCTATAACTACCTCTATCCCGCAGCTAGAGATATTAATTGTACAATTACATATCCCCTTGTTGGGATATTTATATATATATGCAACAATTTACACAGAAATATAAAACTTATTTTCCCTTCTTTCTCTATATTTCATTTGGACTTTTGTATTAATATGTCTTTTTTCATAAGCCAGTATTTAACAAAGAGAACTTGGCCCATAAACATATCTTACCCTTGTCCAATACCAACCTTGCCCCTGTGACCAACCAATGTCCAGGACTGTCTTGTGGGCCTTTACACAACTGTGAGGTGTCCACAAATTTCAACAGCTTCTGTGTTTGCACTGGCACTGGAGGTCCTGCTGGAAACACACCTGAATCCAAAACTATTACTGGTTTTTTCTGGTCTTTACCAGAAATTGATGTGCTTATTGCTGAGAAAATGCCAGACTTCTGGGATAACCCAGATGAGCCCTGTATCCAATTTGATTTCACAACAAAAGAATTAGACACCTTGGAGAACAACAGCCTCAGGTGAAGGACACTCCTTGATTCATGTTTCTTCACATGAAGTTGTGCTCCCGTGACAATGTAGGCCACATCTTTATTATCAGTGCTCCATTTAGGATTGTATTTCACTGGTGCTGTACATACATGGGAAAATTTCTTCCCGTTGATTGCTTCAAAGAAACGGTCATCACTGATTTCTTCTGACCATATTGTGGTGTCCTCAATTTTGTTGTGAAACATCATTGGTGTGTTTAATAGATGTTGCAGGTGTATGGCTAGGCTGTATCACCAACATCCTTGTGAGTTGTGAGCACCAAACAATTAATCTTAACTATGATGACTGTTGGTTAAACAGAACTTGAATGAATGATGACCAACACCACAGCTTTCTAACACACGTTATTAGATCAAATTCATGGGGTCCCACTACATTGAAAATGACTCTCACCAAATAAAGAATGGAGTGAATCACCAATTTAGTCCCTAAGATTGCACGATAGTATCAACTTAGTGAATGAAATTATTAATTTTCCAAATTAGTCCCTAAAATTGAAAGTTTTCGATCATATTAGTTCCTATAAAAAAATTTCAGGAACTAAATTGACTAATTTAGAATATTAATAATTTGAGGAATTAAGTTGACCCATTTTGGTGATTTGCTTTAAAGAATGTAATCTACACAGTAGAACCCATGTGAATTTTATCAATAATGAAAATGTGTATTTAGTAAGAGTGAGTTAGCATTGCTCTTACTAGTAGTGGATAATTTACCTGTTGCATTTCATGCCCTCAAGAAACAAGCGCATCCCTGTGATTGGCCTTTTGCCCACTGTTACCTGTTATGAGTAATAAAAGTAGGAAACTTTAGGCAGAAGAACACGAAATCAAAGTCTAATTACTGATGGGGGAAGGCTTTGAGAGTACCTTTGACGTGTTCACATAAAGTTTGGGACCCATCAAGTTGAGGCTGAGATAAGGTGAAGAAGTAGCTCTGTTTGTAACTGGACCAAGAGGAAGATCATTGTGAATGGGAGCCCAAAGCTTGTGTCCTTGGTAGTCAAGAAAGTATGGCAAATCTGACACAGGAGGCTTATCTGCATTTGATATTGAAATTTAATTCGTCTCAGTTAGTTCAACAACCAAAATGTGACTACGTGTTGAAGAATATGGTTAAACATTATGAATGGGACCCCAAACCCTGTGCGCTTGGAACTGGAAGTCAAGAAAGTTTGGCAAATTAATCTGATATGGTAGGCTTATCTGAATTTTATACAAACTTGTTCATTCTCATCTGTCCAGAATTGTCAAAATCAAAACTGTTGTCTCAATTTTGAAGTCAATTTTTTTAACTTTTTTCTAAGATTTATATATTAATATATTGTGTTTGATAAAACTGGCTTACAAATATAATTAATTATTTTTTGGTAACCATGATATTAGTGCGAAGTATCCATTGACTTCGCTGATAACTAATCTACGCTAAGGAACCTTGTTTAAGGGATCTGAGCCCAGTTCCACTCGGACCAACGTAATGTTGGTATATAATATATTCATTTATCTTCATTTCATTTACTAAATTAATCAACAGGTAGTATGGTACCTGAATACAGGGTAACATTAACTAATCAATTAATCATTATGATATTTTTGTTTTGTTTTGTTTTCTTTATTTTCACAAGAGGAGAAAATAAAATGAACTTACATCGAAGGTAGAGGTTGATGGCATGGGATAGGAAGCCCCTGCCAGGAGCACCTTTAAGAAGAGAGGTGATGGGAATGAAGGTAAAATCAATTGCATCTGGCTTGTTAGGAACTGTGAGAAGCCATTCACTATGGTTGCTCACACTTGTATCCCCTCCCCTCTTTGCACATATCACCGTGATTCCCTACACATGTGATGTGCCCATCATATATCTAATAGATAATTAATCTTATAATCAACCTAATTATAATCAATTTTTTTTTTCAAACTAAAAAATGAATGTCCAATTAATCATTCATGAAGATAGTAAGAATATTATTTGGAATGAGGTAGAACCTACATCTTTTGTACAAGCGGATGTAGAGCTATTGAAGGCAACAATTTGCGGACCAAAGACATCAAAGGCCGGGGGTACCTGTGTTTTCATCACATTGTTGTAATTATTCAGAACAAAGTCAAATTATGGAAAACTATAATAGCTTAATTATTGGTTGTTTTCTGATTTGCATAACTTTAGCTTATGTGAAGATATTTAACCACCTTGTGTTTCTGCTCTTTAGTTTTTGGGAGGAAATTGCAAGTCCCAGTGAATAACTGATCTCCAAGCTCATCCAAGTGCTTCCTTAGCTCTGATGGCCCCATGTTGGAGGACGTGTCTTGTTTGACCAGCAATAAATCCTTGCCCCCAATGCTAAGCCCCACAAGGATGTGAGTCCCAAAGTTCTCAATGAATCTGATTAAAATAATAATCATAGATCAATTAAGGAGCTTCAAATCAAAGCAAGTGTAGTTTCTACATTTAAATTTTTTATACTGAATCAGTTCAATTCAACAAATAATTTTGCTTTTTAATTCCATTTTATTAGAATGGAGTGCCCTGATTTTATATACTCTTTTAAAGCCTTATATCTAGGCGATGCGAGACTTGGATTTTTCCCGATATGGGTTTTCAGACCAAGCAAGATCCTCTCTCCATATGTCAGAAGCCTCAAGTAATCCGGCTATAGAATATGTCAAACTATTGAGGATGATTTGGCTAATATTTAATCTTTAGAATGCTTAGTCAATAGCTGAGCCAAAAAAGATTAAAAACATCTTTGAAAATCTTGCATCTTTTTTAAGTCTCGAGGCTGGAAATTTGCTGCAATTTTGACTATGGCTCTGCAATTGTTCTCAGTAGACTGTTGAATGTTTCAAGTATATTGAAAAAATCAACTCTTAAGAATTTAGGTTCAAGCTAACCCAATTCCAAAAATTAGTATATGGTATGAAAATTATCTATTCTTGTAAAGATCCGGCTCCTCTAAACTTTAAAGGATAAAGTAAGTAATATCAATCATTGATGAATAAATTAATGGTATCAATCATCGATGGTTGACATTACAAGTACATGCATAATAAATCATGGATGTGTCGAAATATTAACCTTTGATTTTCTCATTAGCTGTTGAGACTATTTACTTTACTAGTTGTTCATTTTAGAGGAGCAAAATCTTAACTACTAATTTATTTATATTTATATTGGATGTGAGATCAACAGTGCTGACAATATTTTTTTTTAAATCTTTAAATAGTTAGTATAGAATTTTATTTTTGGTGCTATCCTATAGCTTCGCACAAAGGAAAATATGATATCCAGACATCTGTGCTAATTTCAAGTTGGCTCTTATCCTACGTTTTCTTTTTGAAAATGCCCAAAATCATTGCTATGTCGTTATCAGAATTGTTTTTTAGTATGGTAAACCATTGACTTCTCTGATCCATTTGTATGAAATGGATATAACAATACTATATAAATAGTGTAAACAGGTTTTGTTAATAATACAAGAAGACGACGAAAAGGATAAAAGGAAATATTTATGGTAATAAGAATAAGAATGAGATAATAAATCAGGGACAAATTATTGGGAGTTTTCCTTTCACTTTCCAGCTAGCAGCCTAGAAACTAAATAGAATTTTGACTATTACTCTATTAGCTAGTTAAATATTAAATATATGTTGTCCACTCACAGTAGAAGCCTCCTTGAAGGCATGACAACATATAATTCATGGTGGTATTCATGATTTCATCATAACAAGAAAATTTATTCGTTAATAAAGGGGAAAAACATAATAGGGATCTAGCTGATTAATCTGACTAATATACCTGAAAACAGGAACAAATTAAAACATAATTCTATCTAAGAAAATTGTTAAAACATATCATAATTTTAAAACATTTTTTTGACAGTTTAAAACATTTTGATTGTTGAAACAAAGTGATAATGACTATTGCCGACATGATCAAATTTAAAGCTCCGAATATATCGATTATAAAGTTCCCAAGCATGAAATATTGGCTGAAAGAAATAATTAAAATAAATTAAAAACATAATTCTTGTATTTTCTTCATACTGGCTATATTAAGAAAATGGTTTCATGACCAGAGTCCTGATCTCGTTTTCTCATGAAGACATATTCTATTTCTCACCATGATGAATCTTCAATGCTAATTTATTAATTAGAATACTTCTTATTTGAGTGTCAAAAATACAATAAAAGACAGATTTCATAAAAATACAATAAAAGTCATAAGTTTCTTTTTTTCCCCTTCAAATTTATCTTTTTAATCTGATTCAAAATTCTTGAACAAAAGAATTTATCTGTTAAATGTAACCCAAAACAAAAAAGAAAGATTTTATCAACTGAGCTGACGTTTTAGAAAATAACCAATTATTTAGCAACAACATATAATTTGTGGCTGCTTCTTAAAAAAACCTATAATTTGTGGCTGGAAAAAGGACGTTTAAATAATTGAACTATCAATGTTGCACGATTCCTTTCGATTAAGTTCTTGGGTTCAGACCTAATAATTGATCAAAATAGGTAATATAATCCTCGCAGCCGCTGATGTACGGTTGACCATTACTCAATTTTAATTATAAAATTATCAATTTGTTTTCCATCTTTTTTCTATTTTTAAAGATTTGTACAACAACGAAAACAAATTTTTTTACTGCAGATGGCGGAACAAAGGTTTCTTTTGCTTAGGGTTTGGAATTGGGGATGGGTAAAAGAGATTACGGAGTAAGTTATATAAATTTAAATAATTAAAGGGATCATAGTGGATCACCTATATCATTTGCCCAACATTGATGTGCATACACTAAAAAAAACACACAAAACATATTGTGCACGCCTTAACGGCTAAACATGTAATGCTACATGTTATTTCACAACCAAGCTATTTGTTTGACCTTGTTAATGTGGGAAATCGATTTGATGCAGTCACATGGTCAGTGATTGGGATCGTTATTTATTTGAGATCAAACGGCTCATGATTTTAGGGATAAAATTGAGTTTAGAATATGAATTAAGATTATGAGTCGTTTGATCTTGATCCAATAGTCCCGATTTTCTCATTGTGTGAATGCAGAGAATCAACAATAACAGATAATTTGGGTTCGTTAACATGACATTTTGCCAATTACTTTCCCAATTCCAATATTCAGAACGTGCACTGACATATATTTTACAAACAAACAAACTTCCTTTCACACCTTACAAAAAAAAAGTACGCGCACTTGGCTCTTCTTTTTTACTTTGTTTTATACATAAATACCAAAATACTTTCATCCACTTATTTCATGTGTTTGGGAGTTCCATAAGTAAATAAATTAGAAAAACAAAAATTATTGCTTTTACACTTAGTTTTCTTTTTGTTTTCCATCCTTTTTCTCATTAAAAAACAAGTGTAAAATGGAAGTATAGAAATTCAAGTGCGAGAATAACATTCCGATTAAAATATCAGCAAATTTGAAAACAAAAGGACTAACAAATGGGTACAATGAGCTTATGAGCAGTAACACTTCGACAAATGATACTTTATCCTTCACACTATTAACGATAAATTCATTTAAAGCATTATAAAAAAAAGTTGCGATTCATAAAACTAAGTTATTGCCTAATCATTTAGATTAAATAAGTATAAAATCTGGAGAATAAAAATTGTTCTGAATTGTATAATTGACTACTGGCTGGTGGTAAAACTAAAGTTTTGACGAAGGAGTCAACCACTAAAAAGTGGGGACTCGGAGGAAAATGAATCATGAATGAGTAATGGATCATGAATGTGATGTCCATATAAAAATTTCCATGATTGTCGCGTGCAAAAGCCAATTCACTGTGCCATTGTGGGATTATTTTTTACTTTGCATTTAATCTTTACGGGGATTTTATTTCCTTTTAATATATGTAGAATTGTAGATAGAATAAACAAATAATAAGTAAAAAAGAGAGGAAGAAAATGATGATTACCTTGCAAGTGCAGGAGGATCCCAGGAAGAAGGAACAGCTTGAAGGACTTGTTTAGAGAGAAGAAGTGGGTAGCGATCAATATGAACATTGAAGAGTCTGATAAAATATCCATCAAGACCCAAACACTTGGTGTTAGCTGCATCATTTCCCCATGCACCCGCATCAAACCCAAACACGTTATTGAAG
The DNA here is from genome assembly GCA_030159175.1 of Glycyrrhiza uralensis. Lineage (NCBI taxonomy): Eukaryota > Viridiplantae > Streptophyta > Magnoliopsida > Fabales > Fabaceae > Glycyrrhiza > Glycyrrhiza uralensis. The sequence continues at coordinate 58,284,904 of BRZY01000003.1, forward strand.
TACCCTGTTGGGATTTTCCCAGGGATTGAACTCTTCAAGTTGAATAGCTCTGTCATCTAACATTAAAACCCGAAACCCAGAACCCCAATTTCATTATCATTTCAATCACATCAAAAAACAAACCAATCAATTGACCAGGGTTTTAAATCAAGCAACCGTGATTGCGGCCGCGATATCATGATTTAGAGAGTTTTCGAAACTACATCGCGATTGCAATTGCGGTTGCATCGGTCACATTTGTCTATAATTTTCCACGATACCAAAAATTGTGATATAACCGTGACCACGACTACAATTTAAAACCTTACAATTGAAAACAAAGTATTTGATGAAATGCCCCTTACTTGGGTGAAGGTGAGAATATCAGACTGATATCGGGTTCGATCGCCTTTATCACATTTGATATCAACAGAGACATCTCTTATGGCTCCAAAACCTGGCACCGGGAGCTCCCTTCTCTCTGTTTCGTTGAGAAGAACCAAACGCTCTTCGCCTTTGCAGAATTTGAGCCTGAAATCTGAGGTCAAGTCGAAGCCTTTTCCTAAGCTGTTTACAGCTTTCTCTACTATGTCATCACCCATCTCTCGTGTCTCTTTTTTTGGCATTAATGAAATCAAAGTGTTATTAATGATATATGATATATATGTGAGTTTTTCTTTTCAAAGGGAGTAGAATGGAGAAAAAGAAAATTTACGAGTTCTCTTGTTCACATCGTTGATGTCATCACTCGTCATTTACGAGTTTTGGGTTTGACTGTCATTAATTTAAGGATTTGAATAACTAAGAGTCGTGGTTGCTCTGTTTTAACCGTAATTTCTTTACGGTGGCTTCTCGGGGGAAGGAAACGTAGAACAGCGTTCACCACGGGTTATGGATTCAATTATTTAGTGTCCGTTTGCTTTAGATTTTGGTAGAATTGTATTTGAACAGTTAATTTTAAAAAAATTAGGTTGAAAAGAATTGATTTGTGTTTAGTAATAATATTTTAAAAGTGTGTTCAGAAAAATTGATTGTATTTGGATGATAAAAGTAAAATCACTTTTGATGTATAAATATAAATAATTTTGTGGATCCCACATCCAGAATTAATTTTGTTCAACGCAAAAGCTAATAGCTTTTTATTTCCATCAAAATCAATTCTACCCACTCAAAATTAATTCTTAATTTTTCTAGTTGAGTTACCAAACACCCCAAATTTTTGCCAAAATCGAATTTGACCAAGTCAAACTCGATTTTGGCCTCAAATGGGTGTTTCAAAAGCTAAACCAAACGAGCACTTAGAGGTGTACACACATGTCACTTTGGGTCGGGTTTTACATGAATATATAAAATTATTCAGGGTCGGTCTGTTGGTCTGGGTCGATCAATCGGGTCAGGCTCGATAACGGTTTCAAAAAATATCATGGGAATGCAAAAAATTACAATTTTATTTGTACCATTTCGAATTGGATTAGGTCAGGTTCACATGTTACCCAGGCGTGTGGGAACCCTTAGGGCATTGGGCTTAATTAAAATAATACAAAAATTTTAAATAAAGAATATCACGTGTTTGGTTCGGATTTGCCGATATGTGATCTAAATATTAAAACTCATTATCCAAATCAAACCAATCCGTGTTTTGTTGAGTTGATTCAAGTTGGATCCAATTTATGTAAAAACTCAAAAAATTCAGATTGGATCGGTTCGGACTCACGGTTACCCAAACCCATAAACACCGGTACTCGTTTGATTAACAAAGGGAAGGGGATTTGGGTTGGGACGTGTTCGGTTTTTGTCCCGTGCGTGTAATAAGACAAAAAGGAAAGAAGATTTTGGTCCTATAACCTCGTCGACCGGGAACATGCCAGTGGTAAGCGTTCGCACATCAATTTTGTGACTAGCTGGGTTGGCAAAATTTCTGTGTCACGGACGGCATTTTTTTGCGAAACAGGGTCACCTCAATTGTCATTTATTTGTGGCTTGCAGCATCACCCTTAGATTAGAGGCACTTCGTTGTTATAACTACACTAGTGCAGTGACCCGTGTAACGCACAGGGTATACGATGCAATTTATAAAAATTTATAAAAAATATATTTGAACAATTATAAAAGATTTGAGTTTTTTTTAAATTATGTTTTTTAAATTATATAATAAATTATCGTTATCTATTAAAAATAGTTGGTTAATTATTTGATTAATTCACAACTTAAAAGTTGAATACAACAAAAAAATAGTACAAATTATGGTTGAAATAGTAAAACAATTTAAATAATTATTGTGAGTAGACATGACAAAAAACCTGAAGTTGTAGTACCCACTTGATCTCGTCCCGACTTTGATAGGACAACTCATCAACTGCAATTATCTATAAATCTATATCATAAATTATCTTTATGTACTTGTATCAATTATACCTATCAAGTACATGCCAAATTGTCGTACATATTCAATTAGTAGAAACTTATTGGGTTAAATATGTTTTGGTCATTCATATTTGGGAAAAGTTCAGTTTTGGTCCTTTTTCTTTGAAATTGATCTTTTTAGTCCCTCGTTTTTGGAAATGTACCATTTATAGTCTTTGGGGCCATTTTATAAATTTAAAAAAAAATTAATATTTTATTTTCACCCCTCTTAATTTTTAATTTTCACTAAGCCCCCACCCACCATTTTGTGCAGAGAAGGACCACCGCACACGACTCACCGCCGTCTCCACCGTCTTGGTTGCCTCCACCACCACGCCCCACCACTCATGTTTTTATTTTATAGATAACGGTGCCCAAAAAATTCAAATTTGCTCATATTAAGAAAAATCTTCAACAAATTAGTTAAGTGAGAAAATAATAGCAAATTAAGACATAAATATGTTTATATTAAAACTATAATAACAATGAATTTAAAAATATTAAAATTGTGTTCTCGAAAAATATTATAATTGTGATAAAGTGCAATTTTTGCTTTATAATTTATATGTTAATATGGTTTAACATAAAATGTTTATTCTCATGTATTAACTTTAATTTCTCCTTATAAACTTTTTTTATATATAATTTCTCCCTATATACCGTTAAGTATTTCTTTATCACTATGTGTTATCTATTATCTATTATTTCCAATTAATTAGTTTATATATATACACACACACACTAATTTGAAAAAAAATAATTTTCTTAGATTAAACAAAGTCTTCGATTATGTATGAGCAACCTTTTGTTTCTTAAAGCCAGCTGCGGCTTGGTGACTTGTTGGGAGTTTATACTCCTCGTGGCATTATCGCGTAGTTTGTTTCTTTGTGCTTCAACCCCGCTCTATTCCAAAAGAAAAAGTCTTTGATAAATTATTTGGTGAATAAAAATATATTTATATTAAAATTATCATAAAGTGAAATAGAAGATTATTTAAATTATATATTAAAGTTTAATTTTTTAAGTAATTCACTTGTAGATAAGATTTCACGTAAAATATTTGGCACAATGTTATGTGTGTAATTTTTTTCTTGTATACTTTAATGTAAAATGTATATCCCATGTGTTATGTTTTATTTATAATTTTTACATTAACCAATTTACATCTATATATTAATGTATAAAATCTCCTAATTTTCTAAAAAAAATAACATGTCAAATAAATTAGTTAGATGATAATGTAATAATAAAAAAAATATTTATTTTCATTTGTTATGTTTTATCCATACTATTTATTTTAATTAGTTTATTTATAGACATTAATTATTGAAAAATTTAAATTTGGTTGGAAAAAAGAAAATATTTAATAAATTAATTAAATAAAAAATGCTAAACGAGAAAGAAATAATGAATACAACGTATATCAATTAAGATGAAAGAAAACAGTTTTTTATTACCATTTAAGTTTTTGCGTTTTAATTGTCGTCACTATCGAAAAGATACAATGTTTTTAACTACAATTTTAAATTAATTTCTACAATTAAAATATACCTTTTATGAATTTCAACATGATCCCTAAAGATACAATTTGTATTATTTGAAATTGAAACATTTAATATGATTCCTATCATAGAAATTTATGAAACTGGTCCCTATCAATTTTTTCAACTACGATTTTATATTGATTTCAGCAATAAAAAATACCTTTTATGAATTTCGACATGATCTCTATACATATAATTTGCAGCTTTTGAAATTTGAAAAATTTACAACGATTCCTATCATAGAGATGTTTAAAATCGGTCCCTATCATAAAAATATAATTTTTTTATTTACTATTTTAAATTGATTCCTATAATAAACACTCTTTTTATAAATTTCAACCTGATCCCTAGAGATACAATTTGTAGAAAAATAAAATTTAAAAAATTTATAATAATTTCTACAATAGAGAATAAGAAAATTGGTTTCTATCATACAAATACAATTTTTTCTACGATTTTAAATTGATTCCTATAATAAATATACTTCTTTTACGAATTTCAACGTAATCTCTAAAAATGCATTTTGTATCATTTCAAATTTGAAAAATTTATAACTGTGGAGATTTATAAAACTGGTCCCTATCACAAAGATATAATTTCTTTCAATTACGATTTTAAATTGATTCCTATAATAAACATGCTCCTTTTTTGAATTTCAACTTAATCCCTAGAAATATAATTTGTCTCATTTGCAAATTGAAAGTTTTATAAATAATTTTTTTAATACATAAATTTTATAGTTTTTTCTATCATAGAGATTTATAAAATCTATATAATTTTTTTCAAATACTTTTACTAATACCTAAATATTTCACAAAAACTTAAATATTATAAAAATATATATACATTTTCAAAAAATAAAATTAATTTAAGGCATTCCAAAAAATTTAAGGGTATAACATTTATATCAAACCAAATTTTCCACAATAGAAAATTTGAATTGGGAAATGAAATATTTTATATGTATTTTTAAATTAAAACAACTAATAAACTATTACATATGTTTTCTAAAATAAATATATCCTAAAAGATACAAAAAAATTGCAGTAATATATATAATTATTGAAATTTCATGCATAAGTTCTTGGAAAATATTGAAAAAATAATAAGCAACTAAATTCTTGTGATATATGATACTTCTTCTTGTTTGATAGAGAACAATATTGTATCTACATAGAATAAAAAAACTAATCACAAATTGAAATAAAAAATAAAAAACTTAGCAATGCAAAATAGAGAGACATTAATTCCAAAAAACAATCGATAAATAAAAATGAATTAATAAAAAATTAAAAGATTTGCCTTAGAGGAGAAGTTTGCCTAAGATGAGAAGAACAAAAATCAAACAACATCGATAGTTTGGAGGCTATTAGAATATTAATAAACGCTAAATTAAAAATAATAAGTAAAAATAATTAATAGTAAAATAGAATAATATCAATAATACGAACTCACCTTATATGAGAATTCAATGTTGATAAACAAAGGAATAACAATAATACAAAGTCTAAAACAAAATGAACAAATAAATTTTATCAATACATGCAGATATTAAGATTTAAGATTAAAAATTCAAAAATTGAAAAATATAAAAGATTAACCATGAAAAAAAAACAAAAACTAACATTTAATCGAAAGTCTCAAGTGTTAATAACCGCAATGGATGAGAATAATGAGAAGAAAATATATATGAAATGAGGGAAGATTAACAAAAAGAGAGATGATAGAAAAATCATACTAGAGAATGAAGAGGCTGAAGAAACACGAATGTTTGTAGACGCAAAATGAATAGTTAAAGATATAAGGCATAAAAATATTCTCTAATAAATAGGCAATTGAAAATACGATTTTAAATTGATTGTTTCGAATACAATCAATACAATTTCAAATAAGGCATATTAAATATGAATCATGAAATCATTAATCAATAAAATCTTTTCAAATCAATTCAATCCATTTGATCATTGAAATACTCTCAAAGTGACATCTATAAAAATGTGTCTATAGAGGATTCATCTTTATATATATTATAGATTTCGTCTTAGTCTCGTGTTTATGATCCGTTTCCTTAATTCCTAGGCAACGTTTCAATCCCACATAGTGTGTGTAATGCATGTGCAACGCTACACATGATCAAGATTTGAGATTTCAATTTTCATTTTCTTTAATGTTGCAATTTTCAATTTCTGTTTGCATAAACAACTTATTTATGTATTTATGGCATATGATAAGCGCTTATGTATAAATTATTTTTATAATTAAAGAGAAAATATGGTGAAACTGATTTTATATAAGTTCTAAGCTGTTTTCATAAGCTATCCCGGAGAGCTTATGAAAATAAGCTCAAAACAGCTTATGAACCAGTCATAAACTATTTTTATAAGCTCTGCCAAACACGCTGACAAATGTTTATGTCAATAAATAAACCTAAATAAACTCTGCATAAACCAATTCAAACAAGACATTTTCAGAATTAGTTATCCATCTAATCATCTTGTTTTTATGGATGGTGATATCCCAACAGTATTAATATGATTTGAATTGTTTAAGGTTATGTTTGGATGAGAGTTTTTGGAGGAGAAAGGAGGGGAGGGGAGGGGAGGGGAGAGGAGGGGAGAGTTTATAATTTTCAATTACTTTGTTTGGCTTTAATAAGACAAATAAAATATTATTTTAGAAAGTATTAGACACCAAGATATAAAACTTTTTTCTAATTTTAAAAACTCTAAAATAAAATAATTAAAAATTATAAGTTTTTCTCTCCCCTCTTCTTCCCTCCAAAAATCTCAATCCAAACATGGCCTTAGCAATGAATTTAACCCGGTATGCAAGACCGTGTCTTACTTTCCTCAGTCAAATGTATACTTAAACGAATGATTTATGAAAATTTGAAAAGTGAATATAGGGGAAAATTAAATGTTTATTTTGAAAATCTGTTGGTCAGAACAAAAGTTGATCCTCACCAAGTTGGAACTCGAAACGAGACCAACATTTGTACGTTTTCTCTGGTTAGTATAGTAGCAGAATAGGAGAAACGAAAAGTCTATGTTGCAACCAAGACTTTAAGTTGACCTGTATTAATACTTTGTATTGTCGCAGTATAAATTATAACCTGGACTAGGGGTGTAAACGAGTCGAGCCGAGCTGAGCACTTAAAGCTTGAGTTTAGCTTGTGAAAAAAATAGACGACTCAAACTTGACTCATTTATTTAAACGAGCTTAAATAAAAGTTTAAGCTTGAGCTTGAGCTTGTTAAAAAAAGTAAAGCTTGGACTTAGCTTGCTAGCTCATGAATAATTTAAATTTTTATATTTATAAATTTTTTCTTAAATTATTTTTAAACTTTATTACTTTAGTATTCTCTCCATCCCATTTTGTTTATTGTTTAAGCTAAATTTTGATTGTCATTTTACAATATCAATGAAGTATTTATTTTTTTTCCCTATTATACCTTAAAGCACTAGGTTTACGTGAGAGAGAGAGCGAGGGGGTAATTGATTGTCAACTACTATGAGAGAGAGAATAACAAAGGACATACTAGGAAAAACAAAAAATAATTTTATGAATTCTAAGCTATTAATTGTATTTCTTAGTTCTTGCGACACAACCTTAAACAACAAACAAAATGGGATGGATGGAGTATTTAATAAAGATTAGTGCTCAACATGTGATATATGAAATTCAAAAATTCTAAACTATTACATTTAGATAATCCAGTAAATAAAAAGTTCATAATTAAACTTCTTGACTACTACAAAGAGAAAAATATTTTTATACAAAATATAGGATCTATGCAATTGTAATTTTTGATTATATATATAAACGAGCTATTCACGAGTCCTTAATGTTGAGCCTATAAGGCTTGAGCGTGGCTCATTTAAATATTCGAGCTCAATCTTAAGCTTGAGTTTGGCTTGTTTAATTAAATAAACGAACTTGAGCGAACATTTAACGAGTTGAACCCGAATAATTCACGAATAGCTTAATTCATTTGCTGCCCTAACCCAGACTTTGTCAACAACTAATGTGAAACACAGAAAAATAATGAGAGATCCTTTTACCAGCCAAAGACTACACATTAAGTGAGTCATCGTCTCCAAATTTCTCGTTCAGATTCAGTTATTGCAATTTGCGAAGAGTCTATCAACACACACAAACTTTTTTTTTTCCGTGCTCCCTAGAGCAGGTTTAGGGTGTAAATGAATTTTGATGTGACGAGCGAAAATTGGGCATTTCTATATGTGACGAGTTCTTGGGCAGTTTATAATTATTTTTTAATGTAGTTAAAAATATTTAAAAATGAATTTATCACTAAAGTAACAAGGAAATTATACTTATTCTTGTTTCAATTTAAAGAATATTATAATTTTAGTTTATTAAAATCATTCAAAAAAATTACTTATTCGTTGTAAAATTGATTTACCTTTGAAATAACTATTTTTCATGAATATACTGGGGCTATTTAGTTGTGTCGTTTTTTGAAACTATTCGATAAAATAGTTTTGTAAGTCCCATGCATCGATCATTATACACACTGTATGTGTTGAACAATTTGAGGCATTATTGACCAATATAAAAATGGTATGAAATTTTGATGTGTAAATGACAAATGTATCAAAAAATAGGGAAAGCCTCGTTTTTTTTTTGTCAATGGAAAGCCGCGTTTCATAACCCATTGATTTTGGGCCCAAAATGCCCCTTTCATTTTGTATGGCTTCGGATTTTTGGGCTGTTGTCTTATGAAGGTTTTTTTCTTCTAGCGACCAAAAAGACCAATAAGACTTTTGTGGTCGACCTCCCGTTCTTACTGTCCACACCCCCTTCTATTTTCTTTCTTTTTTTTTATTTTTTTTTACCCAAAATGCCCCTTTCATTCCCCTCCTCCGCGAGAAAGAGTCTCGCCTCAAGACCAAGCTCCTCAAGGTCAAGGAGACAATCACCATTATCCCCGTTATCGAGAACGGGATCATCGCCAGCGACGGAGAGTTTGAAAACAAGGCCTAGAAAAATGGAATAAATGACCTGAGTTTGAGGAAGGAGCTGCAAGAATTGATGCTCCGAGTCGTAGACAGAGAACCAGAGGAAAACGAGCGCATTGGAGGGTGAGATCGCGGAGTTGAAGAAACCGGCGTCGAGGGAGAAGAAGAACGAAATGCTGCCGGAGGAAGAAGACGTTAAAAAGGGAAAGCTGTAATGGGTTTTGGCCTTTTCTCTTTTCTTGCTTTCCAAAATCCTGAAGGAAAATGGCTGGCTATTACATTTGGAAGCCCTTTGCGTTACCATTCACGAGGGAGGAGTGCAAATGTTAAAACAAAAAGGTTTCATTAAAATAAAGAAAATGTAGCATTTTAGACAATAGAATGACAAATTAATTATCTTGTCCCTTCTGAAATGAGATTTTGATTTTCCACTCCGATAGATAGTTTTGGTGCGGTCCCGTTTCGACTCCACCAACCAAGGGGTTGGGGTTCCTTCCTTCCTTCCTCACACTCACACTCACACCAATGAGTAGTTGTTGTAGTTGGGGTAGCAGCGCCAGCAGCAGCACAGAACAGGTGATCACAAGAATTCTCAGAAACCCAAACAGGAGGGTTTCCACACGGCAAGCCAAGCAACTCCACGGCCACATGGTGAGGACGAAAGGAACATCCCACCCCGACAACTCCCTCGTACTCTCCCTCTATACCAACCTCAACCTCCTACCCCTCTCCGTTCTTCTCTTCCGGTTCCTTCCCTCTCCCCCTCCCCCACTAGCGTGGTCCTCCCTCATCAAATGCTACACCTCCCACAACCTCCCCCACCTCTCCCTCTCCTCCTTCAACTCCATGCGCTCCCTCGGCGTCTCCCCCAACCGCCACGTGTTCCCTTCCCTCCTCAAGGCTTCCACACTCTTGAACCACCACAACCTCGCCCTCTCCCTCCACGCCTCCGCCATTGTCCTCGGCCTCGACCTCGACCTCTACACCGCCAACGCACTCATCAACATGTACTCCAAGTTTGATGGAATCTCTCGGGGGATTGTAATGGGTAGTGTTAGGAAGGTGTTTGATGTTATGCCTGTGAGGGATGTTGTTTCGTGGAACACTGTCATTGCCGGGAATGCTCAGAATGGGATGTACCCTGAAGCATTGGCCATGGTTAGGGAGATGGGGGTTAATGCCAACTTGAAGCCTGATTCCTTCACCTTGTCCAGCGTTCTTCCGATTTTCGCGGAGTACGTTGATGTTTACAAGGGGAAGGAGATTCATGGTTATGCTGTTAGACATGGTTTTGATGGGGATGTTTTCATTGCGAGTAGCTTGATTGACATGTATGCAAAATGTACCCGGTTGGAGCAGTCACTAACTGCGTTTCACCTCTTGCCCGAAAAGGATGCCATCTCTTGGAATTCTATCATTGCGGCTTGTGTGCAGAATGGGAGGTTTGATCAGGGGCTTTGGTTATTTCGTCGAATGTTGAAGGAGAAAGTGAGACCGATGCACGTTTCTTTCTCAAGTGTTATACCCGCATGTGCTCATTTGACGGCGTTGAATTTGGGGAAGCAGCTCCATGGATGTATAATTAGGCTCGGGTTTGATGATAACAAGTTCATTGCCAGCTCTCTGGTGGACATGTATGCCAAATGTGGTAACATCAAGATGGCTAGATATGTTTTCGACAGGATAGAGATTCGGATGCGTGACATGGTGGCATGGACCGCCATCATTATGGGATGTGCCGTGCACGGGCATGCCCTTGATGCAGTTTCATTGTTTGAGAGGATGCTAGAGGATGGAGTGAGGCCCTGCTATGTGGCATTCATGGCTGTTTTGATCGCGTGCAGTCATGCCGGGTTGGTGGATGAAGGTTGGAAGTATTTTCACAGTATGGAGAGGGATTTTGGTATTGCTCCTGGCCTGGAGCACTATGCTGCTGTTGCAGACCTGCTTGGTAGAGCTGGAAGATTAGAGGAAGCCTATGACTTCATTTCTAACATGGGGATACAGCCAACGGGGAGTGTGTGGTCAACATTGTTGGCTGCTTGCAGGGCACACAAGAGTGTTGAATTGGCTGAGAAGGTTGTTGACAAGATACTTTTGATCGACCCTGAAAACATGGGTGCTTATATTCTAATGTCAAACATCTATTCAGCTGCCCAGAGATGGAGACATGCTGCAAAGTTGAGAATCCTCATGAGAAAAAGGGGATTGAAGAAGACCCCGGCGTGCAGCTGGATCGAGGTTGGAAACAAAGTGCATGCTTTTCTCGCCGGAGATAAATCGCATCCGTATTATGACAAAATAAACGAGGCGTTGGATGTTTTATTGGAACAGATGGAGAAGGAAGGTTATGTCCTTGACACAAATGAGGTGCTCCATGATGTTGATGAGGAACATAAGCGTGACTTGTTGCACACCCACAGCGAGAGACTTGCCATAGCATTTGGCATCATTAGCACCCCTGCTGGTACAACCATCCGTGTGATAAAGAATATTCGGGTGTGTGTGGACTGCCACACTGCAATCAAATTTATTGCAAAGATTGTTGGCAGGGAAATCATCGTGAGGGATAATAGCCGATTTCACCATTTCAAGAATGGCTCTTGTTCGTGCGGTGATTATTGGTGAAATAACAAATATGATTGGAAATCCTGTGTTTTTAGACCTAGCCACTGCATTGTCAGTTGCATTGCATGGCAACTAAGCATGTCAACACCGCGGCTGCATAAGCATTACTAAACTGATAGGTGGATTAAGATGCTACTGAATAGGGGTGGCAATGTGGGCTGGGTCTGGCGGGCCAGCCCACCAACCTGCCAAAAAAGGGCGGGTCGGGTTGGGGTTTTCAACCCGCAACCCGTTTTGGCCCGCCCAAAGGTGGGTTCAAAACGGGCTAGCCCGACAGCCCGCCAACCCGTTTTCTTTTTTTATTTTGTTGTGTTTTTTTTCGGATTTTTGGGCGGGTTAGGCGGGCCAACCCGCCGCTTTTACACCCATTTTTTTTTTTTGGCGGGTTAGGCGGGTTGGCGGGGGGCGGGTTGGGCTGGGGTACCCCCCAGCCCACTTTTTTGGCGGGTCGGGGCGGGTTGGCCCGCTTTGCCAACCCTACTACTGAATGAGTGTAGAAATCAAAGAAACTGAAATCAGGACAGTAAGATGAAATCTGTGTGCTCTCTCACCTTGGTGAAGAGAGGGTTTGAATCCTGATTAGACGTTGTCTGGTTTCATGTCAAATATAAATCTTTTCTGCCAGGGTCAAGGTAACATTCTTCAAATATCCTTTTTACCTTAGTTATCCTTCAAGTAAATTTTCTAAATTTTATGTTTTTCCCTTTTGTTTATGTGGATGTCAGCAAGTCTGTGGTTATAATAGGAAAATTAAAGAAAACAGTATTTAGAATTTAGATTAATCTCCTATTATTGAAAAAATAAGGAGAATGAATATCTCTCTTAGAAAATCACACGAGATAGCAGGATTCTGTTGAAGGCGATTAGCACTCTGTCTATTTGTTGGCATAAGGAGTTGGATTTTTCCAGCTTGAGATCAGCATAACCTTGACTATTCATCAGGCAGCCTATTTGTTTATCATTTTCAGTACCCTTGAGAAATTCTGGAAAAGAAGCTATTTTTAATCATTATGTATTATCGTCAACTGAAAAATTGAAAAATGAATTGAAATTTCTGTCCTTATATCATTTTTCTGAAGTTCCTGAAAATATCTTATGTGGGATTTTTTTAATATCACATTTTTTGATGATTCAAGAGCATTCCCTCGATCTTAGTCCTTAATCTAAAATCCAATTTTCAGATCTTGGTGGATCAGCAATCCTGCATTTCTCTGGTGAACCAGGAGGATGCAGATTTAAGGTTCAATGTTATTATAGAAAGTAAATCTTGGTGTTTGGATTGCATGATTACCTTCTAGCTAGTTTCTTTGGATCTATGATCGTACATAAGGAATTCCCCCATCTTATCTTGTTTAGGAATAAAAGGCAGCCTTTTTTTTTTTGGTCAACAATAAAAGGGAAGCCTAAGACCCGAGGGTCTTACCCATTTGAGGCCGTGATGAGGGTTGGATGTTTCGCAACTTCATACCGGGGAACAGAAAGGCTGTTTTTGCAAGACAAAATTGGATTTGAAAGTTTGAATCTATAAATAATTTTAAATTTCCTTCTAATCTTAAAGTCTCTTGTATTATCAGCTCTCATCCTTTCAGCTTTTATTGTGAATCTTTTACTGGTTTTCCTTTCAGTTTGAATCTTTTACTGGTTCCTGGTCTAAATACATATAACTGAGCAGAGTGAAAAAACAAGATCTGCAATGTGAGAAATCACATCTGGTGAGTTCATATTAATTGAGAAACTGCCATATCTGTTTCAGTTTTTTGATGTATGTACTTTTTTTTTGTATACAATGAAAAGTGGTTATTGTGTTCCAAGTCTAAAGCATTATAACAGTTGCATTTTGATGCAATGATGCTTGAACAAAAGCCATGAAACGAAACACTAGTAAAACTAGAACCTTGTTGAGAATTTGTGCAAGGCTCACGTCCTTAATTGAGATGTAGAAGTGTGCAAGAAACTAGACAAATTCGGTATCAATAATAGGGAAAGCTCTACTTGTACTGTGTACACACTCTTTCTTTTGATTTGGTTAGCAACCATTTTTCTTTAGGACTAGTTCTTTCACCTCTACTTTCATTTAAATGTGCCAACTCTCAAGTAAATCCTCTGGTAATAATTCTTTAATTAATATTGCAATTCACAAGCTTCACCCACATAAAAATAGGGTCACTCCATTTTTTTGCCTAGGGAATAAAGGACATGGCCACTTCAATTTTCAAATTAATAACTTTCCAGAGAATAATTAAACCCAAAACAACCAGTATCATGTGCGTTAAGGCAGGCAAAAGCAGGGTTCACAATGAAAAATATATTTACAAATTTTCGTGATAGAAAACAAACAGTTGAGAAGTTGAATAAATACAGAACTCAGAAACAACTATAATAATTTACATGGAATATCGAGGAGGAAAAAAGATTATATATGGCGAGCACCTGACCCTAGCCTAATTGAGACAAAGAAAGTAAATATCTTTTCACCATTATCTTTCCCATGCCTAAAATAAAATTGTTTGCTCTGAAACACAGGCTAAACCCTGCACCATTCTCACTATATCAGCAGTATCATCCAGATAGTACTTAGCCTTACTTGGCTTTCGACCAACAGTGCATGCAAATACTTCAGCCCTGGGATCCATGGAAGGACCAGCCATGGAACTAGTGATTACCTCAAACATGTCTTCATCAGACCGGTCATCTCCTATGCACAAAACAAAATCAGGTGACATTCCCTTTTCTTGCATGGTGGAAAGTAGGCGTTTGGCCACAAGCCCCTTGCTCACCCCCTGCATGTATATATGTATGTATTAGAGGGTGTGAAACTGTAAAATGGTTTGGTTAGATCCGAGCTTTTCATTTCTCAAACATAACCAGAAAAGGTGGTTAAAAAAGAATGCGTTTTAACTATATTCCACTCTCTATAAGGGCCACTTCCCCTTAGTTTAATTTTGTACTCTTTTCTGAAAGCAAAGAATTGAATCATGGTAAGCTAGTAATGTTGCTGAACATATGAATAACTTCTAAAGTTAGATTAACAACCACAAGCCCATGTAGGATTGTACTAAGTAATAGACTTTCTTCTGTCAACAATTTTTTACACTCTTTGATATCCACTTTTCCTTTGATATTGAATTAAACCCAATACACACTACACCGCCTGATCTTTATTTTTGCCCTACGATATCTTTATTGATCAGTCTGAATCTGACCACAATAAAGGATTTTGTTTTCAAATTTATGATCACCTTTTTGCACAAAAATTTATGACTTAATATTGCAAAAGTTTCCCAAATTTACCAAATAATTAAGTTTGAAACCTAAGATCAAATCCAGTAGACAAAAAGAATTTATCACTAGTCACTATACTCATTCCACAAATGTCATACGCACCTGTGGTTTAACCTCCACAGTATTCTGGCCACTCTTTACTGTTACTGGTTCATTTGCAAGCACACTTTCAAGATGATTAAGAAGTTCTTTAGCTTGGCATGATCCAAAATCTGGATCTGCATCCTCATAGCACCAAACAAGTGCTGTCTCCTTATCCTCAATGGTGGATCCATCAGTTGTCTCAGTATAAAGCTTCATTACAGGCTCTGCAATCTGTTTCCAACTGCAGTCTGTTGCAGGTCCACAGGTTTCCCATTCTGCATCTCGGTTCAGTCTGAAACCATACAGGTCAACCATAAGCCACACCCTAACAGAACAGAAGTACCAAAGCTTGAAAAGGTCATAAGCCTAAGTAATTTACCTCAAAAAGTAACCATGCTCAGCAGTAATTCCCAGATTTTCACAAGGAGAAAACCATTCAGCAAGTGTCTTTCGGCTTTTAGCACTGACAAGAAACACCATGTTGTTCTTATCTCTACACAAACTATTAAGCATTTTGATGGAACTACTGGTTGGACTCTTATCAATGGAAGCCTGGGGCATTAGTGTGCCATCATAATCTAGAAGGATCGCCCGAGTTTTTGTCCGTTTGTAAGCTGAAACTATGTGCTCCATGGAGAGCTTCCTGAAGTTTGGATCAAGTGCTACAACTCTAAAACTTAATCCAAAGCCAATTCCCCACCACCTTCGCCGCACGTGATCACTACAAGTCCTTTCCAGATCCTGCAAGAAGCTACGAGCCCAGTACCCGACATCATGGGTACTAACATATCTGTAATGCTTCTCATGCCTGAGCTGTTTCTCTGAATCAGCCATTTCTAGGGCCGAGTCCATTGCATCTGCTACTGCATCAATATTCCACGGGTTCACTCTGATTGCACCACTTAAAGATGGGGAACAGCCAATAAACTCAGAGACAACTAACATGCTTTTCTTTGAGGAGGGAGCTACTCCCAGAACTTTATCCAATTTCTCAGTGCCTTGGCGACTGATTATATATTCATATGGTATAAGATTCATTCCATCCCTGACTGCAGTCACTAAACAACACTCAGCAACAACATAGTAGGCAACTTTCTCATAAAACCTCAGTGGCTCCTCAATCAGAATGACAGGGTCATACCCAGGCTTCCCAAACGTTTCGTTAATCCGTTTCATCGTTGCCTTCATCTCAGCTTGCACTTCCTTCACATCTTTCCCTCGTCCTCTGGCCGGATTAGCTATCTGAACCAATACAACCTTTCCCTGCCACTCAGGGTGCTGAATGAGAAGCTGCTCCATGGCCAGTAGCTTCAAACTAATTCCTTTAAAGATATCCATGTCATCCACCCCGAGTAACATTATCTTGCCTTGATCAGAAAACTGTCTAATGAGCTCAGAAACTTTTTCTTCAGTCTTTGTTAGGCCTAGAACTGATTGAAGCTGACCCATGTGTATGCCAACAGGAAGAATCTTGATACTAACAGTCCTACCATAATACTCAATCCCAATATAACCCCGTTTGGATTCATAGGTAAGACCAAGCATCCTACTACAACAAGAGAGGAAATGCCTTGCATAATCAAAAGTGTGGAAACCAATCAAATCAGAATTCAGGAGTGCTCTCAAGAGCTCTTCCCTAATAGGCAATGTCTTGTATATCTCCGATGAAGGGAAAGGGCTGTGAAGAAAGAATCCGAGTTTCACTCTATTAAACCTCTTCCTCAAGAAAGTTGGCAACACCATCAGATGGTAATCATGTATCCACACATAATCATCTTCCGGGTTAATCACCTCCATAATCCTATCCGCAAATATCTTATTGACTGAGACATAAGCCTGCCAAAGTGACCTATTGAACCTGCCACCAAGGTCTGGTGCAAGAGGCAACATGTAATGGAACAGTGGCCACAACTGTTGCTTGCAAAAGCCATGATAGTACCTGGTAAACAGATCAGGTGGGAGAAAAGTTGGGACACATTTAAAGGTCTCCAGCAGTATCTGTGAGACCTCATCTTGTTCATTTGGGTGCACATCTTCCTTGAGGCATCCAACATAAATAACCTCAATATCATCATCCCCCAACCCATCTTTGAGTTGGAGGAGAAGTGAGTTCTCATCCCAACTGAAAAACCAATTCCTGTTGTTACCATCTTGCTTCCTCTGAGCCTTTATGGGGAGCTGATTTGCCACTATTATGATCCTTTCTCGCTGGACCGATGAAGAAGAAGGATCAGAGCACACACTCTCCAAAGGGTCATCATCAACATCAGATATCAACCCAGCAACCGTCATAATCCGTGGGATTCGCCTGTTCATGTGACTAAACGACGGAGACTCACCAGAGGCCAGCTCCAATAGATTTGAATAAGATCTTGACACCATTCTTATATGACTCCAAAACCAACACAAACAGTTGTTAAACAATGCTTTGAAAAATTACACCCACATAACAGAAAAGTACCCCCAGTGAGCAACCACCCCTTTTCATCTCACAAACAAGGCCGCAAAACTCTCTTTTTAACCAAGAGAAGAACAAAGAGTGTAAGGTGAGGTTACAAAATGAAATTTTTTTTTAGTTCTGGGTCAGATAACACTATTCCTAAATTGTGTTAATGACAAATTAAAAGCATGAAATGGGAAGAGGTGAGGTGAGGTGGGGTGGGGGTAAATCTATGATGACAAGCAATACCAGAGAGGGGCTTCAAAAGTTGGGGGCAGCAAAACTTGTTTGAAGATAAGGTTAGGCAGGGAAGTGGTGGATGCAAGCAATGAATGAATGGGTAAAAACACGAAGCTAGTTGTGATCCAGGTCCAGGAGTGAAAAAAAAAAGAGAGAAACAGATGGGAAACAGCTAAGAGAAGAAACAGCAACCAAACAATCCAGTGGAGATTGTTGTCAGGAATGGACTGAACTTGTAAGTCAGTAGCAGAGAAGAGAGAGAGAGAGCGCCTAAGCAGAGGGGAAGGAAAATGAATAAAATAAATCCAAGAACCCAAATGGAATTAAGGAACAGTTGGAGAAATTACCAGTTTTGTTTAGATTTGAATTCCAATTCCCATTTTAAATTGGGTGGGTTGGGTATAAATTTAGCCATTTAGGAATCCAGGACAATAAAAAAGAGAAACCATTGAAAAAAACTACATCCTAATCCTAATCTTAATCCAGATAGCGGTGAAGAATAAGAAAGAAAGAAAAATAATTATTTCACATAAATGATAAGAAAAATAAAATAAAAACTTAAATGATCTTTTGTAACTTTCTTACTGATCACAATAGCTATAGCCCCGCACAAGTTGTCTCTCTCCACTGAGCTGACGCAGCAAGCAAATGCAAATGCAACGGTGTGATATTTTTGTAAGCCCCGCCCCGTGTTTCTTCAAAAGGTCAACAACGTCAAAAATAAAAATCTCCCTCTTATTCAATCCAAAAAACAGGTTAAGGATAAGAAGGATCATCTACCGTCAGATGATATAAAAGTAATCACAATCAGAGGTCAACAATCTGCGGCTGCATATGAATGAATAGACGCGAGAAGCAGAGAATCACACCTCTTGGGAGGCTGGACTTTAAACCTTATCCGTTGTCCTTTGGCAAGTTCGCTACGAGGCATCATACTGCATGCGCCATGCTGGGACCCACTTGAGGCATTGTCTGAAATTAGCTGTCAAAGCTCGTGCGTTTAGGACACGTTACGATGAACCATTGGCCACCGAAGACGCTCGACTCGCTACGTGGCGAGTTGTTCGCGCTACATCGACAGCGCCCCGGTTCGAGATTCGTGTCCCGGTTTGACCGATGAATAATTCTAAATTATCATATCTTTTATTCCTACAAATTTTATTAATTATTAAATAATAAATAATAAATATTTTTTATATTTTTAAAATCTTAAATCTGTTTATTTTTTTATTAAATATGGCTTTGTATTTAAATAAAATATCAAATGCATAAATCAAATTAAATAAATTATTATTACAAATCAATAATATTTCTCTTCACTGATTTATCCTATAATATATTATAGGCAAAATAGCACTTAAAATCTCTTATATTTATTTATTTTTTTAAATTAGTCTCTTATTTTTATTTTTAAATAATAAAGTCTATTATACTTATTTATTTTTTTAATTTGGTTCTTTTTTTCATTTATTGATGATGTGTCAATTTCTGATTGGTCTCGATTTATTGTACAATATCACCTCAGATTAATCAATAATTGATACATCATCAAAAGGATTAAATTAAAAAAATAAATAAACATAAAAAATTTTATTGTCAAAATATAAAAATAAAATATTAACTTAAAAAAATAAAATAACTTAAGAGATTTGGGTGTTTTTTTGCCTATATTATATATACCTCCGACAGCCGCGACACTGCCTGTAATGTTCCTCTGCAGCAGAAACACCGTGACATCTTAGCGGCGCCGAATCAGAGTTGTCCACGTTGGATTAGTTCCACTATGTGGAGGCACGTGATTGGTGGAACGCGGTTGGGATGGATAAGCTCGTAGCGAGGTGGTAGGAGTGGCAAAATCTCGGGCCACGAGAATTTAGAGGAGAAAATGAATTTTTTTTTAAAAATGTGACTTTGAATTTGGAGCCCGACCCATCATCATACAGCTGGACGTCACATTGACCTATACGCCACGTCATTAGTCGGGCCCACTATCCGCACACTCCTCCAAGAGTCTCCAAGTTGTAGTATTTTTAACTTTTAAAAAATTAAAAAAAATTGATGCAATACGAGAATATACGAGACTAAAGGCTTGTTTGGATTGGCTTATGCAGAGCTTATGAACACAGTTTATGACTGATTCATAAGTTGTTTTGGGCTTATTTTTCATAAGCTACCCAGGATAGCTTATCAAAACAGCTTATGACTTATATAAAATAAGTTTCACTATAATTTTTCTTCGATTATAAAAGTAGCTTATACAGCTTATGTCATAAGCACTAGATAAGCTTGTTATCCAAACAGGGTCTAAGGGTCTATTTATATTGACTTATGTAGAGTTTGGGAATATAATTTATAATTAATTTATAAGTTATTTTTAGTTTATTTTTCATAAACTACCTCGTATAGCTTATTAAAATAGTTTATAGCTTATATAAAATAAATTTCACTATATTTTTTTTTCAATTATAAAAATAGCTTATACAACTTATATCATAAACTATAGAATAAATTATTATGCCAAACAGAACCTAAATAATTACTCGTACAATTAAATTGCTTTTCTTTTACTTTTCGTCTTAATATACTTCCTTCCTAAGGTCATATGATGGAGTACTCATTTTTAGATGTTTAATAAGATTTTATGTGTATATATTACTCGTTTTTTTTAACACAAATACTTAATAAGCACTCAATTCTTTTCAATTCAACAACTCTAAAAAATTTATTAAATAGATTTTATCAATAACTCTACATCTAATTAAAATTCACAAATACATATAAGACCTACTAAAAGAGACGAGAGAGTATTTGTGTAAGCACAATTCTCTATTAAACACACATATTTTTTTCCTACAATGAGATACTTAATAACAGTGTAGTTAAAACTGGACCGGACCGGCCGGTTGAACCGGGAATCGGACCCCTGTCCGGTGTGATAGTTCTTGAAAATCGGCCTGGTAAAGAACCGGTCAAAACCGGAAAAATCGGATTGAACCGGTTCATACTTTTATTTTTTATTTTTTAAAAAAAAATCAAATTTTTTTTAAATAAAAATATATCACTTTCTTTAATTATTTATAATTTTGAATATTTTATATTGTGAATTATGACATTTAGTAATAAAGTTTAATTTTTCTTTACAAAGTTATTATTTTTATGTTAATTTTTGTTCAATATTGTATAGGTTTAGAGTTTAAAATAATATTATATATTATATTTATAATTAAAATAATATTATTTTATTATACCTCAGTTGAACCCTGGTCGAATCTTTAAACCTTAAACCCTTGCCCTCACCAGTTCAGTAATCGGTCCAATTTTAACTACCTTCTTAATAAACACCCATTAAGTACCTCACCGAAGTTGCCCTAAAATACTATAAAGACTATTTTCTCTCAAATCTGTGTTCTCCACTTTCTTCAAAACAAACAAATCCTGCCTAACTCGGGAGAGGTTCAATCAGAGAATTAAAAGATTAGCAATATAATAGCGTTACTCTTTTAAAATATCAGTTGGAAAGTAATAATAAAATATTTCAAAAAATTAGTATATTAAAAAAATGTTATATCATCCTATTAAAAATTATCATTAATTATTTTTAAGAATAATTGAAATATTTACTAGTAAAAAATATTAAATACTCGTTAATGTTTCTCAGTATGTGAGACCGTTTCCTCAGACCTCAAGTGACAAAGGGTCCCAAGGAGGCGGCAATTTCAGAATTAAGTATTGTCAATTGAGGTGGATAAGTTTTTCTCTGTCTTCCCCGTCTTTTTTCATTCCTTCTTTATTAACTGTTGTCAATGTAGATGTAGATAAACACGATAGTGCTTGCTTGTGTATGGTGGCCATATATGAGAGATGATGCTTCATCAAGACTGGAATAGACCCTCGCCGTTGGATTGGTGGGGAGAAATCGGGATCAGGTAGGAATTGGATGGCCGGGGAAGTGCATGGTAGCGTAATGAGAACTGAGACAGTGAGTGAGGTTAATTGGCACGAGAGAAAAAGACAAGACTCAAGAGTAGAGTCCAAGGGTGTGAAAAGTGAAAACGCATTCCGTGCAGGGGTAGTAGCTACAAATGCAATAATGGGTTTTTTAAGGAGTAAATTGATACCTTGCTCCTTGAAAGTAGCAGGTGTTGTCACCTTGATCACTAGAAGTAATACAATTAAAAATAGTCTTTTATTGTGCATCCTGTTAGTCAGTCTGTTCAGCGATGTCTTTGCAGTTACTCAATACTTTATGATAGGCTGAGTTAACACGTTTATTGACCCATTCTACCAATCCATGTTTCAGACTTGTCACCGGAACCAAAAATGACATCTGACGAGACACACATGTAGACCAGTGTAGTCAAAATTGGACCGACTGATCAGACTGGGAATTGGATCCCAGTCCGGTCCGAAACACTCAAAGAACTGCCCTGCATGAGAACTGGTCAAAAATCGAAAAAATCAGTCAAAAATAGGACAAAATCGAGAAAAACCGACTAAAAACCAGTTGGACTGGTTCAATGATTTTTATTTTTTATTTTTTAAAAAAATTCAATTTTTTATTTTTTTAAAGAAATAGATATTACTTTCTTCGATTATTTGTAATTTTGAATATTTTATGTTATAGATTATGACATTTAGTAGTAAAATTTAATTTTTCTTTATAAAGTTATGACTTTTATGTTAATTTTTGCTCAATATTGTATAGAATTTAGGGTTTAAAATAATATTATTTAATTATAACCCGGTTCAACCGGTTGAATCCCACTCGAACCTCTAAACCTTGAATCTCTATCTTTATCGGTTCAATGCCCGGTTCGATTTTGACTACCTTGATGTAGACTATAATAAACTTATCAACTTATCTCACAAACTTGTATTTGGGATTGCTCACTTCTAAAAGATAGAGTAGAAAATACCAATGTAGTCAAAACTAGACTGGTCCGATTGGGAACCGGACCCCTGTTTGGTCTGGAAGACTCTGCGAACCGACCTGCGCGAGAACCAAAAAAATCGGTCAAAAACCGGACAAAATCGGGTAAAAACCTGTTGGACCGGTTCGTTTTTTTTTTTGAAAAAATAAAAAATTCAAAATTTTTATTTTTTTATTTTTTTTAAAAAAATAGATATCATTTTCTTCAATTATTTATAATTTTGAATACTTTATATTATAATTATAAATTATGACATTTAGTAGTGAAATTTAAGTTTTCTTTATAAAATTATGACTTTTATCTTAATTTTTGTTCAATATTGTATAGAGTTTAGGGTTTAAAATAATATTATATGTTATATATTGTATATTGTATTATATATTATATTTATAATTAAAATAATATTATTTAATATTTAATTATATCTCAGTTCAATCAGTTGAACCCCGGTCGAACCTCTGAACCTTAAATCTCTGCCCTCACCGGTTCAATGACCGGTCCGGTTCTGACTACCTTGGTAAATACAACTATGTAACTTTTTCTTTTATCTTTTATTGTTTTAATTTTTTTTAAAAGAAAATTCATGTAAATCATCAATATTTTTCTATTTTTTAAGCCAAAATACGACTTGTTTTTAATCGTAGATACAATTTGCCTCTTGTCTAAAATGAACCTCAACATTATTATAATATAATGTCCATCATTCACTGTTGATTTAATTTCTACCATTGATGACGACTCATCATATGTGATGTGTTCGTTAGGCAAATCCTAACGATAACTTTACAAGGGATACACTTTATTGTGGTCTATATTATATATAGTTGAAAATGTTACGATGTGAAGATAATATAAAATATGAGAGGAATCAGTTGAATTCCTATTTTATGGCAAGATGAAAGTTTTACGGGATAAGATCATTATATATGATTTTCTCGGCTTCAGTGGTGGCCTTGTGTGTGTGTGTGTATATCTGTCGTATACATATAGTACATGAGTATTTTATCTATTTAAGCTTGTCATATAGTATACTTACGTTGCAGTACGCAAAAGAAAAATCGAGGCTGACTCTTTCACGAATGTTTTCACACGCGGGAATGACTCTGTATTGAGTAATGCATTTTCATGGATTGGGCTGATGGTTTCACACCACGGATGATAAGTACTGTGAATGGTTCTAGTAGGAGAAATATGCAACTTTGTGGATAGACTGACGCTTTCACACAGTGGGTGTGAAACTTTTCACAGCTACGAATAGTTCTGGAACGATAAACCTGCATTTTTAGAAATAGGCCTGACGCTTTCACTTTGAAGGTGTTAATTTTATCACAGGTGTGAATGGTTCTAGAGTAAGAAGACCGCATTTTTGTGGATAGACATGATACTGTCACACTGTGGGTGTGAATATTTTCTCAGTTGCGAAAGGCTATGGATTGAGAAAATTTGTATTTGCATGAAGTTTTGTTTTTCTATGTGATTTTGTTATCTTTATATAGTATCTATGATATGATACTCCATGTATGATCAACAAAATTTTTATCCTTTCAAAAAAACGTACGTTGCAGTGCGAAAGAGGTTTTAAGAGCAGATATAGAACCATGATCGAATTTATAACTAAATGCTTGACCACGTTGTCTATAACTGTAATAAATTAATTTAAACAGTAACACAAAATGCTGATTTGCTTTATTTATATTTCAACAATAACTAATTTTTTCATCTTAATTAAAAATCGAAGTTAGACAGCAATTCCATCTTATTATGATGATCAACCACACTTAAATGCAAGATCTATTATCCTTCTAATTAAATTGTGATATATTAGAAATGATCGAGATTTCTAAATTCGAACCGAAGAAATGATGAATTCACAACTTTTAATTTGTTACAAATAATAATAATAATTCCTATATAATATACACACATTTTGTTATTTTAAATAGCAGTGCATAAATCGGCTTTTTATAATCTTTTTCTTTTTTACTAAAAATGTCATTCAATTCCTGCCGACGAAAGTCTATATATAAATTGGTAACTGCTATTTTTACTTTTGTTTTTATCTTTTAATAACTGAAAGGTTTAATTTAAATTTTTTCAAAATTATATAATAAATATCTTTAGAAAAACTACAATTAAAAGTTTAAAAAAAAGTATAAATGCAAGAGAGACAACACGTGTCTGCTTCCCACCAGTAATTATAATAATTAATTAATTAATTAATTAGTAATATGCTTTACCGGAGGCTGCGCGATAGAATAAAAGAATATATTAATTTTGCTTTCCATTTTCTCGTCGTCGATGTGGACAGCTTCCACGCTAGCCAATCACATTCTTCAAACTGGCTTCATATATATTCGTTGTTTTGCTCTCCAAAAATATGATGGGATGTATAATGAAGATGCGTTTTGGTGATGCAACATGCAAAGTGACGAAGCCAATATCATCATTCATCAACACTCAACACTATTAAAAAGGAAAACCCAAACACACATATACATTAGTCTATCTTTGTCAATTGGATGTGGTTTTGAATCATATCCGCGGCATTTCATTCGATCGATTTAAATACACCTAATCGGATAGAAGTGGGTGTACCAAATAAGATTTTCAAATGGGTTAG
The DNA here is from genome assembly GCA_030159175.1 of Glycyrrhiza uralensis. Taxonomy (NCBI): domain Eukaryota; kingdom Viridiplantae; phylum Streptophyta; class Magnoliopsida; order Fabales; family Fabaceae; genus Glycyrrhiza; species Glycyrrhiza uralensis. The sequence goes on from BRZY01000003.1 coordinate 58,310,034, forward strand.
GGGAATGAACAATAAATTATACCATTCATAGAAGTGATAGATTCAATCTTGTTTATTTATTATTTATAGTACTACGATAGAATAAGCATTATTCGTTCCATATTGAATCCTTTCACGGAGAATATAGCGATTGGGTGGGAATTCAGCATGTGATGAAAGACTCAACTTTCACTAGAAAATTATTGCATGGATCTTTGAAGTGCCTAGAGGAGTTAGTGCGCTTCCCTTCTTTCTTTTGCAAGGCGAATTCGTTATAGGCTAGATATTGGTCAAGATTTGCGTGCTCTTTTTCAAAAGACGATTGTTACTACTAATCAGTGATCTTGATTTGTTGCCATTATTCCATGAATTCTTAACTTGTGTGTTCTTCCTACCAGTGATCTTGAATCTCTCTTTTTTTTCAAAAAATAAAATAAATAAAATACTCTCTCATTTTAGTAACGATTTCACTACCTTATTAGCAACCTTTTTATCGATTACTACTTGAGTAAACAGTCATTTTGATCCCTGAGAATGTTATGCGATGTCACTTTAGCCCCTGACAGATGAAAAATTATTAAAAGGTCCTCAACTGTCAGCCATTAGTTGTATATACTCTTCATTTAATACCTTCTCCTCTCTTTTTACTTGCGATATTATTCATTATATTAACTAGCGGGAAGATTGGCCCCTTTTTCTATTTTTGTTAGCATTTCTCTTAAAAGTAAACTCTTATTTTCAATTAACATTTTACTGGTAGCATCTTAATATTTTTTAAATTTCTATAAAGAACCCACATTTTTGTTTTGCAGAAGTCACTCTCTGTAATTAATTTTTATATCAGTAGGCACTACAATAATTTTTACAATTATGTTAACAATTCCACCACTATCAATGGCTTAGATCTTTGTTTACTTTCATATTTTATTTCAACTGTTGGATATAAATAGCCAACCCTATATGTTTAAATTTAAATGGTCAATCAAATAAAAAAAATGAAAAGAAACCAAAAATGAAAAAAGAAAGCATGTGGTGTTGTGCAAGGGCAAAAATGAGAAGAAAAAGAGATACACCAAAAAACGATTAAATTGGGGTATCCCCATTATAATAGTTAATAGATTAATAGATATTGTGGATGAGTTTCTTATGGAAGTAAGTCATAATATTGTTAATCTTTTTTTTTGGTCAATGTTAATCTTTTTTTGGTCAATAATAATATTGTTTATTTTCCAATCCTTCAGCCCAGAACAAACGGAAGTTATATACTATACTAAAATGGGATAACATTTCATTAGCCCAACAGCAGCGAGAGCGAACTTGACAGGCCGCGCGTGAAGTCAGCTGTAACTTGATAGCCCAACATTTTTTTATTGACCAAAAAAAAGAGAGCGTATTTTTTTAGTATAAAAAATTAGAGTACCCATTCATGACCCAAAAAAAATGGAGTACCCATTTGGTATTACCACTTGATTTGACCAAAAAGAAAGTATTACCACTTGAGATTTAAAATTGTTTTTTTGGTCAAAGAGATTTAAAATTGGGTGCTGTCTAGGGTGCACAACCCAAAAGTGTGGCATCGGTGCACTAAATGCTCTAGATATCGTTGGATATATATGTTTTTGAATTTTTTATTTACCAACGGTCTAGATTAATATTGTGATTAAGGGTATAATTGTCATATTACATTTTATACTCTCTCTCGCTGAGAGTGCCATTGCAACATGTAGCACCACCCTCCACCACCACCCCGCCCTTTCAACCACCGCCGCCCGCTGCCACCAACCGATGAGGCCGCGCATGTGCTGGACGACGCAGTGTCGGCGCTGTTGGCTTCCGCCCTCTGCGACGTGTGTTGTCGCGGGAGATTCTCACCGCGGACGCTGGAGCTGTCAAGGGGGTCTACCTGGACCAGCTACCACTGTCGACGGCGGCGGCAGAGGAACCCGACGATGGCGATCTGCAACCAGATGAAGTAGAGGATGGGATCGTTGGCGGCGTTTGGGGGAGGCTGCCTCACTGTCGCGGTCATCTTCGGCGGGGATGGAAACGCGAAGGAGCCAGGAGACATCGTCGATGGAGTTCTCGAGGTGGGATCTCGGGAGGAGATATGTTGCGATCGGCGGCGGGGATGATGGTGAAGATGCGCTTCATGACGCCATTGGCGACTCATCGACTCACTCTCTCTGTGTCTCTGTGATCGGATTAAATTGGGGTTTAGGGTTTCTCTTCTAATTCGGTTCTTCTGTCATTCGTGTCTATGAATCGATAGAGGGAACAAAAAATTAAAAAGATTGGGGTCTTTGTTGTTCAGTTATATAGTATATTTATCTGTTTGCAATTTTTGTTCTATTATGTATTCTGATGGCAGCAAGCTTCAGTGTGGCTCATTTTCTTTTTATCATCGGGTATCATTAGAGTTATTGTAGTTATGCAGCAAGCTTTTTGGTTTTGTGCAGCAAGCTTCGTGCCTATTGTAGTTATGCAGCAAGCTTCTTAGTTTTGTGCAACTTTGTAATGCCCTCGGTGGCGACATGAATCCCGATCGACAGTAGGTGAAGAAAAAATGAGAGAGAAAGAACTAAGTGTTTGAGTGTCATTTTTTTGTTTCCAAATCTATCCTTGTTGTACCGGTGCCACACTTTTGGGTTGTGCACCCTAGAAGGCACCTTAAAATTGTTGTATTCCAATAATTTGAATTTAGGATTGTTTCCCATCCCATCTCACCTAACATAGAAGATGTCTAACAATACACTTTTTTTTTACACATATCATTTTTTAATAAAATCGATTCAATTGTCTCGTAAATTAATTATCTTTTAGAAATATGCATTGAGTTTTTAAGAAATAAATTAATCACAAATAATATATTCAATAAGAAATAAAACCAACTCAACTACAACTTAATAATGTTTTTAACCAATAAAAATTGTTTTAATGATAATAAATAACAAGTAAATAAATAAATTAGATTATTAAAATATAATTTTTAAATAGTTATTTATAAATATTTTATCATATTTAAAATTGATTAAAGAAATATAAAAAAAAAGAAATGAAAATCAGGGGCGGACTAGAAAATTTATGCTATGGGGGCAAAATTCATATATAAATTTGCAACATATAAAATATATCATAACATTTTAGAAATTATACATATCTAATGTCCAAGTGGGGGCATTAGGTAGACATTTAATAAAAAAAAAATTCCTTGACTATGAGTTGTTTTTTGTTTTTTACGGGGATAACTGTTGCTTTTAAAAAGTTTGTCTCAATAAAACACAAATCTATATTTTATTTAAAAAAAATTTGGTATTCAAGTGGGGGCAATTGCACCCACCATGCTTCAAGTGGGTCCGTCCCTGATGAAAATATTAATTAAATTTTTTTATCAATTAATTTAACTACTAATTTTATCAAATACTTCAAATTCAATCTGCTAACATGTCCAAACTCATCCACTATGAACTATCTTATATGTTATCCGTTACTTTTTGGCAAATGGTGCCTAAATTTATACATTCTCGTGATTGAACTCTATATTTGACAATTACATGTAAATTCTTTTAAAATAAATAATATACTGATTTTGCAAAATGTAACTCAAAAGTGCAAAAAGAAAATATAATGTAAAAATTTGGGATGAGCTGAGTGGACCTCCCTGTTTCGAAGGGAATGCCAAAATTGTTCAATGCAAATAACGGAAAAACACGTCTTCAATTAAATTGAGCAATCAACCAGATCACATAAGGTATGGGTCGTATGCTCTAAAATGTCCTACTAAAAAAATTTATATGTATACCATATATGTATTGAGGTTCACGGTGTGCATTTTCATGAATTGAATGGTTGTGCACTTGTTGAAATCATCTTACCTGTATCATTTTTTCCCTTAGACATCATTTGTTGCTCTGGTTTTGACAATATCTTTCCCAAAAATTATCCATGTTGATTAAAATAAAAGATAAGAAATGGAACCATTTATTAATGTAAATAAAACATGACACCGATCTAATAATGCACCAATTGAACCATTTCTTAATAATCCATCAATTGAAGGAGCTCTGCATTGAGATTTGTGGTGATACCAAAGTGTCCTGAATAACCACTAATTAAGCCATTGACCATATGAATCACGAATCTTGCCACCAAAACCATATTTTCCAGGATTTCCAAGCAAGCTCCCATCCACGTTAAGCTTGCTGATATTAGTTGCAAGTGGATGCCAAACTACCTCTTGTGACAAACCCTGCTCTGAATCCCTTGAAACTCTTCCAAGCAGCATTTTCAAATTGAAGTTAACAAAACTTGACTTGCATGGTTGCTCAGTACTAAAGAGCTTCCCAGAGATCTTGGAGCCTGCAGAAAGTTTTGCTCATGTCAACTTGACAAAAACTGCAATTAAAGAACTGCCTTCATCGTTGCGATGGACATTCAGTGACTCTGAATGTAGATTCTCTGAACTTGTGCAATGATAATAGGCTCATTGGTTTGGCCTTATGTGTCGTTTTGGGACTTGAAAGTGTGGATCATGAAAAGAGAAGATATAGCGTTTTTAACTACTATAGTAATGAAATAATATCACATGACTAAAATAAGAGTTGAGAAAAGAGAAACTGTCACACAATATTTTACATAAAAAACTCTCAAAAATTAAGGAAAAAATCCACGGATAACCTCGAAGGAAAATATACACACTCGAAGGAAAACCTAAAATTTTTCTCTATCAATTTTTCTCACTTGCTTGGTGATTACTCGGTGGTTTTGGGTGGCGCACAAATTGCCTTGAGAGCTTGCAATTTATAGGAGTGGGATTGGATCACCAGTCACCACATTAATTGCACCGTAATACAGGTGAAGAATTTTGCTCCATCATGTTTGTCCCAACTTATTTCAAGCTTTTCTTCTCTTTAAAAGGAAAAGTTGCCCCGAATACTTCTTAAAGGAAAGGAAAGAAAAACAGATCTGAAAATGCACTCAGCAGAAAGGAAGCTAGAGCATCTTCACAAGAGGCTTCCACCATCCAAAAAGCAGGCAGAGTCCCCAGGTCACTAAAAAAACCATTAACCAATACCATGAACATCACTAAGATGAGATTTGTCTATGTTAATGAGGTTTTGCAGAGCAATCGGAACAGCCCATCTCCACTGCAGAGCAAGCAACCCCTGCATCTTTAGCATCGCAATATGATGAGCAACCTTGTTTCCCCCCCGCGAAACCCAAGTAAACCCACAACACTGAAGCTGATTTTTATAATGTAATATATCCTGCACCAAATGTTCAATCTCCCCGATCTGAATCTCCCTTCTACACGCTTTAATTAGATCCAGATTATCATTCTCGAAAATAACATTGGTAATCCCAAAATTGCAGGCCACTGCTACAGCTTCACGGAGTGTTAAAGCTTCAGCCATTAGAGGAGAAAGAGCTGCAAAGATCTTGGTAATACCAAACAGCACCTCTCCTTTTTTATCTCTAGCAATAATACCCGAACACCCTTTCTTTTGCTGTAAATTGAAACTTGCATCACAGTTGACTTTAATTGTATTATTCAAAGGGGGTCTCCAAATCTGGTTGATCCTAAACTGACTAGGGGTAGAGACAGGAAGTTGAACTTGACTTAAGGCAAAGTTGTAATATTCTGAACAAATGCTATTTGCCTGAAATAAAGCCTCTATAGGATTAACAGGAATCTGTTCAAAGCAAAACAAATTCCTACTCTTCCAAATAGTCCATAAGGTACAACAAATAGAAGTGACAGCATATACCTTGGTAGCAGGGTTCTGGTTAAATTCCTGGAACTTAATGCTAAGCCAAGAATGAAAATTTGTAATAGATTCTCTGGTAGGAATGACCTGGAACTGCAGGCCAAACCATATAGGTCTAACCCAATCACAAAGGAAAAATAAATGCTCAATAGATTCTGCCTCCTTGTTACAAATAGGACATAAATTACACTGTAAAATCCTCTTTTTGCACAAATTTTCCCTAACCGGTAGAATATTATGACAAATTTTCCACATAAAATGTTTCAGCTTCTGTGGAATTTTTGCATTCCAAATACCACTCCACACCTCTTTTCGAATCCCCTCCGAGACAGTAGGCCCCAAATTTGGCTGTTGATACAATTTTTTTACTTCATAATACCCAGTCCTAACAGTAAAGTTACCCCCCTTTGTAAGAGGCCACCAAAAAGTGTCTGGTCCTCCTGACCACTTCAAAGGTGTTTGGAAAATCTGGATTGCAGTCTGTGGCCTGAAGAGGGATCGAATCATTGGAATGTTCCACCCGCTATTACTTCTATCCATAAGTTCAGAAACTCTTGAACAAGGAAGATTGGGATGATCATCGATTAAGCAACCAGAAACTAACCAACGATCCTTACAAATATCCACTGATTCTCCATTACCAATGTGCCATTTTGCAGATTGCAAAATGACTTCCCTGCCATGTAATAGACTATTCCATGTCCATGAGCTATTCCTCCTCAATTTAACCTGCAAAAAGGAAGAGTTAGGAAAATAAACAGCCTTCAGAATCCTCCCCCAAAGAGCCTCCGGGTTTTGTAAAAGTCTCCACGCTTGCTTGGCAAGCAAAGAAGAGTTCATATGATTGAATTCTCTAAACCCCAGCCCACCATTCCCCTTACTATCCGTTAGAGCACTCCACTTCTTCCAATGAATACCCCTCTCCCTACCCGTAGATCTCCACCAGAACTTAGAAACCGCTGCACAGAGGCTTTTACAGAAAGTTTTTGGAAACCTGACCATCGACATAGCGTAAGAGGGGATTGCCTGAATGACTGCTTTAATAAGAACCTCTTTCCCAGCTTGATTAAGTAGGCTTTCCTTCCACCCCTCCATTTTTGCCACCACTCTTTCTTTAATCCATGTTAACGCAGAAACTTTTGACTTACCCCATTCAGCTGGTAAGCCAAGATATTTTCCTGGATTTTCCCAACTTTGCATATTCAGAATCTGCTCCATGCACCTCCTATTCCTTGGTTCAACAAATTTTCCAAAGATAATCCCAGATTTTGAAACATTAATTCTCTTACCCGACATCATGGAATATCCATTCAGAATACTCATCATTTTATAAACTTCTCCTTGCTCAACCTGTGTAAATAATAACGCATCATCCGCAAACATAAGATGGGTGAGTGTTGGGGCCTCTCTTGCAAGTTTAAACCCTTTTAACTCTCCTTTTTCAACAGCCACTTTGATCATAAGAGAAAGAACATCAGCCACCAAGATAAATAAGAAAGGGGAGAGAGGATCCCCTTGACGGAGCCCCCTCTGGGGTAGGATAGAGGAACTGATGAAGCCATTGACTTTATACCTGTAAGACACAGTGGTAACCAATTTCATAACCTTACTCACCCAATTTGGATCAAAACCAAAAGCCAGCAAGACCCTATGAATAAAGCTCCATTCCACCCTATCGTATGCCTTACTCATATCCAACTTAATAGCCATATTATCCTTGCCCCCCCTATCCCTCTGTTTAAGAGCATGAAAAGCTTCCTGGGCAATGATAAGATTGTCTTGTATCAAGCGACCACCCACAAAAGCACTTTGATTCTCAGACACTAACTCCCCCATAAAACCCCTTAATTTCAGAACCATGATCTTGGAAATAATTTTATAGATGAAGTTGCAGCAGCTAATGGGCCTTAGCTGATTTAAACACTCTGGCATAGGAACCTTTGGAATCAGGGTCACTATGGTTTCATTCATTTCTAGTGGCAGCTGCCCATTCTCGAAGAAACCTTTAATAGCCTTACAGATATCAGCTCCAATAGTATCCCAGTTCTTTTTAAAAAATAGTCCATTAAGCCCATCTGGACCTGGGGCTTTTAATTCTCCCAAACTCTCCATAGCAACCTTGATCTCAGCATCAGAAACCGGACTGGTAAGGCACTCGTTCATCTGATCCGTCACTGATCTCGTAATACATTGAAGCATTCTCCCATCAACATTCGGCGAGTCAGAAGTATAAACATCCTGAAAATGATCTAGGATGAGCTGAAAAATCTCTTGTTGACCTTCTATCCAAAAATCATTTCTGTCCTTTAATCTTTCAATCCGATTTCGGCCCCTCCTTTGAATAGTTGAAGCATGGAAGAATTTTGAATTTCTATCCCCATCCTTTAGCCAATTAATTCTCGATCGCTGACACCAAAAAAGTTCCTCCTGTTTCCAAAGCCTTTTGATTTCCTCTTGTAAGTTACTAATGTCCTCACCCCTGGTTAATTGGTTCTCCTGATTCTGCAGCTCCTTCAACTGCTCTTTAAGATTAACAATCTCCACATCTGCTCTGCGAAAAACTCTCTTCTGCCACCTTTGTAAGTTATCCTTGCACGCCTTAAGCTTACCATGTAAAGCCTCCCACGGATCCTCCTCCAAACCATTTTGCCCCCACCCTTCTTGAATAATGCGATGACAATCAGGATGAGCATCCCAGAAGGCTTCAAACTTGAAAGACTTTCCACTTTTATTCTTTGGTAAAGGATAAAAAATAAGAGGAGAATGATCAGAACTAACCATAGGCAGAGCTGTAACCAAAGCATGAGGAAAACCATACCTCCAAGCCCAATTACCTAGAGCTCGATCCAACTTTTCTCTAACAATAACTCCATCTCGGGGATTACTAGCCCACGTGAACCTACACCCTTTTAGATCCAGCTCCATAAGCCCTGTGTCATTTAGAAACTCCCGAAATAGGCCAGCCCTATTATGATCAAAAGGCCGAATCCCACACTTATCTGTGTGGATTAACATCTCATTAAAATCACCAATACTGCACCACGGGTTCTCCCTGTTTAGTTGAAGTCCCCTTAAGGTGGCCCAAAGATTCCTACGTTGTTGAAAAACAGGTGGCCCATAAACAAAGGTGCAATCAAAAAGACCCCCTCCTTGAACATAACTCACTGCAGTATGAATGTAATTAATGGAATGATTAAGAATTTGCACATTAACACTCTTATCCCAAAGTAAAGTCAAACCCCCAGAGAGACCTCTAGGTTCCACACAAAAGGAAGAGTGGAATTTTAAGGAACGCCTAAGTTTACAAATTCTACCCTTTGGAGCTCTAGTCTCCATAAGGAAGATAATGGCCGGCTGATGGGCTTTGCAGAGATCCCGGAGCTCGCTCATTGTCGCGGATGCCGCCACCCCGCGACAATTCCAACTTAAGATGCTCATGGCGACATTGGGGGCGTGGTAAGGCCCGCCTCCTCAGCCATATCCTCGCATTCCTGGAGAACATCTTCATCTACTTCCCATTCCATAGCTTCACCCTCAAATTTAAGTCTCTTGGGGCTTTTTGATTCCTCCATCTCCTTTTGTGTTTCCTCCACTGTCCACTCAATTCTTTGTCTCTTACTATGACACAACTTAGATAGTCCCTGGGAAATACCCGCCTCCTCATTTTGAGGCAAGGTCTTTAATTCACTAGCTTCATCACCTCCATCATCAGAGGGGAAATCCACGAAATATTGACTGCCCGCCCTATCCTCGTTGGATGTACAAGCATTCCTACACTTTTGGATTTCATTTTTGCTAAGAGATATTCCACCATACCCAATATATGAGAGATCTGGACTAGGAAAATCCAAACTGGCTGTAACATCATTCTGCCCAATACATTCTTCCTCCAGCTGAACTTGTGCTAGAATAGCAGATCCCAAATTAGCCAGATTCTGTTCCTCCACCTCCTCACTCATTGGCAGTGGGTCCTTGCCTTTAGAGGCCCTGAGTTCCTCATTTCGGGCCATATCCTCATCATGTTCTCTTTCGAGAATAGGCCCAGCTATCAATTGACCCATCGAGTCTAGAGGTCCTACCCTCTCCCTCACTTGGCCCACTCTAACATGATTCAGCCCACAGTCTAATTTAAAACCTGGATATTCACTTTGAAGGCGTAAATTAATAAAAGGAAGTGAGCCTAACCGAGTCATAGGACAGCTTTGCTTCTGATTGCTTTTCACAGGCAACAAGGACCCATCCGAGGATTTACCCCTCCACTCACCAGGCAGCCTCCTTCCCTCCACCTCATCCCTTTTGCCACTGGGCCCTGCATTATTTCGCAAAGGATCATCAACTCCCTTTGTCTCCTCCCTAATAACTTTTAAGCTAAAAAAATAAAAATTATCAAACAGCTGGGCCAAATAACTTTAGCTTTAATTTTTATCCTCCACCGAAAGCTGCTTGACTGAGATTATTATCCCAGGAGTATTTGACTTTCATGTCACAAAATTGCTTTACCACGTTCACACGCTTAACTAAACTGAATTTTTCATACAGTTTTTTCAATAAAATTCAAAGGAAAAAAACATTTTCCTTTGGTGATCGCTATATTATGAAGATCGATATTTAATTTATAATAAAATATCATGTGTACTTTTTTAGTCATGTTATGTTGTCATTTTTATTTCTATTAATTTGTAAATATATCTCTTTATTTTTATTTATTTACAAATATATCCCTTTTATTATTTAAAAATAAAATAAAAATATGATGGAAACGGTCACACCGGTTATATATCCTCCACCGAAAGCTGCTTGACTGAGATTATTATCCCAGGAGTATTTGACTTTCATGTCACAAAATTGCTTTACCACGTTCACACGCTTAACTAAACTGAATTTTTCATACAGTTTTTTCAATAAAATTCAAAGGAAAAAAACATTTTCCTTTGGTGATCGCTATATTATGAAGATCGATATTTAATTTATAATAAAATATCATGTGTACTTTTTTAGTCATGTTATGTTGTCATTTTTATTTCTATTAATTTGTAAATATATCTCTTTATTTTTATTTATTTACAAATACATCCCTTTTATTATTTAAAAATAAAATAAAAATATGATGGAAACGGTCACACCGGTTATATAGCATGATTTATATTCATCGCACCGGTTATTCCAATAATGATTTTCGATTTACTTCTCCAGGCTCGATTGTTTTGATTTCTTATGATTTATAACTAAACATATTTCTAACGAATACTAATTTTTCATAGCACATTTAAGAGATTTTTTAGCTCCAAAAATTATGAGCGAGTTTATTGATTCAATGCTATTTTTGCACTATTTAAATTTCGATTTGGCTCAATTTGATGCATATATTTTGTGGGTTTTATTCAAAATCATGGTTATAACTAATATAGTTTGAAAAACCTTAATTTATAACAATTAAATCAGGAGAAATCAAACTTTAAATCGTGGCCTATATAAACCTTAACCCCTCACTATTTTTGAATTCTCTCTCTACCGTCAACAAAAATTCATGAAATCAGTGTCAATAGATTTATATTACCATCCTCTACAAAATCTATAAGATTTCAATTTTTGATTTCAAGTAAATCATTATTTGAAAATTTTATCCATAAATAAAAAACAAAAATAAATTAAAAATTGAAAACCAATTATATATAAATAAAATAGGATATATAGAGACCTTAGAATGACCAAATGAGAAGAAAAGAAGCGGTAAAAAAAACAACTTGCATAAGTAAAATTTCTAAGCAATTTTTTGTGGCAAAGAAAGGTTTTTTATGTGAGAGAAAAGAGTTAACAGCTTTGTAACAAGTGATATAAAAAATTTATTAAATTTTGAACATTTGATTAAAGACTTAAAGTTCTCAGAGATATAAATATAATTAATAAAAATATATTTTAAAATTAAATAAATATTAAATTAACATTTATATATTTAATTCTTTTCACTGACCGTATTTTTATTGGACTACCTGGTCAAAATATCCAAACACATGAAAGAATTTGCCTTTACCGTTTTCCCCCAACGGGTCCACTCTCTCTGTTTTCTGGCATCATTAATTGCACGATTAACAGTTGATTGGTTGGGTATCAATTTCTTCCACACGTGTAGGCCCCTTTGTACCATACAGCACTTTTGATTCTTTTTTGTAAATGTAACGTGATATCCCAAAGACACGGCAAGAGCAAGACGCAAGAGTCAAGACCAGACTAAGAGGTGCAGAGTGCAGAGGAAGGAAAGAAAAGGAATTAGGTTGCAATGTTGTCTGGGAGCTCTTCTGCTATGGCTATGTCTCAACTTACTCCTCCAACTCCTCCAAAGCATGAAGTGTTCCTCAGCTTTAGAGGGGAGGACACACGCGACAACTTCATCAGCCATCTCTATGCGGAACTTCGCAGGAAAAAGGTTGAAACTTTCATTGATTACAGCCTTGGCAGAGGCGAAGAGATTTCTCCCGCACTGTGCAAGGCAATAGAAGAGTCCATGATTTATGTCATCGTTCTCTCCGACCACTATGCTTCTTCCACGTGGTGTTTGGATGAACTCACCAACATACTGGAATGCAAGAGAAGGTACGGAAGGGATGTGATACCTGTCTTCTACAGGGTGGATCCATCAAATGTTAGGCATCAGAGAGACAGTTATGCAGAAGCATTTGTGAAGCATGGACAGCGATTTAGGGGCAGAATGGACAAAGTGCACGCGTGGAAGGGTGCTCTAACCCAAGTAGCTGGACTCTCTGGCTGGGATTCACATGCAACCAGGTGATTTAGTTTGCATTTCTCTTCTGAGATATTTTAGGAGCTCCTTTTACTTACAAGTTAAAACTGCATGTGTTGATTCCACCATCACCATTAATCTACTTTTTCTCCAATCATTCATGCCTTGTAGTAGTACCATTAATCAAGTTTGTTTGACTTTGTACATACTTTTTTCATTTTACAAATTCAAAAGCAACAATATGACACACCGGCATGTGACTTTCAAATAATGTTATTTGATCTTAAATTGACTCCTTGTTTTTCCTTTAGGCTATAAGCTTTTGTGTGTAGGTTGAAGACTAATGCTTTAGTTTATTTTTTTAATATGTGCCAGACCAGAACATACACTTGTTGCAGAGATTGTGAAAGATATTTTGAGAAGATTGAATCACTCTTTCTCAAGTGATCATCAAGGAATGATTGGAATTGACAAGCATGTTGAACAAATCCAATCCCTGTTGCACCTTGAGTCAGCAGCTGTTCGGATCATAGGAATTTGGGGAATGGCAGGAATAGGTAAAACAACAATTGCTAGTGTATTATATCGCAAACTGGCACCCCAATTCAGTTCTAGCAGCATCGTTCTAAATGCTCAACAAGAAATTGAAAGAGATGGAGTACACAACATCCAAAGCAAATATTTATCAGAGCTTCTGGATGAAGACAAAATGTCATCGGGATCAAAGTTTTCACGTGACCAAAGGCTCGAACGGACAAAGGTTCTCCTTGTTCTTGATGATGTGAACGATTCAGATTTAGTTACCAGCCATTATAACTTTGGTCAGGGTAGTCGAATCATTGTGACCAGTAGAGACATGCAAGTGCTTAAGAATGTCGATGCTGATGAAATATATGAAGTGAAGGAGATGAATTTCCAAGAGTCTCTACAACTCTTCAGTTTAAACGCCTTTAAACAAAACTATCCCCCAGAAAGTTATGCGGGCTTATCAGAAAAGGTATTGAATTATGCCAAAGGCGTTCCAATAGCTCTCCAAGTTTTGGGCTTATTGCTTCGTGGGAGAACAAAGGAATCATGGGAAAGTGAGTTGCAAAAGCTAGAAAAGCTTCCCGACCTTGAAATTTTCAAAGTGTTGAAATTAAGTTACGATGGGCTGGACGAGGAACAGAAGGAAATATTGCTTGACATAGCATGCTTCTATAGAGGGCATTTGGAGAGCGCTGTAGTACAAACACTGGATAGCTGTGGTTTCTCTGCTCACATTGGAATGGATGTTCTCAAAGATAGGTGCCTTATATCTATTTCTGAAGGTAGAATCGTGATGCATGATCTGATACAGGAAATGGGACATGAAATCGTTCGCCAACAATGCGTCAATGATCCTGGAAAACGCAGTCGACTATGGAAGCCCGTGGAAATTTATCATGTGTTAAGAAAGAACAAGGTATGTATAATCTTTTGTCCCCGTTCTCATAGGTTTATCCTGCAAACACCCTTTTTCTCTGTTTACAATTCCTTGCATTTATTTTTAGGGGACAGATGCTATTCAGGGTATATTCCTGGACATAGGCAAGATAAAAAGGGTTCAACTACATGCTGGAACTTTCAAGAAGATGCAGAATCTTAGAATGATCCAGTTCTGTGATCCTTCTCCCTGTTATTGGATGGACTCAAACAATCTTGTCCTTCCTGCATTTCTTGAAAGTCTTCCGGATAGTTTAAAATTTCTCCGCTGGGATTACTTTGCTCAAAGATCTTTGCCGCTGGACTTTTGCCCAGAAAATCTTGTTATGCTTGAAATGCCTCACAGCGATCTTGAACAACTGTGGGAGGGAGATCAGGTATATATTTCATGCTTTATGATCTGTTCCTTTGCGTTGTAGTGATATGCAAACTTACACATTCTTAAATTTTAATCTTACCGGTGTAGGAATATTGAATGCTAAAAATTATATTCTTATGCATTCTTATGCTTTGCATAATAATTTAATCTCGTTCCATGATGTATTGATACGTACGTCGGTGTTAAAATGGGAGATACTACCCTCTCTAAATATTGAATACACAATACAAAATGAATCAATATACTATTGATGAATCATATTATATTACCTTTGTAAACACTAGTGGAGAGGAGGTACGGTGACCGCATCTTTCTTTTTATAGACACTTATTGTATAGTTTTGAATAAGTTTAAATTTAATGTTTCAGTTATTAAAAAGTAAAAATAAAAACAAATAGCAGTTAACAACTTTTAAATTAAAAGGGCAAAATTAGAGAGAAAACAAAACTACACCAAAAGTTGATATTGCCTTTATATATATTTTTATATATATTGTTATAGAGGTATGTAAATTTTTAAATAATTATAGATTTATAATTTAATAATATAAATTTATTTATTTTTAAATAATACTTCCTCTGTTTTTAGATTATTTCACCAAGATTAAAAAATGTAATAAAAGTGTTCAAAAATAGCACAATTTCACCAAATTGTACTTATAATTTATTAATAATTATATCATCAACTATTATCTTTATATTTCTCAAGGTTGCACTATTTATGGACAAAATTGTGAAAAAGAAATTAATGTTGCATTGAAACAATAAAAATAACAATTAAGTAATCTGATTTTTTTTTTGGTTTAAATATTTTTTTTGTCCCTGTAAAATGACCAAGTTTCATTTTTCGTCCCTGTAAAATGACAAAGTTTCATTTTTCGTCCCTGTAAAAAAAAATTTGTTTATGATCCCTGTAAAATAAAAAGTTTTATTTTTAGTCCCTGTAATATTTAGATTATGTTGAATTAGTCCATGTAATATTTAGATATTCGCCAAATTAGTCCCTATAAAATAAAATTGATATAATATAATAGGGACTAAAAACAAAATTGTCTACATATTACAAGGACTAATTTAGCATGAATTAAATATTACAGGGACTAAAACAATATTGCAGGGACTAAAAATAAAACTTTTTATTTTA
Organism: Glycyrrhiza uralensis; assembly: GCA_030159175.1. Classification (NCBI taxonomy): domain Eukaryota; kingdom Viridiplantae; phylum Streptophyta; class Magnoliopsida; order Fabales; family Fabaceae; genus Glycyrrhiza; species Glycyrrhiza uralensis. The sequence goes on from BRZY01000003.1 coordinate 58,325,503, forward strand.
CAGGGATCATAAACAAACAAAAATTTTTACAGGAACGAAAAATGAAACTCCGTCATTTTGTAGGGACGAAAAAGGTATTTAAGCTTTTTTTTTTAAAGGTTTAAATATCTTTTTCGTCCCTGTAAAATGATCGAGTTTCATTTTTCGTCCCTGTAAAAATTTTTGTTTGTTTGTGATCCCTGTAAATCAAAAAGTTTTATTTTTAGTCCCTGCAAAATTGTTTTAGTCCCTGTAAAATTTAGATCATGTTGAATTAGTCCCTGTAATATTTAGATAATTGTCAAAGTAGTCCTTGTAAAATAAATTTAATAGGGACTAAAAACAAAATTGTTCACATATTACAGGGACTAATTCAACATGATCTAAATTTTACAAGGACTAAAACAATTTTGCAGGGACTAAAAATAAAACTTTTTGTTTTACAAGGATCACAAACAAACAAAAATTTTTACAGGGACGAAAAATGAAACTCAGTCATTTTACAGGGACGAAAAAAGTATTTAAACCTTTTTTAAATTTTAAATTTCCTAATTTTGTGAACATGAAACGGAGTGAGTATTAAAATAAAGTAGGACGAAGGAATTGTTTTCTTTTTGTTGCAAGATTCGCCAAATTGAATAAATACATACATATTCACAAGACTTTCTTTCCTGTCCAGGATTTACCGAATTTGAAAAGGCTCGATTTAAGTGATTCTCGGAAGCTGATTCGAGTACCAGACCTCTCTCAGTCCCCAAATATTGAAGAGATAATTCTAAATGGTTGTGTAAAATTGGCTCATGTTTACTCCTCGAGTTTCCTCAACAAGCTCAGCTGTTTATGTTTACACCGTTGTGTTGAGCTTACGAGTTTAAATCTTCCTAGCAATATTCTATCGGGATCTTCTGGATTAGTTGTTCTCCATGGTTGTCGCAAGCTTGATACATTTTCAATCGGGAGTAGAACCGAGGTTGTTCGATCATACGTTCGTTCGTATTGTGATGGATTTTGGGATGTAATCGAAACTTTCGCTGCTGAAGATATGGTTGAATTTGAATGTGCATTCCACGGTTACATGATTGGGGAGTATCCTTCAGATACCTTTGACCCCATTGTTAGTGCAGACAGAATTAAAAAGGAAGAACCGGTGGATAATATACACTTACTGAACTCAAGAGCTATGATAGGCAGCGCTATGGTCCACACATTATGTACAAGTGTAGTACTCAACGAGCTTTGTTGGTTAGATATCTCTGATTGTGAATCCCTTACAAGCCTTCCAACTGAACTTTTTAAGTTGAAATTCCTAAGAAGACTTTATCTCGGTGGTTGTTCAAATTTGGAGGAGTTCCCTGAAATTGAGGAGACAATGGAAAATTTAACGGTGCTCATCTTAGACAGAACGGCAATAAAGGAACTACCTTTCTCCTTGGACCATTTGGTGGGGCTTGAAGAATTGAGCTTGCACAATTGCTCGAGGCTCGAGATTATCCCATCTTCCATTGGAAGTCTCAGCAAACTCTGCAAGTTAGACCTGCTGCGAATCACTTGAGACTCTTCCAAGCAGCATTTTCAAATTGAGGTTGACAAAACTTGATTTGCATGGTTGCTCGATGCTGAGGACCTTCCCACAGATCCTGGAGCCTACAGAAAGCTATGCTCAAGTAAACTTGACAAGAACAGCGATTGAAGAGCTGCCTTCATCATTGGAGTACTTGGTTGGGCTTCAAACCTTGCGCCTGAACTTGTGCAGTGATCTGGTGTCACTTCCAAACAGCATTGTTAATCTAAACCTTCTATCCTTCCTTGATTGTTCGGGCTGTAGCAGATTAACAGAAATCCCAAATGACATTGGCCGCTTGTCATCATTGAGGGAATTGTCACTTCAAGAAAGCAGTATTGTGAATCTTCCCGAGAGTATTGCTCATCTTTCAAGCTTGAAATCGCTTGATTTAAGTGACTGCAAAAAGCTTGAATGCATCCCACAGCTTCCACCGTTCCTAGAACAGTTGTTGGCGTTTGATTGCCCGTCCATACGGAGAGTGATGTCGAATTCAAGGTTTGATTCCAAAGAGGGTACCTTCAACTTCAAATTTCATTTCACCAATGGTCAAGAACTGGATGAAAGTGGTCAAAATGACCTTGCGGCTGATGCACGGAAGAGGATCCTCCAGGATGCATATAGGTCTGTGTTCTTCTGTTTTCCAGGGAGTGCGGTTCCTCGCTGGTTCCCTTATCGTTGCCGGGGACATTCAGTAACCACGAAAGTAGATTCTCTAGATTGGTTCAATGATAATAGGCTCGTTGGTTTTGCTCTCTGTGTCGTTTTCGGACTTGTGGATCCGGATGATACAGGAGAATCAGGAGGAAGAGACTATTTAAGATTCAGGTTAACATTTGAAGCTGACGGCCGCACACACGTTCTTCCCAACCATGACGTGCTAAGAAATAATTTCTATTGGAAGGGTCAAGACAGATTTGTCGTTCAAGATCACACATTCATATGGAAATATCACTTGGACTTTGCAAGCATCGACCACAGGAGGCTCTCTCGTGCTCACAACTTCACCTTTGAGATCCGCAAACACGGTGGTCGCTGGAGTTTTAAATCACCTTCCATGGTGGTGAGAGAGTGCGGAATATGCCCCCTTTATACTAAAGAAAGGGAAAGGGATGATAATGGTGGTAGTGGTCTGAGGATTATAAATAATGACATTGAAGAACCGAGTGGGAGCAAAACTGAATAACAAGTTTGTATGGAAATGATAGATAATAGATGATGGGGAGGAAGACCTGACCTTCGGTGGCTACAGCCTACAGGTAAGTAAGTAATCTGTCATTCTGTCCTTTGTGACTAAGCTTTAAATATGACTCATCACCTGTACTTCTTTCCAAGGTTTAAATAACGTTGAATTCTTGTTATCTAATTCCCATTTTTGTCATTTTGGAATTTACAAGTACTCCAGAGGCTTTTTATGCTCATCATTTGAATGGGCAAAATAAAATCACTGAGTCCTGCAAAGCTTGATATTCCCGGTTTTTAAGACTTTTGAATAATTGCTGTTATAAGTGGACCTCATATATTAAATTACATCTGTGCATGGAGTTGTTAAACCTGAAACTTCTTGCTTAATTGGTCAACCTGGAACTGCTATAGATAACAAGTTGTTTCTTATTGATATGATATATTATATTGATATTGTTGAGCCAGTTAACAATGCTTTTACTTTGTGTTTAACTTTCTGCATTACCATCAATAGAGGATTTTGTTTTGGGCAAACAGATATAGGTGATCATTTGTATTTCAGGCATTTCAAATCCATTTGGATTTGGCGGTGGACACACTTCATGGAGAACACACAGAAGTCATCGCTGAGGCTGCTCATTTTATTTCAGTTCGTGATTTATAAATGTTGTAGGCATGTAGTGATTTGTTCAGTGTTAATTGTATTTGTGGCTTCACCATTTTAAATTTTTTTGTGTACAACTTTCTGAATATAGCTGGAAGCTTTTAATTGGTTTTGAGTTCTTTTTTTTTTTGATGTTGAAAGCGTAATCTCTACTCGCCCAGGAACCAAATAAAAGCTAGCCAACACATTTTTTAACTGAATCGAACCTGGGAGCACCAGGTCGACCCCCCGAGTCCCAGGGCAGGTTACTCTACTGGGGCAAGCGGTGTTGGTTATTGGTTGAGTTAGAGAATGTATAGAAAGTCTCAGATGAACTCATTTTAGTAAAGGTGTTTTATTATGAAGTATGGCTCAATAATTCCTACTAATTAGTTGTTGTGGATCTCAGATCCATCTTTCTCTCGTTTCTGATCATTCCTAACCTTTTCTTGCTTCTTGAATTCATGATAATAAACTAATCTCAAACTATTCTCGTTCAACAGCTATGGCTAGGTCTTTGTGAGTACTGAGTAACCTATATATATCTCTCGTCCTGGATTAATGGGTCGGGAATAAATTTTTTTGTTTGTCATTTTCACCCCAAAACTGTTGCCAACAAAAAGGACATAAAGCATGTTGCATTAAACTGTGAGAATATAAACATGTGTATTCTATACTAGTTTAAAATAAGACTTTAATATTAATTTGATCCCTGTAATTTAAGGGGTTTTTGATTTAGGTCCCTATAAAAAAAAGTCAAATTTTTTTCGTCTTTGTTTTATTTTTATTTTTTTTGAATTTAGTCCTCATTTTATTGTTTTTTGAATTTAGTCTCTCACAAGCGTTGACCGCTGATGGGGCACTGTGAGGTCACTGTAAAATTTCTACGTGGCTTACACGTCACCTGACACATACTTATACAAATATTAAGTTTTGAATTTAGTCGCTCTTAAAAAAACGTATTTTGAATTTAGTCCCTCTTAAAAAAAACGTGTTTTGAATTAAGTAATCTGTCCTTTGTGACTAAGCTTTAAATATGGCTCATCACCGATACTTCTTTCCAAGGTTTAAATAATGTTGAATTTTTATTATCTAATTCTCATTTTTGTCATTTTGGAATTTACAAGTACCTCGAAGGCTTTTTATGGCATTCCATGATGGGTTCATTGACAACGAGATTTCCAAGTTATGGTGAGATATATACATACGAGCCCTTATATGTGGACACCCACACACCTGCACAACACCCGATGAAAATGAGTGAAATGGGGATTGGGGGTGTGTGGTGGGTGTACAGTGGCGGTCTGTGTAACATTTTCGTATACATATTGTCTGAAGTTTTTAGTGACTAGCTCTTTTTCCCCATGACTGCAATTTCCTTAATATGTTACCGTTTTGGCTCCACTAAATTTATAGCATCATTTGAATGGGTAAAATAATATCACTAAGACCTGCAAAGCCTGATATTCCCGATTTTTATGACTTTTGAATAATTGCTGTTATAAGTGGACCTCATATCATTAAATTAGCTCTGTGCATGGAGTTTTTGCTTGGTCAACCTAGAACTACTAATGATGACAAGTTGTTTCTTATTGATCTTGCCGAGCCAGTTAACTTTGTTTTTACTGTGTTTAACTTTATGCATTACCATCAATAGAGGATTTTGTTTTGGGCAAACAGATAATAGGTGATCATTTGTATTTCAGGCATTTCAAATGATCATTTGAATTTGGTGGCGGACACAAGTCGATCTGTCGCGCCATTTTCTACACTTCATAGAGAACACAGAGTCATCGCTGAGGCTGCTCATTTTATTTCAGTCCATGATTTATAAAATGTTGTAGGCATGTAGTGGTTTGTTCAGTGTTAATTGTATTTGTGGCTTGACCCTTTTGAATTTTTTGCGTACAATTTTCTGAATATAGCTTGAAGCTTTTAATTGGTTTTGAGTTATGGAGGTTTCTGGTTAGACGAAAAAACACGTCTTGTTTCTTGGGTTAGATATTAACTTCAACAAACTAAGGTAAACCAATCAAATTAATCTTTGTGGTGTGATTTATTTTTTGAATAATTTTCTCAAATGGGGTTAAATATGACCTCCTTTGGTTCCGTTCATAGATTAGTGAGAATTATTACCCTTAAAAGTTACCCGACTAAACAATCTGTATATTTGATGAGATCATGTCCTTTTTGAGATATTTTGGTTGTGCCTTTAGTATCAAATCTTCTCTTCCCATATTTTTCAAGCAGACACGACAATAGACTCATGGTCGCGCAACTCCTTGGCTTTTACCACGAATGGTAAATGGTGACAAATTTAAATGAAAAAATTGATATTTTTTATTTTAAATGGAATTTGATATTTTGGTTTATAAATTTTAAATAGGAGAAGAATTAAAATGATTTGATTAATTCACTCTATGAAAATTTCAATAGAAAGACAAGAGTTTCGAGTAAAAAAAAATGTTAGACAAATTTAATTGCGACAACTAAAAAGTATAATACAAATCTCCTCTTTTTTTTGGTCGGAAGTATAATACAAATATTTCTTTTTTGGTCAAAAGTATAATACAAATCTCAAAAACATAATTATGTAAAAAAAAAAAATTCACGAATTTTATAAATGGGCCGCTCTATAAATGGGCCGCTCGATGACTCGTAGACGTGGACTTGAGCCCAAGCGGGCATAAATTTTGAGAATTTTATAAATTTCCTGAATGATTCTTGGTGCAAATAATACATATATGATAGGCAGACATTTTCATAAGGCAATTTTGACTGACATAAATGGAAATAGTTCAAAACATTTAAATCTTAAAATAAATACTATAAATTTTGACCAAAAAATAAATAAATACTATATATATATGTGTGTGTGTGTGTGTAATATTGTAAGTTGTGAATATAAATATAAATTATAAATTATAAATAAAGACAAGAAAATAAGAACTTAAACCATTCAGAATACAGCATACCAAACAGAATATAATATAATATTCTAAATAAATAAATAAAAATATCATAGGTATATATGGGATTCGAAAACCCCCAAAAAAGAAAAAGAAACGTTTTTGGGGGTACGGGTGTGGGGAGGCGCAGCGAAATTTCACTTCTTCTTCGTCTAAGTTACAAGTGGGAACTGGGAAGTCATCCATACCTTCCCTTTCGGGTTTGCCTTCTCTCCAGTTCCCTTCCTCTCTCTCTCTCTGAGAACTCAGAACTCAGAAGTAGTTGTTGTTTGTTAGACAGAGTGATGGTGGTGAAATCGAGTGAGAATGGTTCTGTCTCTGTGCCTCCTTTCCTGAACAAGTGTTACGACATGGTGGAAGACCCTTCCACCGACTCCGTCATCTCCTGGTCCCTCCCCGGTGGTGACAGCTTCCTCATCTCCGACGTTCCTCAATTCTCCGTCACCCTTCTCCCCAACTATTTCAAGCACAACAATTTCTCCAGCTTCATCCGCCAACTCAATATCTACGTATTCTCCCTCTCCCTCTCCTACTTCTTCCTCAATTTCATTTTTATTCTTCTATTCAATTGCGATTATTATTGTTATTGTTTTCATCTGATCCTGATCCATAATCGACGCGTTTCCCTGCTATATCAATTAAATTATCTGAAACTTCAATATATTCTTATCCGGTTCCTCTTTGCCTGAGATTTTTTAATTGTGATGCATAAACTTCAATAGCTCTTGCTTACTGTATCTTTGATACCACGACTACTCCACAACACACACATAGGGTTTTAAATTGTGGTCCGCAACCGCATCAAGGTTTTCGGGGTCTCCCAAATTGCATCGAATTGTGGTCTGCATCGGCCGTATTTGTTTGCAATTTTTTGCAATATTAAGGTTTTTAGAGTCTCGAAAACCGAAACCGCGACTGTGATTTAAAACCTTACACAACCATATACAAAATAAAACTGGTGGTATTTATTCGAATGAGTTTAACACACACAACGACCAGTGAGGTGCTACACCATTCATGTTGTACTTTTCCCTGTTTCTGACTACCTTCTCACACATATTTGAATCCCAGAATAGGGTTCATACTGATTTTAATTGTTTGTTCCTTTCCCCAATTACCAACCTCAGTAACTAGATAGCAGTCTATTAAAACATTAAATTAAATTAATGGATAAAGTCATTCCATTATCTTGATTATAATATGTGATACAAAAACCATTAGTTGTTAGGTTTGCATTATTTTTCCTCTTGTTACTCCTGGTTGGCTGCTAAATTAAAAACATCTTAGATAATACCTGTTCTTGTGAGAATCTAAAACCAATACAACAACAACAACAACAACAACAGTCAAGTCTTTTCTCACTGGGTGGGAGAAGCTACACCCTATAAAGGGGATAATTTTGTTTTAATAGGCATGCATGTTTGGTGCCTCCATTTGTTTGTTTATCTTTGTTTTTGTGTCATTTGTCAAGGTTGAAGTGATTCTCTTTTAAATGTCACCAATTGGTAACTGTTGAATCTCCCAGGGTTTCAGGAAAATTGACACAGATCGCTGGGAATTTGCCAATGAAAACTTCATTAGGGGTCAAAAGCATTTGTTGAAGAATATACGCAGAAGGAAGCATCCACATGTTGCGGATCAGCAAAAACCATTGCCCCAGCAAGACACCTGTGATGAACCATCACAAGAAGCACCAAGTCATGGCCTTTGGAAAGAAGTTGAGAATCTCAAATTGGATAAAAATTCCCTCACGCAGGAGATGGTCAAACTTAGGCAGCACCAGGAATCTTCTGATAATAAGTTGCTGCTCCTGAGTGATCGCCTTCAAGGAATGGAGGAGCATCAGCAGCAGATGCTGTCATTCTTGGTCATGGTGGTGCAAAGCCCTGGGTTCATGGTTCAGCTGCTTCAGCCTAAGGAAAAAAATTGGCGTTTGGCTGAAGCAGGGAATATGTTAGACCAAGGTAAACAAGATGATAAACCAGTTGCTTCTGATGGGATGATTGTAAAGTATAAGCCACCTGTAGGTGAAAAACGAAAGCCTGTAGTTCCACTATCTCCTCGCTTCGATAAGCAACCAGAAACTGAGTTTTCTGCAGATGGGTTAAAAGATTTGTGCATCAGTTCTGAATTCTTGAAATTGCTTCTGGATGAAAAATTGTGTCCATTAGACAATCATTCTCCATTTCTTCTACCAGATTTACCTGATGATGGTTCATGGGAACATCTTTTTCTAGGTAGTCCAATCGTCGGAAACGTTGAAGATACTGATCATGAAAGTGAGGAGCCCATTGTTAGTGGAATGGAGATGGAACCCACTATATCTGAAACTCCAATTGAAAAATCTCAGGCTTTTGAATCGATGATTGTAGAAATGGAGAAAACTCTAGCGTGAGTTGGGATTATATGCTGATGGGGATATATTAATTTGATGGGGCCAGAGTTTGGGATATCAAACTGAGTAATGGAACTTCTATCTTCCAAAACTAACTATATAGAGGGAGGGAAGTAATAATGTCCGGCAGATATTTTTCAGCTGGGCTGTCTTCACAGATTTCCTCGCGCTATTATTATAGTATTGAGTCACAATATAAGTATTTTTTCTGTCATCTTCCTCCAGCAGTTGTTAGATCCTCATCTGGATGCAGTGTAAGTCTGCCCTCTCTTGTTCATCTGTTTAATTAGATGCTAAATATGTAAGATAATCTTCTTCTCTATGTTCATTGTTTGAGTGCTTGAACATATTAGATATGATAAAGGCTTTGTTGATTTTCTGCTGTTTGTAGATCCAACTTGTTTCTGATAACTAATCCTGATTTGCCCCGTTGACAGATTTTGGCTTCTTGATATGGTGTCCAATCCCGGGAATTGTATGGTCTTGCGGCTAGGATGATGGATCAAATATTTCTTATCAAGTTTAAATTGTATGAAAAAGCGGCCTCGAAGGAGCTTTATTTTTTGTTGCCACTTTAAACAGTGGCGCATGCCTTCATACCATATATATTATAAAGTTCATATAATGAATAGAAATCATGGTTTCTTAGCATATTAGTGATTAAGCCAGTGCTTCTCACTATGTTGTTCTCTTCTCTTTCAATCTCTAGTTTCTTGTATGAATTTTGCTCCTACTCTCGTGTCTGATATGGCGGAAGATATTTTGTTGCTCCGCAACGGTCTCTTTTTCGTTTTTTGGTCTAGCCACAAGGGTCTTTTTTGGTATATCAATTACGCACATCGAAAGTGATTTACCACAACCACGAGTATTGAAGTGCCTTTTTTGCATGTAATCACGATCCTGTTCTTAATTAGCTTAAATAATCGTAGCATTTAGAGAATGTTATGATTCAAAATGGATTTTCCCTGAGTTCGAGGACAAGGAAGAACCTCCTAAGAAAAGAGATGAGAGAAATGACTTGATTCTTCTGTTTGTCTATTCTTTAATTACCGTTCGCAACATAGAGTGAGCCAGGATCCTAATCATATGCATCACATGCCAAGTGGTGGCATCACAATACATATTCCTAACCGCAATGGAAATCTAGAATCAGAAAGAAGAATTGCAAAACAGAAACGGAGATATGCACGTATCAGAGAACCGAATTTGGATTTGCTGGAGTCACTAGAATCACGCAGTCAGACGATCTGGGCTGTTCGATCGAGATCGATCGGACGGCCGACGATTTTTGTTTTATTGTAAACCGAGTTCATCTTCCGAAAATCACCAGCCATCCGATCTCGATCGAACGGCCTAGATCGTCTGACTGTATGACTGCGTGATTCTGATGACTGCAGCGAATCTGAATTTCAGAGAACCTTGAACCTGGTACTAAGATTAATGGATCCTAGAACCTGAAGTGTAAACTGATGGTAAATTCTCAGATTTGGAACATATCTATTTGTGAATTACGACGCTGTAATAAAACAAGTATTTTAACAGTATGTAACCTTTTAAATTTTAATCTCGTCATTTTGCCAATACCCAAATAATAATTTCTCAATCTTCAGGCTTGTTTGGTTTTCGGAATAGGAGGAAAAAAGTAAAAGAAAAAAAATGAGAATTTTTTAGATGTTTAGTATGAGAAAAAAATAAAAAGAATGTAAATTTTTTAATTGTATAGAAATTGAGAGAAAAGAAAAATGTATATCCATAAAATTATACAACTTATACCAAATAAAAATTAGATGCAATGAAAAGATAAAGAATAATAATATTATAAGGGAGATAAAATTTTGTCTTTTTCTTTGCTTTCTCCCCTCAATCCATCCTCCCCCTTTCACTTAATCCAAACGGATGCTTAATATTCTAGCTGAGCTAATTCATATTCAAAACTTGGTCAAATGGTTGCACCGAGATGAAGCGAGCTATCAAAAGAGCCGATTAAAATGCAGAGTGATATTAACCACAAAAGTTCACATCAAAAGTTAAAAAGGTGGTTGTTTATAAATGAAAAGCTGCAACAAGTGAAAACTAATAGCCATGAAGCTGGGAATAATATATAGTTCTTGGTTGCCATCAAGTGCAAAAGGCATGAAACTATGGATGGAAAGCCTTTGCCAAACCAAAAGCAGCCGCAGAGGCAATGGCACCAATTAGGGCAGTTTCCAAAGCACTCCTTAAAGGTTTATTGCCCGTGAAGTATCCCTTGACAAAGCCAAAGACCAACAATGCAACCAAGGTAACCGCTACTGAAAACAGGACTGCTTCTGTTGCACTTGGAATGAACATGTAAGGAACAAGAGGAACAAGGCCACCCAATATGTAAGCAATGGCAATTGTCATTGCACTATACAATGCTCTCCTTGGATCTGGCTTCTCTAGTCCCAGCTCAAATCTGCCATGCCAAGTTAGCAATTTGTTAATTTACTGTTCAAGCATTTACAATGTCACGTTAGGCCATAGCAATTGATCCATCTTTAGAAGGATGCATGTAGAAATAAAAAAAAGTTGGATGTATATAAATATAAATAGGATACATGTTTCAAAATTTGATTGTTTGATTAATTTGTCAGCGGCTGAATGCAAATATGCAATATACTACAGTTTTTTTATTTAGGACTAAGTTTCTTTAATGGTTTAACCTATAATTCCTCTACCAATAGGAGTTATCACAGATTATTAGACTCTCTGCTTGCGTGAGCTATGACTTGGGTTCAAATCTCCATCATAAACCACCACTGACGTTAGCGGTTCTCCTTGACTTTACATGGGGTGTACCTCCCCTAATCTAAGTTTATTTCTATATAAAAAAAACCCTATATCACAATCTATTTTCTACCGCTAAACCACTACCTCTAATTTGATTTCTAAATCAAATCAAATCAATTTTCTTTTAATGATATATCACAACTGCAAGAAGATACCCATAACCCATGTGTAGTATAGCAACATTAACACCATTGCACTTGCCCAGGACCATCTTAACTAATTGTATAATAAAATATAACTACTAAGGCTATGTTTGGATGAGAGTTTTTGGAGGAGAGGGGAGGGGAAGGGAAGATTTATAATCCCCAATTATCTTGTTTGAGAGTTTTTAAAATTAAAAAAAAGTTTTACATTTTGGTGTCTGCTACCTTCTAAAATAATATTTCTTTTGTCCTATTAAAGCCAAACAAGGTAATTGAAAATTATAAACTCTCTCCTCTCCTCTCCTCTCCTCCTTTTCCCTCCAAAAACCCCCATCCAAACATAGCCTAAGAGATTCACATGTCCCCGAGAATCATTCTCTTTTTCCCCTGGCCCAAGTAGAACGCGCCAAGTAGTTGAAATAATTTGAGCTCATCTGCTTCAGTTTTTGAAAAAATGATTTTACCATATACTTTTTTTGGAATTTTTCAATAAAAATATTATTCTTATGAAAAAATATCAAAAGTACTTATGAGATGTACTAGTATTATTATTCTTAATTAATTATTTTGAATTTGTAATTGAAGGATATTTGAAAAAAACAAATAAATGAGTCCAAATTTGTCTGTAACTGGGTTACGCAACGCATGACCGAAATTTGGACTCCAAAACCATGTCCACATTCAAAAGAGAAAACCTACTTTTGCCCCACAAGCTAAAAAGTGGCTTTCTTTTTCCAATCGGTGGTGACTGCCACTCTTCAACTTGTCAACCAATTCCTATCTCACTTTTCAACTCATCCACAGAAATAACAATGGGTTATCAACGAAAATAAAATAAAAATAAAACAATTAATCATGTTTTCTTTCAAAAAAACATGATTAAATTTCTTGTTTGGAGAATGCAACTTACTTCATCATGAAATCAAGCCATGCTTGAGGGTTCTTTCTTAGAGAATTCACCACAGGCCCATATTCATGTGCCTCTATCCCATATTGAGCTAATATTTCTGCTACCTCAGCCGCCTCTGTTTTTTTTTTTTCACAAAACATATTTATTTATAAAAACAAAGGAAAAAAATGAAAATTATTTTACAATTTTTTTTAAAAGCACGAAAAAGAAAAATAGTGCAGACCAATATCGGGTACGGTAATGATCTCATCTTGCTCCCTTTTCAATTCTCTTTTGTAATGATCAGCTTCGCTCTTTGCTGCCAAATACCTACACAATGCAACGTGTTTGGTTCGTGAGAAAATTTCATAAAATTTTCCGAGAAAAAATGGTACAATACGCGAGAAGAAGAAGGATTGAATTAATTTTGTGAAGAGTTTATTGTGTGAAAGTACCCTCCGAGACCCATGGAGATGGCGCCGGCGGCGACTTCGGCTATGCCGGCGGTGAGGACGATGGAGGAGGTGGCATTGGCGCCGGAGAGACCGGCGGCGAGGGCGAAGGGGACGGTGAGTCCGTCGGAGACGCCGATGATGATGTCACGGACGATATCGCCGGCGGTGAAGTGCTTCTCCGTGTGGCGGTTCAGAAGGCCCTGTTTCTCAGGTTCCAGGCTTAGTCTGTGTTCGGCACCAGCCATTTCTGCGATCCTCTGTCTGTGTTTCAAAGTGCGAATTGATATCGCAATCCAAACAAAGCCTATAGGTGTACATAAGACTGTTGTTGTAGTTCCTATGCACGTGACTGAATATATACAGCTCAAACATCTAGCGGTGTCGTTTCCGTTCAATTTACGATTTAATTATTGGAGTAATTAGTATTATTAGTACTAATTATAATAAACTAATAGAGAGACTCGTGGTTAGCACGCGTCGTGTAAATTAAAACAAAAAAATACTTTTATTTTTTACATGTATTTTATATAGTTTAGTATTTTTTTTAGTTTAGTATATTGTAAAAAAAATATAGTTTAGTATATTGTAAATTCTTTCCTTAAAAAAAGTATATTGTAAATGCCATTTTAAGTTTTTTTTTATTGTGTTATCGTCGGTATGCAAATTTTTTCAAAAGATAATACAATCGAAGGCATTGTATTTATATTTTAAAAGTTACGGAAAAAAGCGTTTTAATTATTTAAAAGTTTTCGTATTTTAGTTTGCTAATGAATTTATTCCTCTTTTAAAATATTATTACCGTAATGTTTTTCTATTTTTATAGAATTACCATAACAACTAATTATTGTATTACAATAAATTCTGAATATTCTCTTAACATTTAAATAGCGACATTGAATTGAAGTATTAATGTGTTATGTGTAACAGAATAACAATTTTATGTTGGTGCAATTGCAGCAAATGGTCAAAACTTGAAAACTTATTAGTAGTGTTTTCAATTTTCATACACGCTATTCACATTCCCATATTTGTTAAAACATTGTCGTCTTTTGATGACAAATTTTACTAAAATATTTTGAGTAGAAAATGTTTACAAAATGTGGAGTAGCTAGAAGATGAGAGATTAAATTATACTAGTGCAAAATTTTTGACAATATTATACCGTTAATAATATTTTATTAGATAATTATATTCTAAAATTTACCATTAATTGTATTAAAAGTTATTAATACATAGATCATTATTGTAAAATTTTACATCAATCCGAAATTATTTAATGTATTATTGAGATATGTTAATTAGATTTAACGTCTTTTAAAATATATGAATAGTGCGTATTTAACAAAATTGGTTTTTTTTTTGACTGAAACAAAATTGGTTTTGTAACCATAAGCAATTCCCTTTTGCAAGTCTCATAACTGCCCTATTTTTTTTCATCTATCATTAAATTTCACTGTGTTATTTAAATTTATTTTTTCAAAAATATTATCAATACTTTTCATTATAATTACATAAAATTTACTAACAGTAAACTTAAACATTATAGATACATTGATTTTTCATATTATTAAACTTGGATATTGCTTGAATATGCTTAACCTTTTTAAAAATAATATTTGTACGCTTAAGTGATTAACAACACTGATACTCCCTCCGGTCAATATTATAAGCGACATAACACACAGACCAAGAAATGTCTTGAAATGAGATAATATCAATTAATACTCACTAGTTTTAATTTTTTTTTCTAAAAATATTCTCTTTAATGTCTCTCGTAAATATGAATATTGTTATAAGTAAAGGTATAATTAGAAAGCTAGCATCTAATTTACTTGAAAATTAATTAATGTTGCTTATATTTTACATGTATTTTATATAGTTTAGTATATTGTAAATTCTTTCCTTAAAAAAAGTATATTGTAAATTCCATTTTAAGTTGTTTTTTTTAATTTTGTTACCGTCGGTATGCAAACTTTTTTAAAAGATAATACAATCGAAGGTATTGTATTTATATTTTAAAAGTTACGAAAGAAAGCATTTTAATTGTATTTAAAATTTTTCGTATTTTAGTTTACTAATGATTTTATTCCTCTTTTAAAATATTATTACCGTAATGTTTTTCTATTTTTATAGAATTACCATAACAACTAATTATTGTATTACAATAATAAATTCTGAATATTCTCTTAACATTTAAATAGCGTCATTGAATTGAAGTATTAATGTATGAGTGCAATTAATATGCACTAGCAATGTAAAAATATTTTACACAGACATTCAATTATATCCTATCATAGTGTCACTTCATAATAATAATTTCTAAAATATCTACATAAAGATCTACAATAATCTACATAGTAAAATATATTTGAACATCTATGTAAAAAAATTTACACTGTCTGTATATACTAATTAAATTCTTAATGTATTATGTGTAACACAATAACAATTTTATTTTATTTGGTGCAAAAGTAAATGGTCAAAACTCGAAAAGAAAATTTATAAGTGGTGCTTTCAATTTTCATACACGCTATTCACATTCCCATATTTGTTAAAACATTGTTCTCTTTTGAGGGCAAAGTTTACTAAAATATTTTGACTTGAAAATGTTTACAAAATGTTTTGAGTAGAACATAATAGATCAAATTATACTAGTATAACACTTTGGATAATGTTACATTGTTAATAATTTTTTATTAGATAATTATATCATAAAATTCATCATTGGATTGAAGATTATTATCACATAAATCCTTTTAAAAGTCTCATAATTGCCCTATTTTTTTTTCATCTATCATTAATTTTTAGTGTGTTATTTAAATTTATTTTTTAAAAAAATATTATCAATACTTTTTCATTATAATTTATTTTAGTATGCATTTTTGTGGCTTGGATCTAGCGCTTCCACACCAGAGGTGTCAATCGTTTTTCATAGGTGCGAACGCAAATAGATTGAGTCAGAAGTCTGCATCTGGCAATTTCTGACTCTTCCCGCATAGGGGTGTGATGATTTTCACAGGTGTGAATGGCTCTGAGATTAGAAGTATGCATTTTTGTGGATAGGACTCTTTCACACTACGAGTGTGAATTTGTTCACAAGCGTGAACGGCTCTGTATTGAAAAGCCTGCATTTTGAGAATTGGGTGTGACGATTTCACATCCGCGATGTTAATTTTATCACAGCTGTGGATAGTTCTGGCATGAGAAGTCAGCATTTTAGTGGATAGGGTCTGACTTTTTCACACTTGGGGTGTGAATTTTTTCACAGTCGTGAATGACTCTGCATTGAAAAGTCTATATTTACGTGAAATTTTAAAACTTGTTTAATGGCTTCAATTAATGGTAGAGCTGACGGTGCTTTATGTCTTTTAATATAGTAGGATAATGTTTCGCATTGAGACTATATTAAGAAAAAATTGTTATGTAGCATCATGGTAGGATCACTTGCTATTATTGTACAACATATGTGATATAATACACTTTGTACTATATAATAAATTTATATCAATAAAATTCATTTTCTCTTTAAAAAAAACCTTTTCATTATAATTACATAAAATTTACTAACAGTAAACTTAAACATTATAGATACATTGACTTTTCAGATTATTAAACTTGAATATTGCTTGAATATCCTTAACCTTTTTAAAGATAATATTTGTAGGCTTAAGTGCTTAACAACACTAATATTTAATTACGTTTGAAATATTTTTTTTAAAATGTTTTATATAAGTAATACTAGACCTTGTACCCCGTGCATCGCACGGGGTGAACCGGTAAATTATGTAAAAGAAATAATATTTTTTAATTTTAAAACAATTAAAAAAATATCCCAACTACATAATTTTTTAATATTATTATAATCATATAGTCCCAATTTGCTCCTATTTAGACGAAAAAATATAACCTCAAGTGTACCTTAATTTATATATAAAAATAAAAAATTGGATGAGAACCCTTTCAGCTATTTTTTAAAAAAAATAACAATATTTATACTTATTTTAGAATTACATTTAATTTGTTATCATCACCATTTTACTTTTCATTATAAGATTCAATAGTAACATATATTCAAATATAACTATTTCACACCAAATAATTTTAATACTAAATTACAAAACTCATCATCTTTTCAACAATTATATATTTAAAACTTCAAAAAATGAGTAATAACTCTCCCGACTAACCAACTCCAACATTAAATACAAAATAATTAATTAAATCATGTTAAAATAATTTATTGCATTTAATGATAAAAAAACAACCACATATTTTTCAATATTATTACAATTATATATTTCCAAATTGTCCCTATTTTAGGTGAGAAAATGTAACCAGAAGTGCACCTTATTTTATATATATAAAGATATGTAATTAAGTATTAGCCATTATAATATAAGAAAAATTGTACCCAAAAAGGACGAGAAAAAAAGAAGCAGCAAAAAGCAAACCAGAAACCTCCATAAAACTCATTTAAAAAGTTTTCTTTATCACAAACCATAAATTCTATATACTACATGGTTTTGAGAAATAAAGTTATAAATGTTACAATTATTTTAAACGAGTATAGGAGGATACACATGTTTACATTCTCACACTTTGATGCAACATGCTTTATGTCATTTCTGTTGGCAGCGGTTTTGGGGTTAAAGTGATAAACAGAGAATTGATTCACCTAGCTACAGAGATGTGCATGAATGCATTACAGGTTTTCCGGAATTACAAACTTGCTATGAAGCTATAAAACTTCCCTTCAAATTAATGAAACCCCCGGAATGAGAATAGTTTATCACCATCAATTCAAAAAGCATAAAAGGGTTAGGAATGAACAAAAAGAGAGAGAAATGGAACTGAGATTCACAGCAACTAATTAGTAGGAATTATAAAGCCATACTTCATAATAAACACATGTACTAAAATGAGTTCTTCTGATACTTTCTATGTTTCATAACTCAACCAATTAAAAACTTCAAGCTATGTTCAGAAAGTTGTACACAAAAAATTTAAAAGGGTCAAGCCAAAATTAACACTGAACTAACCACTACATGCCTACAGCATTCATAAATCATGTTCTCAAATAAATTGAGCACCCTCAGCGATGACTCTGTGACTCTGTGTTCTCCATGAAGTGCAGAAAATGACACGACAGAGTTGTGTCAACCAAATCCAAATGAATTTGAAATGCCTGAAATACAAATGATCACCTATTATCTGTTTGCCCAAAACAAAAACCTTCACTGATGGCTGATGCTAATGCAGAAAGTTAAAGACAAAGTCAACGCAAAGTTAATTGGCTTGACAAGATCAATAAAGAACAACTTATTATCAATAGCTGTTCCAGCATGACCAAGCAGAAAGTTTTTTGCATTAACAACTCCATGCACAAACCTAATCCAATGATATGAGGTTCATTTTATAACAACAATTATTCAAAAGTCAAAACCTTGTCCTAAAAACTGGGAATATTAGGCTTCACCAGATTTAGTAATTTTTTTTATCCCATTCAAATGATGCTTAAAATTTAATGGAACCAAAATAGTAACAAATTAAGGAAATTGCAGTCATGGGAAAACAGAGCATGTCAACATATGCTGATACAGGAAACTTCAAACCATATCTCACCATCAGTACATAACTTGGAAATCTCGTTGTCAATGAACCCATGGATGCCATAGAAATCATTCGGAGTACTTGTGAATTCCAAAATGACAAAAATGAGAATTACATAATAAAATATCAACATTTAAAGCTTGAAAAAAAAAAGTGTTGCTGATAAGCCAGTTTAGTCATAGAGGACAGATTACTTACTTGTAGCCACCACAGGTCTTCCTCCCCTTCTTCTTTTGTTTACATGCAAATTATTATGCAGCTTTGCTCCCACTCGGTTCTTCAATGTAATTATTTAAAATTCTCAGAAAGCCACCATTATCATCCTTTTCTTTGGTAGAGGGGGCATATTCCACACTCTTTCACCACCGTGGAAGTTGATCTAAAACGTTGGTGATCATCATGTTTGTTGATCTCAAAAGTGAAGTTTTGAGCATGAAAGAGCCTCCTCTGGTCGATGCTTGCAAAGCCCAAGTGATATTTCCATATGAATGTGTGATCTTGGACGACAAATCTGTCTTGACCCTTCCAATAGAAATAGTTTCTTAGTTCGTCATGGTTGGGAAGAATGAATGTACAACCATCAGATTCAAATGTTAATCTGAATCTAAAGCTACCTCCTCCTCGTGCTTCTTCTGTATCATCCACATCTACATGCCCCAAAACGACACACATGGCAAAACCAATGAGCATATTATCGTTGAACGAATCTAGAGAATCTACTTTTGTGGTTACTGAATGTCCCTGGCAATGATAAGGGAACCAATGAGGAACTGCACTCCCTGGAAAACAGAAGAACACAGACCTATATGCATCTTGGAGGATCCTCATCCGTGCATCAGCCGCAAGGTCATTTTGAGCACTTTCATCCAGTTCTTGATCATTGGTGAAATGAAATTTGAAGGTACCCTCTTTGGAATCAAACCTTGAATTCAACATCACTCTCCTAATGGATGGGCAATCAAATGCCAACAACTGTTCTAGGACCGGCGGAAGCTGTGGGATGCATTCAAGCTTTTTGCAGTCACTTAAATCAAGTGATTTCAAGCTTGAAAGATAAGCAATACTCTCGGGAAGGTTCACAATACTGCTTTCTTGAAGTGACAGTTCCCTCAATGATGACAAGCGGCCAATGTTATTCGGGATTTCTGTTAATCTGCTACAGCCCGAACAATCAAGGTTAACAATGCTGTTTGGAAGTGACACCAGATCACTGCACAAGTTCAGGCGCAACGTTTGAAGCCCAACCAAGTACTCCAATGATGAAGGCAGCTCTTCAATCGCTGTTGTTGTCAAGTTAACACGAGCATAGCTTTCTGCAGGCTCCAGGATCTGTGGGAAGGTCCTCAGCATCGAGCAACCATACAAATCAAGTTTTGTCAACCTCAGTTTGAAAATGCTACTCGGAAGAGTCTCAAGTGATTCGCAGCAGGTAAGGTCTAACTTGCAGAGTTTGCTGAGACTTCCAATGGAAGATGGGGTACTCTCGAGCCTCGAGCAATTGTGCAAGCTCAATTCTTCAAGCCCCACCAAACGGTCCAGGGAGGAAGGTAGTTCCTTTATTGCCGTTCTGTCTAAGATGAGCACCGTTAAATTTTCCATTGTCTCGTCGATTTCAGGGAACTCCTCCAAATTTGAACAACCACCGAGATAAAGTCTTCTTAGGAATTTCAACTTAAAAAGATCAGTTGGAAGGCTTGTAAGGGACTCACAATCAGAGATATCTAACCAACAAAGCTCATTGATACTTGTGCATAATGAGGGAAAAGCGTGTATCGTCACTTTCATGTTTAACAGATGTATATTATCCACTGGATCTTCCATTTCATTTCTGTCAACAGCACTAACAATGGGGTCAAAGGTTTCTGCAGAATACTCCCCAATCCTGTGACCAATTCCATCGCCCACAATGAAATCGTCTGGATCTTCCATTTCATTTCTGTCAACAGCACTAACACTGGGGTCAAAGGTATCTGACGAATACTGCCCAATCCTGTAACCTATTCCATCGCCCTCAATGTTGGTTTCTGCAGAGCATTCCCCAATCCAGTAACCTATTCCATTGCCCTCAATATCGGTATCTAGAGCGGAAGTTTTGATTGCATCCCCGAATCCATCACAACGCGAGCGACCGTGTGATGGAACAATCTCCGTTCTACTACTACTGAATGAAAATGTTTCAAGCTTGTAACAGCCGTACAGAACAACCAATCCAGAAGATCCCAATAGAATATTGCTAGGAAGATTTAAACTAGTAAGCGCAACACAACCATCTAAACATAGACAGTTGAGCTTGCTGAGGGAACTGGAGGAGTAAACTTGAACCAAACTTACACAGCCGCTAAGAATTATTTCTTCGATATTAGGGGACAGACACAGGTCTGGTACTCTAATTAGCTTCCGAGAATAACTTTTTTTTTTTTTTTGGTCATGACTTCCGAGAATAACTTAGATCGAGCCTTTTCAAATTTGGTAAATCCTGTAACAAAATGAAAAGCTTGTGAATATGTATTATTCTATTCAATTCAATTTGGCGAATCTTGTCTTGCAACAAAAAGAAAATAATTCCTTCGTCTTACTTTATTTTATTTTAAATTTGGTAAATCCTGTAACAAAATGAAAAGCTTGTGAATATGTATTATTCAATTCAATTCAATTTGGCGAATCTTGTCTTGCAACAAAAAGAAAATAATTCCTTCGTCTTACTTTATTTTATTTTAATATTATTTCAAATAAAAATAAATAGATAAATATATACTATTAAATTAGTGTGTGTTTGATTTAGATTCTAGATCATCTATAATCAATTTTGGGTGCAAAATCAAGTCCAATAGAATTGAAAGGTACTCTTGACGTGTTTGGGTGGTAAAATTACTGTGGATAAAATTGATTCTAGATTGGTGAAATTGATTATTATAGAAATAAGAATTTCTAGTTTTTGCATTGAATAAAATCAATTTTGGGTGTGGGTTCTAGAATTTTTTTTATATTTACATATCAAAAATAATTCTAATTTTATCATCTAGACAAAACTAATTTTTTCTAAATTTATTGTTAAAATATCATTACTAATCACAAATTAATTTTTTTAGAATTCAATATTCCTACGTAGATCGAACGAAATAACTTTTAGCATTCAATATTCCTACACGAGTAAGATTAAAATTTAGAAAAATAATGCTTGGACACATGTCAAAATACATTTTGGGAGATATAGACAGATACAAGAGTAGAAAAGAGATAAATGATGGATACAATAGAAAATTGATTGATGCGATAAAAGGAGTGGGGTAAAAAGGAAAAAGACTTTGAATGGGTGTTAGAAAAGTGTAGGTATCCAAGAATAGGGATTCTAAAATTTCAAGAAAAGTTTGTAAGCTTAATTACCCAAATGGTGCAATTTGCACTAGATTTTACTGAAATGGTGTAGAATAAAAAGATTTTACCAAATTGGTGTAAGTCGCTACTGCAACTTACGACTTCCCATTGGTCTTTCTTTTTAAAAAAAAATAAGACAAAGTCGCCAACTCCAATTGCGATTTTATTTTTTTTATTATATTTATGTGAAGTTGCAAATAGCATATTCGACTTCACTTTTTTTACTTTTTATTTTCAAATAATTCACAAAGTCGCAAGTCATACAAACGACTTTGTTATGCTACAGTGATATAAACAGTGACGTGAACAGTGATGCTACAGTAACAATACAAATAGAAAAAGTTTTTAGTCCCTGCAGTGCACGTGGAATGCCCTCGGGCTGATCCAAAAAAATATTATAATAACTAATAAGTGTTTAATGTCTTTTTCAATTTTTTCTATATTATTATTTTTTTACATAACTTAGAGTTCGTGTAAATTTGCAAGTTGTTAATTTTTTATTTTTTATAATCAAATGGTGTTTAATTACAAATTTCATACAGTGACACTACAAACAAGTAAAGTTTTTAGTCTCAACAGTTACACATGAAGTATACTCGGGCTAATTCAAAAAAATATTATAATAACTAATAAGTGTTTAATGTCTTTCTCAATTTTTTTTATATTATTATTTCTTCACATAACTTGTTTTTTTGTAGTGTCACTGTATGAAATTTGTAATTAAACACTATTTAATTATAAAAAATTAACAACCTAAAAATTTACACGAACGCCAAGTTATGTGAAGAAATAATAATATAAAAAAAATTGAAAAAGACATTAAATATTTATTAGTTATTATAATATTTTTTTGGATTAGGCCGAGTGCATTCCACATACAACCGTAAAGACTAAAACTTTCTTTGTTTGTAGTGTTACTGTAGCATCACTGTTGCGCGTCACTGTAGCACATCCCTTGTTTCTAGTGTCACTGTAGCGCGTCACTGTGCAATTTTGCTTCTTTAGGAAGGTGTTTGGCTTTTTAAAGTAAAAGCAATTTTGCAATTCAAACTCAATTCTAGCTGAAGCTTAGATTTATAGCTTCTACGGTAGTTGAAAATCAATTCTAGAGATTTATAGGTACATCTTTCATATATCCCTTCATTACCCTTAATAAATGTTCTCTCTCCCACTCCTGTTTGTCTTCTTCGCTGCGGAGCATGGCCATTGTTGCATGCCGACGAGAATGCTAAGTGCTAGAAGGAGAAGCACAAGACTCCCTTCTTCTTCTGCTTCAAGCTTCGACTGCACCGAACCTCCATCTACAATGGGGATGATGATGCTTGCTTTGGGGACACGTGTACGGCTTCCATCAAAGTCATTGGTGCTTCTGGGTGTTTTTCCCCTTACATTGTGCTTTTGTGGTTATCTTACAGAAAACAAAAACAATAATAAAATATATTCAATTATGCACAAGTGATATTGGCTGAAAAAATAGTAATAATAAAATCAACCACTGATTTCATAATTTGATTACAGGTAATTTTATACAAAATGAAATGAGTGGTAATAGCACAAACATTTATGCCTCGGTGGTAATTTTAAATAATTATCTAAAATGAAATAAATAGTTTTATATACATATATTTTAGGATCTATTTTGGTAATTGTACATCTAAAAGCAATTTTGGTCCAAACTATCCAAACAACTTAAATTAATAAAAATCACATTACGTTCAACTCACTTTTAATCAAAATCAATTCTGCACAATCAATTTTGTCGGAATCAATTTTCGTCGCAGCAGAGGAGCCAAATGCTTACAAATGTACATTAGGCATCGGTATTAGGAAGCTAACTAAACAAATTAGTAAAAAAATAACCAGGATTAACATATATGTACGAGGGATCTCTGCAAAGGTTATCCACCTTTTCTTTAGCTTTCTTATTACTACGGATTACATACTCTTGGTCACCATTTTAGAATTTGGTGACTATATTTATCATTCCTTATAAATGTTGGAGCAGTCACCAGTTACAATCATTATTATCTTTTTCTTCCTTATAAAATAAAGAGGAGATATTGCGCACTCTTTTACCTTGAAATTATTTGGCCTATGATTTGCCCAATGTCGACCAACATTATACTTACATATCTCGGAAGTGAAGCTATGAGCATGAGAGAGCATTTTGCTGATCGTGGAAGAGTCCAAGTAATATTTCCAGAGGAATGTGTGATCATTGACAACAAATCTCTGTCGACCCTTCCAATTGAAATAGTATCTTAGCTGATCATTGCTAGGAACAATGTGTGTGCCATCATCAAATTCAAACACAAACCTGTAGCTAAAAACACTATATCTTCTCTTTTCAGGATGCACACTTTCAAGTCCCAAAACGACAGATAAGGCGAAACCAATGAGCCTATTATCATTGCCCAAGTTGAGAGAATCTACATTCAGAGTCACTGAATGTCCCTCGCAACGATAAGGAAGCCAATGAGGAACTGCACTCCCTGGAAAGCAATAGAACACTGACCTATATGCATCCTGGAGCATCCTCATCCCTGCATCAGCCGCAAGGTTATTTTGAGCACTTGGATCTAGTTCTTTATAACCATTTGTGAGATAGAATTTGAAGATACCTCCCTGACCCCCTCTTCAGAATCTGATGAAATTTTGAACCTTGAACTTGACACTCTCCTAATGGATGGACAATCAAATGCCAGCAAGTGTTCCAGAAATGGTGGAAGCTGTGGTATACATTCAAGCCTTTTGCAATCACTTAAATCAAGTGATTTCAAGCTTGAAAGATGAGCAATACTCTCGGGAAGGTTAACAATGCCACTTTCATGCAGTGACAGTTCTCTGAGTGATGACAAGCGGCCAATGTCAGTTGAAATTTCTGATAACTTATCACACCCTGAAAAATCACGCTTGGTGAGAAGGGTTACATTGCCAATTCTATTTGGAAGAAGCTCCATATCTTTGCACAAGTTTAGGCGCAATGTTTGAAGCCCAACCAAATACTCCAGTGATGAAGGTAGTTCTTTAATTGCTGTTTTTGTCAAGTTGACATAAGCAAAACTCTCTGCAGGCTCCAAGATCTCCGGGAAGGTCTTTAGTATTGAGCAACCATGCAAATCAAGTTTTGTCAACCTCAGTCTGAAAATGCTGCTTGGAAGAGTCTCAAGTGATTCACAGCAGGTAAGGTCTAGCTTGCAGAGTTTGCTGAGACTTCCAATGGAAGATGGAATGATCTCAAGCTTTGAGCAATTATGCAAGCTCAATTCTTCAAGCCCCACCAAGTGGTGCAAGGATGAAGGTAGTTCATTTATTGATGTTTCGTCTGAGACTAACACTGATAAATTTTCCATTGTCTCCTCAATTTCAGGGAACTCTTCCAAATTTGAGCAACCACGGAGATAAAGTCTTCTTAGAAATTTCAACTTACAGAGATCAATAGGAAGGCTTGAAAGTGATTCACAGTAAGAGAGATCTAACCAACAAAGCTCATTGAGACTTGGAAATAATGAGGGGTGAACCTTCTCTCAACACTTTTAAGTTTAGTAAGTGTATGTTATCCTTTGGTTCTTCATTTAACTCAGCATCACAATCCAGGGGGTCAAAAGTATCCGAGAATTTCTCAAATAGGGACCTTGTTCGTTGGGAGAGGTGGCATTCTATTTCCCCGGGCAACATGTTTCTGAATGTTCTCTCAAATGATCTAGCATGTGAACAACCGTGTAATAGAACCTCCTTGTTTGCTTTACTAAATGAAAACATCTCAAGGTTGCAACAATCACAGAGAACTATTGTTCCATGAGATCTCAAGAGAACATTGCTAGGAATGTTTAAACTTCTAAGCCCAGCACAACCATCTAACCATAGACATTTGAGCTTGCTGAGGAAACTAGAAGAGTAAACTTGAACCAGCCCTGTGCAGTGACTAAGAATTACTTCTGGGCATTGAGAGAGGTCTGGTATTTGAATCAGTTTCCGAGAACTGCCAAGGTCAATCCTTTTCAAATTCGGCAAATGCTGTCACAAAAACTGCATCATTAGGTAACAGAAAAGAACATTTTGTGATTTTTCACCCTTATACAAAGGGAACTAAACCACCAATCACTCCATAAAAAGCCATAGCTATTCACAAATTTAATCCTAACTTCATGTATCTCATATATAACCTTATTTTGCAACTATTTACCACTTAATGAGAATAAATAATCACTCATTAACAATAAAAGAAGCAATAGCCTTCCGGTTCATCTTTTTTTATATGTCTTAAATCATAAAATTAAATATCTCCTTTTAACTGATATTGACATTCATTTTCCCAGTAAGTTTGTCAGCAAAACAATAATAAAAATAATAAAGCTTGCAATACCTGATCTCTCTCCCAAAGTTGTTCAAGTTGGCTGTCACGCATATCAAGCTTAACAAGATTTTCTGGGGGAAAATCCGGCCGGCGGCAAAGATCGTTGAGGGAAGCCATCCCATCAAAGAAATCTTCAAAGGCTATCAAGAAATGATGGAATGTACACTTCTGATTCTTGATTTCTGTTAGATTTATAGAACTGGAGCAGTCTCATATTGTGCATCATTTTGAAAGTCTGGGCATATAGTTCAACTTCTTTTGATTTGGCCCATGTCAAGGAATATACATTGTACAGCATCCGTCCCCTAGAAGTTTCAAGGAATATATCCTTCTGTTCATCATCAAGCCCATCATAACTCAATTTCAGTGCACCAAAAATTTCACCACTGGGATGCTTTTTCAACTTCTCCAATGCACTTTCCCATTCCTCATTTGTTCTACCGTGAAGCAATAAGCCCAAAACTTTGAGAGCCAATGGAACCCCTTTAGCATAATTCAATACCTTTTCTAATAGGTCCACATTATAATTTTCTGGGGATGGTTTTGTTTAAAGGCATTTAAACTGAAGAGTTGAAGAGAATCTTGAAAATTCATCTCTTTGACTTCATATATATCATCAGCATCTGCATTCTTAAGCACTTGCATGTCTCTACTAGTGACAATGATTCTACTTCCCTGGGCGAAGTTACCACGCCCTCCGATTAAATCATGAAGTTGACCAGAATTGTGCACGTCATCAAGAATAAGAAGAGCCTTTGCCCTTAATAACCCAGATAAATAGCTGCTTCGTATATGGCTTATTCCAAATCTTTCTATTTCTTCTTGAACGTTTTCAATGAAGCTGATGGAACTGCATTGAGGTGCCAAGTTGTGAAATATTGCACTGGCGAATGGCGATTGTTGTCTTGCTTATTCCTCCTATGCCCCAAATTCCTATGATCCGAACATTGTTGCCTGATCAACATGCAAAATGGACTGGATTTGTGCAATGTGTTTGTGAATTCCAATCAGTCCTTCACAATCACTCGAGGTCAAGGGCGAATTGTTCAATTCTCTCCAGATATATTTTGCAATTTCTTCAACGAGCGTGTATTCCCAAAGGCTGGCACAGGTTAAAGGAACCAAAGCATTAGTCTTCAGCCAAAAGAAGAAAAAAAAAATTATAAACAAGTAATTAGCGTAATTCATACACCTATTAATGAGAACAAAACATTATTAATTAAAATATGTTAGCGTAATCACTTTTGCAATTCATTATATTCTTTTTTATATCTATTAATTATCTTTTCTTGTTTCTTTTTTCTGAACGGTCTTTTCTTGTTTCTTATATTTTCGTTATATGATGATGTCAGGATTGTAAATAAATAATTAAATATATTCTATTTCTATAATTCTTACAAGATACATGGAATTGTAGAAATATGGCTATTGACATGTTAACTCTCTGGTAGGCACAGATGAAATGAAGTTCATAAAATAATAAAATATAGGAAATCGGTAAAATTTATGTTATTAAGTATTTATATAAGTATTTGATAAAAAGTATTTATATACATATTTGGAAAAAAATATAAAAATAGTTAATAATTAGATCTTGGGTTTTTTTAATGAAGATCTTGGGTTGTTTTCAACTCCTTTTAACTACCAACTTTTATGTCGTATTTTTTATTCCATTATTGCTCTTAATTATGGCTGCATCTAGGGTGGACCAGCTTTTAAGTGGTCCACCATGAGGAAATAGAGACAATACTTTTGTAAAACTTTAATAGCCATGAGATTTAGTGACAAAAAAATCAATGGATGAAAAAAGAAAAAGAACAACAAAATTTGTCCTCACCCAATCCCTATCTCATCTTCTTCTTCCTCTTCTTCGTTGCCAGCACCGTCTTCTTTTTCCTCTTCTTCTCCGCCGCCACCATCTTCTTCTTCCGTCTTCTTTTTCCTCTTCTTCTCTGCCGCCACCATCTTCTTCTTCCTCTTCTTCTCCGTTGCCAGCCACCATCTTCGTATTCCTCTTCTTCTCCGCCGCCACCATCTTTCTATACCTTTTTTGTTTGCTTGCTCCAAGTCCCCATTTTCAGAACTGGTTTTTCTTCTTCTGGATTTTGGTCTGAGTTGCGGGTGGGTTGGTGGGGGTTGCAAAGGGAGCCACAGAAGCTCACACGGTGGTTCGGAGGGTAGCTGGCTGTCTTGCGATGTAGCAAAAGGCGGTCCACGGCGATGCTGGGGAAGGTGAGGGCGTCGACGTCGTGGGGCTTGACTGGTGGCGGCGGGATGAGGAGAGGATCCACGAAAACTGATTTCGAGGGCCATGGAAAAAACTGATTTTTCCGATGGGGATGGGGAGAAGATCGGAGAAGTGGTGGTGGGGATGTTTTCGATCTTGACCATTTCTGTTTTTTTTCACATCTGGTTTTTTTTCTGGATCTGGTCTGGGTGTTGGTTGGGGTTGCAGGGGGAGCCATACAAGCTCCCATGGTGGTCCGGAGGGGTGGTGGCGGTGAAGGAGGAGGGGGTGGTGGCGGCTGCAGTGGGGTGGAGAAGAGATGAGATGACCTCATTAAGATGCAGAGAGAAGGTTTGGTTTTTCTCTTTTTGGTGATGATCTGACGGCAGTGGCAGCGGTGGTGGACGGTTGAGGGAGGCCGCGTAGGGAGGAGAGGGACATGGAGGTGAAGCCGTGGTCAAGCAGGTGGGGGGAGAAGTGGGGTGGGTTAGGGATTGTGTGAATAAAGACTGAGTTGTTCTATCTTTTTTTCAATTGATCTCGACCATTAATTTTTTAACAACAGATCCAGTGGCTACCAAAATTTCATGTAAGTTTTTTAAATAGTGGTTCATCATGAATCACCCACAAGGATGGTCCACCCTAGAACGAACCCTTAATTATATACGACTTTTAAAATTTAAATCCATATTTTTTTTTGGAAAAAAGGAGGTCATCAACCCGAAGATATTATTACGTAGAAATAAGCCGAGGGGTATAAATACCCATCAAGTCATGGTTGAGAGCATACAGGGGGTCTCTCATACAATAATAAACCCAAATCACCACTATTACAACCCATAGTGGCCAAAATGTCAGCACAAATGTTCCCTTCCCTATAAGTATGCAGTACACGGAATGCTTGAAACTTCTGCAGGAGCACTCTGATCCATCCATATTTTACTATAAGTCCACCTAGTAACTAGTATTGATGGTAGAGTAAAAAAAATTGTTATTGATGGTTGATTAAAAAAGTGTTATTAATGGTAACAAATTTTTTAATTACTGGAATAGTTTATGGTGCATTTTGATTGACTTATATAAAGTTTATTTAGAATTTTCTTTTGATATAAGCACTTGTGGGAATATTAAATAGAATTTATGAAATAGCTTGCGAGTGTCTCGTGAGTTGTTTTTGGTTTATTTTTATAATATCTCTAAAATAACTTACATTTTATGTAAAAATAGTTTAATCACATTCTTATTTCAATTATAAAAATGACTTATATATAAACTCTTATTCCATAAACATTTAATTAAGCTATTTACGCTGTATATATAGGGGTATATATATAAAAGTTGTTATACGATGGGTGATATTCTTGATTATTTTTTATTATTTTTACAAAAAGTGATATTCTTGAATCTTGAAATAAACACCTATATTTACCCCGCAAACACAAATAAAATAAAAAGTGGACTTTACCAGTTTTTTGAATCCCAGCCCGATAGTGCAGCGGCATGGGTTAGTGCAGCTTTCCGTCTCTGTACTAATTGGTCCTTCAAACGTTGCTGGTGCTTGACAAACGCGTGTGCATAACTCCCTCTGTGGTGTCTAACATTCGACGCATCCACCTTGTAGAAAACCGGTATCACGGTCCTTCCGTGTCTCTGCTTGCTTGCACTCGAGGATCATCGTGAGTTCATCCAAACACCACGTGGAAGAAGCATAGTGTTCGGAGAAAACGATGACATAAAACACTGGACTCTTCTTTCTATTGCCCTGCGAAGCGATGGGGATATCTCGTCTCCCCAAAATTAATAAATTTCTCTCCTTGCACTGCACCTCTTTGATTAATTTGCTCCTTCGCATAAGTACTAGTGCAACATATATGAACTTCTTGTTGTTGAGCCAAGATTATACATCGGCAATGTTATTTGGTACCAATTAGCAAATAGTAACACGAATTGCACGGATACTACTTACTAGTGTGTGGCAGTTTCTCATTAGTGTTTTAATCAAAAATAAAAAAAAAATTCATAGAGATAATTTGAGGGAAATCATGCCACCTGTTCTGTTTTTTATGGTGTTTTCATTGAAATAATTTTGGTAGTATACAAAAGCATTAGTCAAAATACATACATTAATAATACATGATTTCTTAATTTTCTCTTGCTGATGCGGGTGCAGCTCTTTCCCGGGAGGGAACGCTGTCAACTGTGAAACAGTAGGATATATTTGAGTAATTGAATTGGCTTTACCAAATGTGTCTACGAAGATCAAGATCAAAGTTTCTTCGTCAACCCCTCACCAAATGCGCCAAAATAAAAAAAAATATATCAAATCCAATCCAAAAAGGTAAAACGAAAAGAGCTCGATGGGTTCTTCTAATTAATTTCACTCATATAAAATATTTTTTTATTTTATAAAAAGCCACTAATGCAGCTAATTTTATAGCAAAGAAGAAAGAAAAAAAAAACACAAACAAAAAACAAGAACATGGGACATAAACCTAACCCATGAAAGCAAAAAACAGAGAAGCAAGACGGTAAAATAATAAACAGTTATGATTAGATTTTTTTTCCTTTACAACTGAATCATTATCATTATCATTACTAGTGGGGGGCAGGCACGCTGCACCCACCATTTAGTTTTTTTTTTTACAGTTATTTTTTATGAAAACAGTTTAAAAATCATTTAAAGGGTAGTTAATTTTATTAAGGTGGTTAATAGAAATTAGAGGGTAAAAATGTCCAAAAAATGTATACACCAAAAAAGGGATATCCCCTTTATAATAGTTATAGATAACAAACAATTATAAAGTGAATTTTAATAAATAAATGAGTACATGCACAATCATGAGAGTATCCACAATAAAACATTTCATTTTGGGGTATTTAAATGAGTTTAATTAATATATATCACTTATTTTTACCTTTTTGAACTTAAGCATTTCATAAGCATTTAACCTCTCATACCTAATTCTTCCAAAAAAATCTTAAATGGATTCCACCAATATCTCACATCATTACATTTCACCAATAACAATTTTTATTTTTTAATTTAACTTTTTTAATTTATAAAACAAGACATGATCCACCATACATTTAATGGAATAGTACTTAAGAGAAATGTTTAACTAAAACACCTATACTTAATAAGCACCATAAGAAAAATAATCTTCAATATATAGTTCTTAATAAACATTGATGCTTATTTGGTAAAATGTTTAATAAACATTTCCATTGAATATGCTCTAAGACTAACTGTTGATTATTATCAATCGTTGTGTTATGATTAGATTAATTGTTGTGTTACACCTCAATCAATAATTGAAATCTTTATTATTGAATTGACAAATCCGCTGCGCGTGAGAAACGTGCTTCCTCCTCGAATTGACCGGGAGATTGAGGCGTTATAAATTATAATCCATTTCTAAACCGGAAAAGGAAAAAAAATGCAGTGGTCGAGTAGTAAATGGACAACAATGTATGCTGCAATCTAACTTGGTGCTTAATTTGGTCAAAATTCAATTTTGTGTTTTGGAATTCCTACTAACGATTTTTCAAACACACTCTTAGTGATGTTGATAAAAAAAAACACACTCTTAGTGAGTCTGTTAACATATTAAAACAAAAAAAATTGCTAGCAACACACTAAAACGAAAATCAGTTGAGCCATTAGGATTGAACTTAAGGGCTAATATCACTACAGGAAAATTATTGAAGCAAAGTCTGCCATAAGCATTAGAGAAAGAAAAGCCAGAATAACATCAAGGCCCTTGTTTGGATAACAAGTTTATCTACTATTTATGGCATAAGCTGTATAAGTTATTTTTATAATCAAAGAAAAATTATAGTTAAACTTATTTTATATAAGCCATAAACTGTTTTGATAAGCTATTATGGGTAGCTTATGAAAAATAAGCTCAGAATAGCTTATGAATCAGTCATAAGCTGTGTTCATAAGCTCTGTATAAACCAATCCAAACAGGCCCCAAATCAAAGATTTTACAAGGAGTAAACAAACTCAACTCATACTTTGCTAAGGTGTCTGTTACTTGATTAACAAAGCGAATGGATACTTCGCATCAATGATATAGTGGAAAAAAATATCAACCTTTGGCGTGATGTGTTGCACTTGATTAGCCTCTCTCATCTTATGATGCACCTGAAATCAGGCATAGAGTATAGGTCCTCCCCTGGTTTCTGAAATCAACAAACAAAACAACCACTGAAGTCCCCACCCAGTAGATCTGTGTTTTCCTTTACAATACTGTCACGTGTTATATTTAATTATTACTACCTCCGTCCCTAAATATAAATTTTTTTTAACTAATTCACATTCTTTAAGAAAATCAGTTAAGTTAGTTAATAGCAATAAATTTGTCAATGATTTACTATACTTTTCCAAAACTAATCCTAACACTTATTATTATCTCTTTTCCCTTTTTTCTTTCTCATCACTTAATTAATGCATTGAAAAAGGTAGAGTAGTTAGGTAATCATAAAGGCATTTTAGTCAAAAAATAATTAATACAACTAATTTTTTAAAAAAATTCTTATATAAAGAGACTTTTATTTTTTTGTAAAAGTCCCTTAATGATCCAAGTCCACCTTTGCATTGGTCTAAACTCTAAACAAGGGAAATCAATGAGTAAATGGGCAAATTGTCCCCTGAAAGATGTAGGTTTTTGCAAGTAGGTCCCTGAAAGATGGAAATAAAAAAACCCGTCCCTGAAAGATGCCTCTCGCTGTCAAATTGGCCCATGACCACACTTCCGTTACCCAACTCCGTTAACGTTGCTGACGTGTCACGTTTTCTGACACGTAGGCTCACATGTAGCAGCCAATGTGTATTGCCACGTAGCCAGGACTAAAATGAAGGGTTTTTTTTAAATTTTAAATATCTTCATTTTTGCAATTTGGTCCCCCAAATCCCCATCTTCTTATTTCCCCCCATTTCTGCAACCTCAAAGCTGGAGGTAAGGCTCATGGATTTCTAAATCACGAAGCTTCAAGGATTTACAAACTCCAGCATCAACAAGGTTCAATGCAGCAAGGATCTCTAGCGCAACAGGATGAGCAAAATGGAGTAGGTGTAGTGCTTCGGGCGGAAGAAGAACGTTGTGGTGGTGACATACTGCAAGAGAGGGCGAGGCCTGATAAAGATCAACGGTTGCCCGATCGAGCTGGTGGAGCCTGAGATCCTGTGGTTCAAGGCTTACGAGCCTATCCTCCTCCTCGGAAGGAGTCACTTCTCCGGCGTCGACATACGCATCCGCGTCAAGGACAGTGGCCACACCTCACAGATCTACGCCATCCGTCAGAGCATCGCCAAGGCACTCGTTGCCTTCTACCAGAAGTACATCGATGAGCAGAGCAAGAAGGAGATCAAGGACATCCTCGTCTGCTACGATCGTACCCTCCTTGTCGCCGATCCCCTTCGCTACGAGCCCAAGAAGATTGGTGGTCGCGATGTCCGTGCTAGGTTCCAGAAACCTTACCATTGATTCCTATTCTCACTGTTACTCCAATTCCCTTTCTTTCCCCTTTCCCCCTTTATGTTGTTATGGATCAATTCTCAGTACACTGCACTTTTTGTTAAGGTCAAGTTCAGGTTTTGATCGCAATTATAAAACGATTTTTATTGTTAATTTAGACATGTCTGTGATTTGTGTGGATGTTTTTTACTTTTTGCGTTTTTTGGTATTATGATAATATGATATGTCTCTGCTCGGTTCCCTAATTTTCTGAGGGAAATTACCTTCATCTTTGAGGTTGCAGAAATGGGAGAAATGGGGAAGAAGGGGATCTAGGGATTTGGGGGACCAAATTGCAAAAATGAAAATATTTAAAATTTAAAAAAACCCTTCATTTTAGTCCTAGTTATGTGGCAATACACATTGGCTGCCACATGTGAGTCTGCGTGTCAAAAAACGTGACACGTCAGCAACGTTAACGGAGTTGGGTAACAGAAGTGTGGTTAGGGGCCAATTTGACAGTGAGAGGCATCTTTCAGGGACCGATTTTTTTATTTCCATCTTTCAGAGACCTACTTGCAAAAACCTACATCTTTCAGGAGGTAATTTGTCCATTTACTCGGAAATCAATATTGCTTTCTAGTTTCTACCTACTGAGACAAGCGAAGGGGCTAGGAGGACAGGAAGCATAAAAAGTCAATTCTACCCCCGTCGCTCTGTTTTCCGTTTTCTACTACCTCGTCTCGTCCCCCTGTTTTTGCTTTGCTTTAGTATTTCACTTCACTTCCCCAACAACAGCCGCCAAGACATTCCACACTTTCTCTCTCTCTATAAGAGTAAGAGTAAGTACTCAACCCAACCCAACCCACCACACTCTCTCTCTCTCTCTATCTCTAACTAAACCTCCGATGGCAGCATCACTATCTCTTTCGCGGCACACCCACCTCTTCTCCTCTACCCTCCAGACCCGGCCCAAGCCCAGATACGCGGGCCCGGGTAAGATCCGAATGTCCCTCAAAGAAGACGGACCCTCCATCGCGGTGGTTGGGGTGACCGGCGCCGTCGGTCAAGAGTTCCTCTCCGTCCTCTCCGACCGCGACTTCCCCTACCGCTCCATAAAAATGCTGGCGTCGAAGCGCTCCGCCGGCCGCCGCATGACGTTCGAGGAGAAGGAGTATGTGGTGGAGGAGCTGACGGCGGAGAGCTTCGACGGCGTCGACATTGCTCTGTTCAGCGCCGGCGGGTCCATCAGCAAGGAGTTCGGGCCCATCGCGGTGGATCGGGGGAGCATAGTGGTGGACAATAGCTCGGCGTTTCGGATGGACGAGAAGGTTCCACTGGTGATCCCTGAGGTGAACCCTGAAGCAATGCACAACATCAAGCTTGGAATGGGAAAAGGTGCCCTTATCGCCAACCCCAATTGTTCCACCATTATTTGCTTAGTCGCAGCTACCCCTCTTCATCGACGCGCCAAGGTTCCAACCTTTTCTTATTTATCTATATATCTTCGTGTGAATCCATGTCTCACTTTTTGAATCAATTGCCAATGACATGTTCGATTCTCAGTTGCAAAGGTGCTTTTGGATCTAAAACTACCTTTCTCTAAAAGTAACTCTGTAGTTACTTTGGATTCAAACATATTTTTAGAATCTTCTAATGGAAAACCAAACATGCACCAAATTGGTATGTGGTGGTAAATTAGTGTTTTTTTTTTTCTGGTCTGGGAATGGTATTTTCTTGTTTACAATTCATTTATTCTTATAGTGTTTGATTGGGGGTACTGTTTTGGTGTCATTTTAGTGTGATTTTATAATTATGCTTCCTTTGTAGTGTATGTGTGATTTGATAAATGTTGCAGGTGTTACGTATGGTTGTTAGTACCTATCAAGCTGCTAGTGGTGCTGGTGCTGCTGCCATGGAAGAGCTTGAGCTGCAAACTCGTGAGGTTTGCTTGCTCTATCTCCATAGCCTGTTGTTAGCTTTGTTCATATTCTGCTATTTTCGTAGTCCTTAATCACGGTTTGAATTTTTTTTTTCCATTTTAAGGTATTGGAAGGAAAATCACCAACATGTAACATATTTAAGCAACAGGTTTGTGCTTCCCTGTGTACATCTCTTGTGATCAGGGGTTCGAGAACTGCTTTCTGATAAAGTTGTTATTTTTGTAGTATGCTTTTAATCTGTTCTCGCACAATGCACCTGTTCTTTCAAACGGATATAATGAAGAGGAAATGAAAATGGTCAAGGAGACAAGAAAAATCTGGGTAAGTTGTCTTGTTTATTAACTTTTTTTTTCTTCTTTCACATTATGAAATTCCTATACCTTGCTTATATTTCGCTGTATACTTTTGCAGAATGACAAGGACGTTAAAGTGACAGCTACGTGTATACGAGTTCCTGTCATGAGGGCTCATGCTGAGAGTGTCAACCTTCAGTTCGAGAGACCCCTTGATGAGGTAGTTTACGTCATTATACTATCTGTCTCTATGTCATAGCCAAAAGTGGACATGGCTTTTCATTAAAAAAAATGGATACAGCATTTTATCCCAGATCTAGTACTCTATCCTAAGTCCAGTACTCCTATCTCACGACTGATTTATTCCATGTTTTTAAAATAATATTTTTCCCCTCCGAAAATGAGACAATAAAATGTGTTTTCTTTGGCGTTTGATGGTTTGTAGTAGGATTCAAATTGGTACAGCATTATGCGTTCATAAAATTTTACTTATGTTCATTTTGTTAAGCTGAGTCTCTTTGAATTCCTTTATTGAAGTTTGTTGATGAGGTCAGTTATGGACACTGAGGAGGCTGGGTGTGCACAGCTTAATTCCATCTTATGTTTGATCATTTATCAATTTTTCGGAATGTCAAGGATAACTGGCTTTTTGATGTAGAGTGATTAGTGTTTGCATGCTAGCTTTTGAACTTTTGACGACTGAGGTGTGTGATATTCTGTGAGTTGCTAGAATTAGTTTTAGGATTGTAACCTAGTCGACTTTTCACTTGTCATCAATCAAGAGTTGATGATACAGGATGGATAAGGCTTTTTCTGTATTAAATTCAGACTTATCATATATGTATAGACAATTCTACAAAGTCTGTTTTATTAACAAAATTGTGCAATGTGTGCAACCTTGATAACCGTTGGGCATATAATTTTGCATCGTTTATATAGGTCTTTGGGCTTATGATTTATAGATACTAGATAGTCCTGTAGAGGAACACTGCTGATGGATTTTTATGATGATGGAGAATGAAGAATAATGGACTAAGAGTATTGTTCTGGGCTCACAAAGCAACAAACAATCATTTCTTGGGCATTAGCATTCCTTTTCTAATGATAAAACTCGACTTTGAACTGTTGGCTTATGCATTGTTGTCATTTCTTGAGGATCTTTGTTGTTTCCTTTTCTTTTTTCAGTGGTATGAAACAGCAAATCTTCATGATTTTGTGCATTTTATGTTTGGATTTGGAATGACCCTATTCAACTCTAAGCAGGATCCTGTCATTTTGTGCATTACTTTCCTCAGGACACTGCAAGAGATATTTTGAAGAATGCTCCAGGTGTAGTGGTTATTGATGACCGTGAATCCAATCGATTTCCTACTCCATTGGAAGTGTCAAATAAGGATGATGTTGCTGTCGGCAGGATTCGCCGTGACCTGTCTCAGGATGGGAATCAAGGGTAATTTCTTCCAAGGCAATTTATTATATAAATTTTCAATTACACTTTTATCATAAGCATTTTACATCAATGGTGGATATGCACACAGGTTGGACATATTTGTATGTGGGGATCAAATTCGTAAAGGAGCTGCACTTAACGCAATCCAGATTGCTGAGATGTTGCTATGAGTTCTGATATTTCAAGGTTGTGGTACTTCATCAGTTTTGTATCTGCTAGTTGGAAGCTGTTTTTCATTATTTTTGTGAGGTTTAAATAGTCTAAAGGTCTTTTTCAAGGATGTGGTAATGCACTAGCTCGAAACATTTCTAATATTGGTTATGACAATGGAGATATTATCTAATGCTCTTTGATTTTTGAGCAAGAACATATGGAAAGCGATAATTACGCATACCAAATGTCCGGTTCCTCTCCCACGACGATGGGGAACTAAACCCGTGGTGCTATTTAGGCATTCAACCGAACCAGCAAAATCGAAATCAAAGTTACTTCTGCCCCATCAAAACTCAATTCGTAATAGCAAGAGGTACACTTTTCCCGTGGTTTAATTCAAAATCTTGATCCTTCGTGGTTTAAAACTGAATCCTTTTTAAAAAAAATTGCATCCCGAATAAACATTGACGAAAAAATATATTTAATAATTTTGATTATGTAAAATTGATTCAATCAAAATGAAGTTTGAAATAAAGTATATGTTTAAATGTTTTTATTCTAAAGACATTTGTGGTAAAACTTAATATAAGTTTTTCAATTTAATGCAAAAACTACATTTTATCACTTTTAAATAATCAAACTAAAATTTGGAAACAATCAATTATGTAATAACCAAACGTATATATTTACACTAAAATTGACAAGATAAAATCAACTCTTGCCACATAAAATGAGAAAAACAGACGGCCTAAGATCCTAAACCCTAAATTTTCGATGACCCAAAACTCGGAACAATTGTAAATTTAACACTGGGAAAATAAGCAAATGATCATTTCCTTATGATTTAAAATATAAACAGAATTATTTATTAACAATGTCGTTCAACTATAACGAGTATTCCTATAAACATCGAGTAAGAAACCGCATGGGGCAAATAGTTTTGAATTAAACAGGATAAATAATTACTTAATAGTGAACAACTATCTATAAGGGCGATTATAGCTTTAAGCATAGAAAAAAGGTAGTTAAAAAAAGTACGGAATTTTATAACAAATAATCTCCGCCACAACTATAAAAAGTTATGCGAGACTTGATAAAACAGTCGATCTTTACATGTTAAAACTAACTATTTCATACATTCATTGGATGTACACGTTAATGCGTACATAATTGAAAAAGAGATCCGCGCATTCGTTTAATAGTTCTCGGGCATCGTCTACATCAAAATACCTACCATGATTCTGCATCCTCCGCCAATATCTCCACATATCAATAAATTTTAAAGAAAGTCTAACCAGATATAGTTATCAAGAATTCAAGATAACAAAAAGGCAAATGCTACAGAGGAAATCACTTCCACAAGTTGATCGAGAAACTTGCTTATTTGGGGTTCCTGAGAACAATGATGACAGAATCTCCACGGAGGAACATTTTACTGATGAATCTATCCTTGTTGACTGGCTGAGCCTTTTTCTTTCCTTTGCCAGTCTTGGGCACCTGATTGTACATGCAGACCGTTTAGCAAATGGTACAATCGAAACAAGTAAAATCCAAATAAACAAAAGCATACCTCAGTCCACATTTCCCGGACATTTTCAAGAACCATGTTGCAGTGCCTATCAAAAGCCCTGACACGACCCAGAAGCTTTTTGTTGTTCCGGCAATTTATCAGTACCTGCACAAGTGTTTTGGGTAAAACCATCCATCAAATAAACTTCTGGGCCTGCCTTAGAACCCATAGTACTATGATATAAAAACAAAACATACCTGGGTATTATTTTTAACACTCATCATGAGTACAGATAGCGGTCCAGTGTTGAATTCCTCTTCCTCGTTCTTACTGGGGGCCTGTTAAAGTTATGTCAACTTGATAAGGTATTAAAGAATACTAAACACCCAACTAATATCAAAAGCCAAAAACAGTGCTATAGGAAAACCTATCTATTATGCAAAATGAGTTAAGATGGGTAAAACTAAAATTCCATCAATAAAGGACATGTTCCTTCCATGTGATAACAAATCACAAAGATTCCAATTGGGTAAAGACATTCAATTGGGTAAAGACATTCAGCAGACTAGGCTGTGTAGAACATCATGCCATACTTTCTTAAAATAAATAATAAATATCCTTAAAAAATAAAAGAACTTACATCCTCTTCCATTGGCCGGCTAGAGAAGAAAAAACAAGGAAAAAAAATAAAAAATGTTAGTATGTAATTAGAAAGCAGCAACTTTTGTAATAATAATATCAATAAAATTCACAAAGTGAACAGTAAGA
Organism: Glycyrrhiza uralensis; assembly: GCA_030159175.1. Taxonomy (NCBI): domain Eukaryota; kingdom Viridiplantae; phylum Streptophyta; class Magnoliopsida; order Fabales; family Fabaceae; genus Glycyrrhiza; species Glycyrrhiza uralensis. The sequence continues at coordinate 58,365,681 of BRZY01000003.1, forward strand.
GAATCAATACCTCATTTTGGAAGGAACTGCAGGGAAGTTGCGATATTCCCCTAATAAATCTGAAACTGACATATGCAAGAGCATCAATCAAATGATAAAATGAAATAAGAAACAAAGAGACTGAAGAATAAAATTTTAAACAAGCTCCAACAATAAAAATATCATAACAAAAACATGAGAAAAAGAAGCCAGGGCACAAAGGGAAGGGGAAGAATAACATAAACAAGCCTCTTCAGTTCAGGTCTCCATTTAATTTCCGCATGGGCAACTCAGAAGAACGAAAGTTATTTTTTGATCATCCTCAGAGGCTATTTAAATGGTCCCAAGGCAGGACAGACTTCAGAAGACAGGACTTGCACAAGAAGAAAAGCCAGACCAGAAATATAGCTATAAGCAAACAAGAAACCATCCTACCATCATCAAGCTTAAATTAAAACAGCTAAACAGCATACACAAAAGACTGATCATTCTTAAAGGGGATAGAAAGGGAAGAGTAAGAAAAACATTAACAAGCCTCTTCAGTTCAGGTCTCCATGTAATTTCCGCATGGACAACTCGGAAGAACGAAAGTTATTTTTTTGATCATCCTCAGAGGCTATTTGAATGGTCTCAAGGCTGGACAGACTTCAGAAGACAGGACTTTAACAAGCAGAGGAACCAATCCAGAAATACAGCTGTAAGAAAACAACAAACTACCATACCATCAAGCTTAAATTAAAATAGCCAAATAGAGTACACAAAAGAGGAAGACAACATAAGAAAAGCCTCTTCAGTTCAGGTCTCCATGTAATTTCCGCACGGATAACTCGGAAGAACGAAAGTTATTTTTTGATCATCCTCAGAAGCTATATGAATGTTCTCAAGGCAGGACATACTTTTAAAAGACCGGACTTAAAAGGACTTAAACAAGCAGAAGAGCCAATCCGGAAATACAGAAGTAAGCAAACAAGACACTATCCTACCATCAAGCTTAAATTAAAACAGCTAAATAGAGTAAACAAAAAGACTGGTTAAAGGGGACAGGGCAGGAAGAGGAACACAGACATAAGAAAAGCCTCTTCAGTTCAGGTCTCCATATAATTTCCGCATGGACAACTCGGAAGAACGAAAGTTATATTTTCTGATCATCCTCAGAGACTTTTTGACTGGTTTTGAAATGACAGGACTTACCATGAAAAATGAAATTAAGACCATAAAGGGGGTCCCCAATAAACCTCTTCAAAATAACAATAGTTCAAACCAAGTTAAGATGGTTCGGTAAAAAATTAAGAGGAAAAACACAAAACATGGACACTTGTTTTTCTCAGAAACTCGAAATATAAAATAGCTCAAAAACCCTATCTAGGAGTTGCTTCCCCTAACCATCTACTAGAAACCTCAGATCTTGGGATTCTAAACAGGCAGTAGCAACATGATTTTTTTTTTTGGATCAAATTCGAACTCAAAACAAACAGGGTTCATGAAGCAAAAGGCAAAGAAGAATAAACACCGACACAGGCAACGGAAATTAAACACGAAAGAAGCATAGTCCAGAATCAATGGCAGAAATGCACATACAGGAGCATAGATTCGAAAACAGAAGCATGAACCTCGAGTAAAACGAGCAAGTAGACCAGTAGAAGCAACATACCTCAATCCAGAGGACGAAGATCTGAAATTTGAAAGGTACGAGCTCGAAGACTGTTTCTGATCCATCCCGCTCAGTACTTTTTATACTGTGAAATCGCAAAAACCCTAGTCGAAGCAATTTTTGTTTTTTTGTTTTTAACAGTTTTTTTGGTCAAATTGTTTTTTTTTTGGTCAAGGGTCAAATTGTTTTTAACAGCTCAAAACCCTACTCGCATGGGAAGGCCCATTTACCGGGGTCGGTTTGGGCAGCCCAGAACAGCTTTTATCAAAACCCAACTAGCCTGGATGTTTCGACCAAAAAAAAAACTAGCCTGGATGAGACTGTTGGGTACAGGCATTTGTTGGAACAGCTTTCGTGACTTTTTATTTTGTTAACTTAATATTTCAATTGGTCTCTATCTCTCAACCTTCCCTCTACTTTTCACTTCCTCATTCACGAAAAAAGGAGGTAATTTTGGATCATTTTTTGGTTTGAAATCACCTCTTTATATTTTTTTTTTATCTAAATAAGTGATTTTTTCACACAGAGATAGTTTTTTCTTTTGTGTTTTTTCGTGTTTTCGTCGTCTGCGTGCGGCGGTGTTTTGTTCGTCGTCTTGGTGCGGCATCGTTTGGTTTTCCATCTTGTTGCGGTGTTCATTTGGTTCAAATTGGCAGGTGTTGAGATTAGTTAATTCAGTTGTATTGAGTTAGTTTCCATTTGTTAGTTAGTTAGTTAGTAATAAGTGGAGTTTGTTATTGCTCTTAGTGTGCAAAGCAACTTCCGTGTGGGTAAAAGCTAAGTACCCGAGCGATGTGGGACTAGCTGTGCAAGTGTATAAAGTGATAAACCGAAAGTGAAATAAAATTAGAGTGTGCAAGTGTGGAAAGTGACTTCCACCATTTTTTGTAAAAAGCTTTCTCTTCTCTCAATCTCTCTATCTTATTCCTGAGTGTATGTGTTTTCTAAACTGTGAGGGTGTGAGGGTTTTCTCCAACAGTAGATAAGTTTTGATCCATTATAGATTCAATCAAGACTTGGCATCAACGTTACAAATCCGAAGGCATGGGTATTTCGGTCACTTTGATTTTGTCACATTTGTAGGCATTTTGCCGTGTTATGCTATTAACCTGGGTGCTGTGAGTTTGTTCGTAGATTCATCCTTTTCGATTTTTAGCAATGTTGAATTTGTGTTGTTTTCGATGTATTTTACCAATTTGAATGAATGAATATTTCTTTTAGTAAAAAAAAACTTAATATTTCAATGAAAGACAAAAAAAATTAATATTTCATTGCAAAAGTGATAAATAATAGGCAGATATTTGTAATCATACATAAACATTTATACCAAACTTATCTAGTATCTTCCTCCCAACAACAAACAATTTTTTTTATATAAGGTACATAGTATGTGATTTAGCAAAAAAAAATATTAAAGAATTAGGTTTCTATTCCCATTCTCCCGTATGGGCTGGCTCTGTTATTGTACCCATATATTATATTATATTATATATATATACATACAATATATACAACATAGGCAATGAGTAGTTTAGTTAAGTGGGGCCTAGTTAAGTACCCCAAAAGTGCCAATAAATCTTAGTGAAGTTCACAAACCGATGTTAAAACTGAGCAGCAACACTTTGCTCCCCGAAAAAAAAAATTACTTTGACCAATTTTTTTTTTACTTATTTTTCATTTTTTTGACTAATTTTACATTAACATAAGAATTTTTAAAACCCGACATAAAGCCTCAAAATATTATTTTGTTACACAAGTTAATTCCTGAATTAAATTGAATATATTGTAGTTAATGACACTGTCATTCAGGATATTACCGGTTTTCTTTCTCTAGTAGCATCCTAACGTGAAATATAAATTCTTAAAGAATCAAAACTAATATCTCATAGATTTGATGTTGCGTCTAAGAATCCATGAAATAATGCAAAATACGTAAGATGTATTAGTCCATACAACAGCAAGAAACAATCGAATTACTAGTAGCAGTGGCAGGGCCAACCTTTAACGGGGACGAAGTAACCATATGTGGGACAACCGAATTCCTTGTGATAACTAGTTACTCTCGAATCGACTAAATTTCAGATTTTTTTTTTACTAAAAAAAGTTATTGTAACAAGATTCAATTTGGTACCCCTGAAGAAATATAGATTACACTTAATATACAAAGAGATGTACACACAATAGAATTCTTTCTTCCTTTCTTGAATTTACTGGGGAGAAAATTCAACAGTGGAAAACTTTGACCTTATTGGGGAAAACAAGGTCAGAAGACCTCTAAGGTTCCTACTCCTCAGCCCGCACATACTGGGGTTTCCTTAATCCAGTGAAAAAGTTCCATTACAATACCTGCAATATTCAAACAAACAAAATTACAACTCGTCTTCTCAGTCAGTTTGTACTGTAGATACTCAAGGTCCACTAAGTTTGGTATAGTGGGAATTTGTTATTGTCAAAAAACCTCCCAGATCTGCCAAGTTTGGTCCCTTAATTTAATCGTTCACTTCTGTTATGAAGGTGGGAGGAGGTACTCACGAGACCCAAAGCTCAAGGAAACAAGTTTAAGTAGGAAATTGTTGAAATAGTCAATAACTAATAATCCTAATCCAAACAACTCATAATTTGCAGATAGAGTAACGGCAAGAGAAAAAAAAAAAAAAAAGAATACCTGAGAAAGATATTTTTCACCTAGGTAAAGTAAAAGTTAACTTGAAATCTCGACGATTATAAAGATTTTTCCATTTTTCAGCTTTTTCCCCTTTGCGTCAGTCTCATTATAAGGATAAAATTTATACATGGCAAGTACACTATAAAAAACATTAATGATAGGAGACCAATTGAATACCTGTTGCTAAACTTCTCAACAGCATCTGAGGCATATAGAAGGGTTTCATTGGCTTTCTCTAGAACCATGTAAAGCTCCTTCCCTCTTGTGACTCGGGAAATAACCCAGGCATTATTTTTTGCTCTAATGCACACCTCTAGATCTTTCTCACAACTAGAGCCATCTAGTTTTGCTCGACTCTTCTCCAACTCAACCTCCTGCCTAAGCTTATTCATAGCAAGCAAGGACTCCTGCACCAGGTATAAAAATAAATCAAAGTTTAAACTGTTTCCAACTTTCGAGTTAGTTAGTTCTTAGGCAATGAGAGCACTGGTGTGGTGACAAGTACATTACTGTGCCAACCACCAAGCCGTGCCATTAGAAGTTTGAACTCTAGAGTAAGGTTGAACTTTGAATAACAAGACATATCTTTCAATTTATAACATGCATATCACATATTGAATAAAAAAACTAATGGAAAATGGAAATCAGAATACAGCCCAATGCCAACAGCACACCTTAGTTAAAGTTGTAACCTTTGTTGCTGGAGAAGCCCTGGAAACATTTCTATCACCATCCACTAATAAATAGCGGTACCCACTGACATGATACGCATTCTCACCACCCCATCCTTTAGATAGTTTCTCTTCAACTTTTAATATCTTGAGTGATGCCTGATGCATTCAGCAAAGAAAGAGATGATGTTTAGGAAAAAGATACGTTTGCAAAATATCTCATATTTCAATTTCATATGCATCTCAACTTAAGAACCATTGTGCATTCGCAGCATTGTCAATCAACCAGATTATAAGATCAACGAGCAGAAGAAATAGGAATCCTGGTCACTAATGAGCATTTGGCAGCAGATAAAAAAACAGGCACTACAAAAAATAGACACGCTGAGGAGTATTTTAGAAATTTCCAAGTACTCTGCCTGATGAACACATGTGATAGCAGATGTGTCACTACCAGACATTTGGAGTTCAATTGATGATTAGTATAACAAAAATAAGCACGTATTATTTATTTCTCTTCTGAAGCACTATATTACTATCCTTGTATAGTTAACATCAATATCGACAAGTGGTTGAAAAGACAACCATTTATCCAGTTATCCCATTTCCCCAGTTCTCTGCATCTTCAACATGACACATAAAACTATTGCATAATTTATTACAGAGGACACTAATGCAAAAAGGCAAAAAAATTCTATGAGCATTTATTAACAACTTTCCTCAAATATATGACTCCTTATATACTGTCTGATATCATAATCATGCACAAAAAGCAATACAAAAGTAAGATACAGGAAAAAAAACAAAATGGCACTACATTACACTAGCAGAATAATCCACAATCCTCTCTATTCTTTCATGTTGCTGTTACTAATCGACACAAACAAATCTTAATAAAACTACAACAGAATTCGATATGATAGTATAACACAGACAGTAACAAAAAATTCAAAAGAAATATTAAGGCTGTGCTTTGATAGAGAGGTAGGTGGCACAAGAAAGGGAAATGAAAAGTAAAGTTGTTCACTCTTCCGTATTTACGAATTCTTTTCCATAAAAGGGAACAGAACAGAAGGGGAAACAAGTAATCCCCCAAGACATGTTTAGGCATAACACCGCACCAAATAGGGATCCCATCAGTGCAATGTAGCATGCAAGGAGTTGAACCCTAAACAAAATTTAATACAATGGTAAACACCAGAGTGTTCTGTTTCACTATGCGTCAATTCATATTATGTGTAAAAACTTCATGAAATTCATTAGGAAACAAAATATTCACTATAATAGAAACTAACATTTTCAAGAACTTGCTGCTTCACTGCCGACACACCTTGTTCCCCATTTGGTATGGAGGATACGGGAATAAGAAGCACCAAAGTAAGGCTTCTATGCTGATAAGCACAGAGATACATTCTCTCCCCAGTCTGTTGAATCCAAACTGTTGGAGTAGCAAACACCCATGTACCAACCTCTGCACCCCATAAATCAGTGACAAGATAACCATCTTTTCCTTTGGACCATTTGCCAGTCTGTAAGGGCCTCACAACATGATAGTTGTTATCCTCACCAGGGGATGCATCAGGTGAGCCATAAAAATTTTCAGGCATAGCGTTTGGATGGACCATGTTAGTCTCAGTGACAACATTAGCTGCAGTATTTCCTTTCCGTAGATAGGACCAGGAACTTGCTCCAGAAGATAGAGCCCGTGGAGTCAACCTTAGCACAGCATATGTGAACAAATTTATGGTGTCATCCTGACAAAAGAATCAAAAGTCAAGATTAATGAGTAACTAAATGAATGAGCAAGCAACATGCCCAGTCAAATTATGCGATGAAAAACCAAAACTGTACTTGAAAGTTTAACCATACAGGAGATAGGGTTGTAGACACCAGCAGGTCTTGAAATAAAATCAAAGAGTAGCAGGGAGTGTTTCCAGCAGAAGATTCGAGCACATTAACAAGCGACTGCCAAAACAAGAAGAAATCAATAAACTGGAATTCCAGTAACAGGCCAAACTTCCTTTCCTTTTTCATCAAAAATAAAATGAGAAAGAGTGGCGCATAGAGACAGAGATACAAATAACACATGATATTACCAATCACCAGTACACCCAAGATAAAGAGGATGCATGAAATAACTTTAAACATAAAATAGAAATAAAAAAATCTAAGCTCTATTGTCCTAATTTTAGATAACCTTTGTAGTTTTTCATATCACAACTTAAAACTTATCTAACCTGAACCTCAATCGCAGCCTCCCGACCTATTGTCAGCATCTGCACAGTTCCACGTTCCTTTAAGCAATCGCGGAATGATGGTAGAAGGAGCTTTTTCCCAACAAGAAAATCTGCCTCAAATAGAAAATTCATAATTAAGTACGAGAGACAGCAACTTCAGCACCAGTCAAGCAGCACATATCCAAAGGAAACCATTTGATACAGCAACTTCACCATTACCACAGCAGCAATTATCCCACGGAGACCGCTTTTTACATGCTGACAATTATGACTTTACAATGAAATATTTTGAATCATAACTCCAGTGAAAAATTATGATTTATCAAATTCACAGGAATGCTTTTGTATGATGACTTACCCCGTAAATAATCCATGATAAAGGAATGCAAATGGCGTCTTATGAGTCCTCCACCAGGTTCTTTCTCCAGCATTGCTCTTATAGATCCATGAAACATCACAAAAAGCGAGTGAACTTCCTTGAGAACTTTTCTTAATGCATCATCTCTCCATATAGGTTCTGAATCATTGCTTTTCTCCACCACCTACAAGGCATGAAATTGCATGCAGGTGAAGCAATATTGTGATAACATCTAGACTCAGTAATCCAAGTATAAAAAATCACGAATTCGACCCAGTTATAAATATAAATATTTGTGACAACATCTAGCACATAATTTTTTGCTCAATAATGCCAGGTTGCTAACTATCACCAATCTATCCTTTTGGCTATTGAAATTGAGTCTTTCACTCTCCTGAATAATCTGAGATATAACTAATCGAGTGAAGCCAGAACATAAGAATTCACATACACCAATTCTAACAATTGAGATTCACTAACAAATGTGGTATCCGAAGAAGATGGAAAAAAAAAGGGCAAATGAACATCCTAAATGCACAAGTAACACGACAATTCAACAATATTAAAATTTAAGTATTTAAAAGAAGAGAGGGAGAAGTGACGGACCATGACCATCCATATATCGGGTTCGGCCTCGTGGAAAACGTGAGAGTGTCTTTCAGCTTCGATGACCTCGCAAGCAGCCTCTGGAGAGAAAATCCTGCAATTGAACAGAAGAAGCATATATATAGTAGAAAAGGGAACCGATGAATGAATGAATGAATTGATGATTAATGATAAGCGGGTACCTTGTGAAAGTGATGAGACCTTCACTGAGACCGATGACGGAGAGTTGCTTGGAGAAGGGCAAACCGGCGGGGAAGAAGAACAGAATCTTGTCGAGCTCTTGCCCTTCGTGTTGACCTCTCCTCAAATCAAATATGCATAATTGTATCGATTCGTTTGAATTTGAAGACAACCCCATTCCCTTTCCCTTTCCCTTCCAAACCCTCCACTCGATCCAGTCTTCACCTTCCCTTCTAGTTCTACTCCCTACTGGTACTCTACTCCCAAAATCATTTTCCCCCTTTTTTATTTTCCAAAAAGGTGGCTTCTAGTGTGAGGGGCCTCACAAGGTCTTCACTGGTGAGGGGCCAATAGACACTATTAGATATAATAGTAAAATACTTGAACGGCTGAGATCGATTTGAGTGACCTATTGATCACCTGATATTTTAGGTTGTCGAAATAGTTGCAATTTGATCCCTTGATTTGCTAAAATTCACGTTTTGAACTCATTATGGCATTATGTATCTTATCCATTCTCCTTTTTTTTTTTTGTAACTGTTAACATCCAAATAAATTATCCAGCGTCAACAATAATATCTTCTCCATTCTCTCTCTTCCTCCTTTACCCAGAAAAATCAATCCAGAAAATTAACATTCTATCAAAACTTTACCCAAAAAATCAATCTAGAAGAAAAAAAGAACAAAATAAAACCAAAATAGATCCCAATGAACAATAACCAACCCAAATTTTTCCGGCCAAATTCTGGCCACCGTTGCCTCCTTTCACCAAATCAACCCGATAAACCTTCTTCCCATCTCCTCTATTAAAGCATCCAATTAATTTTTCATTTGAATCACATCGGGCCACTGCAATTGGGATGCCCATGGCTGCGGTGGCCCTCTCCCTCAAGCACGTGCGCTCTCAGATTTTCTACTACTGTAGAAACGACACTGCCTTGGTCCGCTCTCTGTCACCACCGCTTGCCGCCGTGATCTTGTCAACATCGTACTGCGCTGGTATTGTTGTTCATGATAAACAATTGTCCATAGAAACTGAATGAATGTGTGTTCACCAAAAAATACAATGAAGGGTCTTTGAATTTTGGGATGCAAAATAAAGGGGATGGGGTTGTTCAGAGAGAGAGAAAACGAAGGAAAACATCTCCATCAGACCTGGCCTTGAGTGATGGCAGACGAGAGGTGGGGGCAGGGGTGACTAAGGAGAAGGTGTCAAAAAGATGAATCTTTTAACTTTTGGGTCAAACTTTTTAAAATTAAAAATAGATAAAGGATTAAAAAATAATGTGTTTTGCATTTGTGTCCCTTCTCATGTGAATGATCGCTCACCTTGAGAAAGCCTTGTTCACTGGATTCAGAGCATTATTTGTTTTTGGAAAATCACCTAGCTGTACTATTTTGCAATTTCACTTCATTTTATATTTTTGACACGACAAACTTTAATATTATAAACTGTACCCTGTATTACCTGCAACTATAGGTAATTTCGATCCCTTATCGGTGAGGGCCTTGTGAGGCCCCTCACGCTAGACGCCACCTTCCAAAAAACCAAACTATCGTACGTGAGAGCTGTAAGAAATTATTTAGTAATCATCATGCCCGTATCCATAAAACTTAATGAATTATTAAGCTTATAATGTCACTTACTTAACATTTCTCAAATCTCAACAACTAGTTTTGTACAAGTTGAGATCATCTCTATTTATTTTTTTTATTATTATATTTTTAGGAAGAATAAATGATATAAATGTAATATATAAATAGTGAAAAGTGTCATTTATTGTATTTATTCCCCTAAAAACATAGTAATAGAAGAAATAGAGAAAAAAAATAAATAGAGAGAATTCCAATTCATTTCGTATCCGTCCCATTTAAGAGTTTATAAAATTGTTATGTTTTTATTTTTTTTATAATATTAGTTATTTTTATTTTATTAGAACTCATATTTTTACCTTTTAAAAATAATTTTAATTTATTGATCATTTTTCTAAAATATTTTTAAATTTATATTCTTTATATTTCGCTTGCATTTACAAGTATTCATTTAACATATGGGATATTTGTTAATTTCCTATTCTGGAAAGTATTTTGTTATTAAATTTTTACTAATATATTTAAACTTTCCTTTATTTAAAAGGTATTTATAAACAGGTAAAATAAAATATAAAAAATATTAAATTTATTATATAAGAGTATATCTTTTTCCCTACACACAGTCTTTTTTTTTGGTCAACTCCCTACACACAGTCTGGGTCACACTCAATACAACATACCTAATGGACCCAACTATCTTCCACACAGTTTGATTTTAATTATTTTCGTTCCCTCCTTTCTTTCATCAACTCTCCTCTTTGATATTCAATATTTTTTTCTTGGTTATAGAATAAAAGAAAATGTGCAATTTTAGTTACTTAACATTTGCATTTTTTTTTATAAAATTTGTATTCCAGGCTCGATGATTATAAGCGAACACTTACAGTTATCAACAAATGGGGTAAACTGTAGAAGTTCATTCAGCTAACAAATTGTAGAAGCTCACACACAATCTTCTAGATTGAGAGATCGGGCTTTCTGATGCAGACCATTATGAAAGTTGTGCCTTGAATTGATGTTTGATTTTGTTTAAAACTCATGATCTGTGCTATTTTATTTGTTTTATTGAATTGGCTGCAATCTTGTCGAAAACAGCTTCGGCAAGAGTCAATGTTTATTAACCGTTTCCTAAGCAAAGGATACTTCAAGGACCAAAAGAAACCTCCAAATTGTTGGAATAGACTCCCCCACATTAGCTCCCAAGATAGATGAAAACCAGACACACAACAGGTCCATCATTTATCAATTTTGGTTAGTTCAGTTTTGTCCTTGCTATGAGGAAATAAGGCAAGTTCAAAGTTTAAATTGACTTTGGTTAAAAAAAAGTATGTGAAAAGCAAACAAAAATTTAGTAAACATTAACTAATATAAATACTAATAATCTTTCATAAATGAACATCCATATTTAAGAATCAGGTCTGTCAGTGACATCAATATAACATTTAACAAGACTTTGTCATCATACAACAAACTTCACTAAGAAAACTAAATCAACCCAACTGTACTCGTGAGCATGTCAAGGAATGAGTGTCAGCTAAACTCACATATTCCCCAACTTACTACCATTATCACCTGAATTAACAGGAGCTTTTGAAGGGTTCCCAGCTGAAGGTTCCCCAGAATGTATCTGTGCCAATTCACCAGTGGCCCCTTTCTTTTCACTGTAAATGATCTCCTTCTTTTCCACCTCAGCCATTTCAAGCTTCTCCTTGGTCATTGTGGTTACATCCTCAGCAGCTTTAGCAACAGCAGTAAAGGCACTTGACACCCATGAAGCTCCAGTGGATACATAAGGATTGCTCATGATTGCTGATCCAGCACTACTTGCCTTCTGCTCAGCAGCGGCAATAGCAGACTTAGTCTTCTCAGAAACCTGATACTTTTCATCCATCTCTCTTACCTTTTCATTGACAATAGTTGTCCCAACGCTTAGTTTACCGCTCAAACCCATTTTACGATCAAGGGATGCAACTGTGGCAGAAGCATTTGAGGTCAATTGATGACGTTCATCAAAGGATTTTGCCTTGTTAACTGCATCCTTTCCTAAAATGAAACCCTTGGCAAGCATGGTGCTCACCACATCTTCAGCCTTCTTAACAGCAGTAGGAGCTTGCTTTTTGTCCTGATAAGAGCACTGTAGCTTAGAAACATCTATTGTTTATAAATACTGGATGCTAAAGAAATTAGATTCCCATCTACGGGTGGCAAGGATAGAATTTGTATACCCTTGTGCAGACTCTGCATCTAAGACCTAACTATGATGGTAGTATGTTTGAGCACCATTTGGTTATTAATCTAACTTCACACTCAAATGTTTTAGAAGGGTATAGCTAGTGATTTGCTAGGATATCATACAAGTGGTAATTTGGTCTTCATGCAAGATATACTAGTTTGAATTTATTATTAAGCTGCAATGTGTTGCTAACATCATGACAAATCTATTATGCATTATGCATCTTATAAATTTATCTGCAGTAGTGAAGCAATGGTTTGAAAACTGCCAAGTCAATGAGTCATAACTCATCCGCAGAAAACACATTAAAACTGCTAAGTTAATTAGACACTGATGTTTTAGGCACAGGGAACAAGTGAACAACCGTGTTCAGCAAAATTGAACATGATTAGCACAATCAAGTACATATAGATGTAGTAGACGTAGCAGTATCACAACGGAGAATGATGATCCTCAATTGCATGTAATGAATATCACAGAATAATTAGGTACTTACTGGAGTAGAGGGAAGAGCTTCAGGAGGCAGCTGGTAGTTCTCAACAGGTGTGATGGTGACAGGAACATTAGCTATGTTGGAACCCTGTACTAAAAATAGAAGCGTAAGTATATGATTTTATCAACAAAAAAAAAAATCAATTAAATTTCTTTTATCTTTCTATTTATCAATTCTAGTGTTTGAATGGAAGGGATTAATAGCATAAATTGGAGTATTTCATCCCATTATTATGATATGTCCTGTAATGTTTTTAATACAAAACTATACCGTCAAGAGCACTGCTGTGTCTGCTCCCTGTGTATCCTTAAATGTAACATATGCAATCTTAGTGCCCTCAGTTTCCCTGCAAAATTAACATGAAAGATATTGAGGGGGAGTGGGTGACATTTTGCCAAAATTTTAGAACAATAACATTCATAAAAATTGAAAGAAAAAAGAAAGAAAGATAAAGACATTGCAAGGGTTCTGACCTTTGCATCTCAACATATTTAATGTCACCAGAGAATGAGAAAAATTCTTTAATATCCTTCTCCGTAGTAGCCATTGATACACTTCTCAAGAATTTGGTATCAAACAAATACCAATACAGGGAAGTAGGGAACAGATAAGAATTGTTTGAAAGATTAACCAAAAGTAGCCAAAATTGCAGTCAAAATCAGCAGACACAATTTGTCAAATTAAACTGAAATTAGTCTTCTTTGACCCAACCTCTATGCATTTATGGATTTAGAATCTACAATAATAATTGTATATCTACTAGTTTTTCAACATTGTTGTTGCTGATGGCGTAAGTTTTATTGTGAATGGCATGCAGATTTATACTGCCATGTAGAGACATCTACACTGAAAACATGATATTGATTCCAGAAACATGTATTCTTTCTACGATCATAATGATAACAAATACGGAGTACTATTATATGACAATTTCTTCCTCACATCTGAAGAAACATTAATTGTCCAATTTGGTGTAGTTGTGGAGTGGGGAATCGCTCCAACCCCTTTATCAGTGTGGTCCGCTGGAGCCTGCACATAAAATGCTAAATTTAGGTAAGGTATCTCTAGGATGATTTTGTAAACCAGGAAGCCTAAAGAGAAATTATACGAGGAGGGAAAAAAATAACCAACTAGTTAAACTAAAACGGAGATTCTTTTTCATCATTTATGGAAAAATTATGAAGGCAAATGAAAAATAGTTCATATTTTAATCGAGGCAGCAATGATGGAATTAAGTAAAAGAAACCACAAGGAATATGAACAAGATACAAAAGCACTGATAGTGCTTTCAGCAGAGCTCACAAGATAAACCAATTGAAGAGGCTATATTAAGAGACAATATCAATGAGATAGTGTGTTCACTTGAAATTTGAAAAGCAGCACAAGTGGCATGAGTACATGTAATCGTAAATTCAATCACTAGAAGACATGGTCAGCGAATAAAAAAAACAGCCCCAAATTGAATCAATTCAATGCGAAGGATGATTGTATAAATAAACTTATCTTTTAAGACATGAAGAAATATTATATTTGTTCACCCTTCATAAGTGCTGTATATGTAGGCCGTAGAATACATAAACAATAACTTGTGAGGGCTTTTTTTTAATCAATGTAAACTATAGAACTCCAAGGTTATGACAATTAATAAACATGTGCATGTCAGCAACTAGATGCAGACAGATCATTTCTGTAACAGAGTTCATGCATAATGTGTTTAAACGCAGGCCTTAAGTCTACCCAAACCGGTCGAGAAACAAGCATCAACCTCACTGAAAAATTAATCCGTGCCAACGACTTTATTCAAATAATATGAATTACTCTTGTGTTTCTGTATAAATATATTGAAAAATAAATACTTTTCCCTTTGTTGCAAATTAACTAGGAGAGAAAAAGCTTCGTTATCTAATATTAGTTACCAATTGTATAACCAGTCACAAACTTAAACAAAAATGACACGTAAATGCATCGCATCTGAGGAATTTCTTAGCATCCAAGCAGGGTTTACAGATTAACGAGCAATAAACAAACAAGAAGCGCATAACAGAACAAATCCATGTACATAGGATCTGAAAAGAAGACAAACTTCAGGGAACAACAATGGGAGAGAAATTCACAGCAATGAATGAACAAACAAACATGGTAAGAAGGCAACGGATCACACCAGAACGTTGAAAACATACCGACATTTCGATATCGTACGAGGTTTCCACAGAATCAAGCAGCGACAAACAATGGTGACACAGAGAGAAAAAAATGGGAAGGTTGGTTGATGAATGAGCATGAAGGAGGAGAATGTTTGTTTATTTTCTTTCAAGAAATGTAAAACAGTAAGGGCCTTCCAGTAATTTCAGAAAGGTGACATGGCATGCTTTTGATTCTTCTTCTCTCGTGAACTGAATAATAACGCTGAGTTCGCGCGCCTCGCTTCGGATGATTTGCATTATATATTGAGTAGTTTTCCAACGAACCAGGCAACACTCATCGACGGTCTTTCACTCACTTCATTTTCTTATTTTTTTTAATTACATAAATTTTTATATACATTCATTCACATTGGAACATGCTTTCTTGGGCAAACATTTCCCTTTATTTTTCTGGGAATTACGATTCACAGAAAAAAGAAAGAAAGACGTCAGATTTTACCATCCATGTTGTAATGTAATTCGTACCAAGCAAGCATTCGTTGAGAATTCCCGTACGAGAGAGACATTGTGATGTGACTGTCTCACTGTCTGTATTAGGGTCATCCAGAATATTCCTATCAGACTTTGGGAGTTCGAGTGCGGTAGGATTCTTACGCAGCGTATCTGATCTCTGGCGTTCTTTTTTTTTTTGGGGGTCAAATATCTGACGTTCTTTTTTTTTTTGGTCAAATATATGGACTTTGGCCCTTTTCTAAGGATATATTGGCCTCTTATCACAACAACTAATTGAATAATCGAGATATTTTAATATTTTGTAGGTGTGTTTTTTTTTTGGTCAAGTTGTAGGTGTGTTTAATTTGCTAAGTGACTGCACGTCCAGCATAATGAAAAGAAACTAAAAGAAAAAAAAAACTTCCAAACGAGTTACCCATTCCAAAATTATGTGAAATTTAGATTGTGTTTAGTTTTTTCTAAAAAGTTATTTTTATTTTACAAAATATCATGATATTTTTATGTGATTTCTTATTTTCAAGGATTTGTATAAGAAATTATGATTTTTTTATTTGGCTTAATTGTATTTTTAGTCCCTAAGTTATTGTGTTTGTGCGATTTGGGTCTCTCGATTTTCAATTGTGCGAATTAAGTCCCTCAGTTATCACAATTGTTACAATTAAGTCCTATGTCATTATGTTGTCTAATTTTTAACACCTAGAGCTTACGTGGCATAAGTGGAGATTGATTTATACTAAATCGGGTCACCTTGACATGATGTAAGTAGCTAGAATTTTTTTTAAAGCAAGTCGAGTAACACATGATGCAATACATGTTGCTTAAAATTTCTCACTTTTGATAATCTTTGTCATGTCATCAATGTCAGGATGACTTGATTTAATGTAAAATCAATCCTCACGTGTGTCACACAGACTTTAGGTGTTAACATTGGACGATATAGTAATAGGGGGACTTGATTGCAACAATTGGGATAATTGAGGGACTTAATTCGCACAATTGAAAACTGAGGGCCCAAATCGCACAAACACAATAACTGGATGACCAAAAGTACAATAAAACCTTTTTATTTTTATACAAATATCAAAAATCAAAAATAAAAAACAAATTAAAAATAAAACGAATACTTATATAATCAAAATAAATGCTTCTACTTCTCCTTCTTGTCGGGGACTCTTAGCCTCACCATCATCTATAACATGGTCACTCGTCATTGAGTATACATACTTCTTACAGCAACAACAACAGTTCAATGCAAGAGGAGTTTTACACTATAGTAGGCATTGGAACAATCAACAATGTCATCCAATTCTATTTGTTAGTGTTCTAGAACTTGGTCATTGACGATCACCTCTCGTTGATGTCAAAGTCACCGCGTGTGGAGATGGAGGAGAAGATGAAGAAGATCACACACTTCACATGTGATTTTTTTTTAATATTTTAATTAATTAATATGCCATAACTTTTCCGTTGACTGTGTCTAAAAGTAAATTGTTAAATTTGTTCTTATGTAAAATTCAAGTCTTATAAATTGAATTAAGGCGTTGCAAGTAAACAAATTGTTAGTCATATGTCCCCAAAATGTGTTATGTATAAAGTGTGTTAATCAATTTGCCTTAATTATATTTCAATATATAAAAAAGATCATTACTATATTTCATTAATAAACACCAAATAGTTGTTTGCAATATATAAATATAAATATAGATATATATTTATATTTATTAAATATAAAAAGGCGAATTCTTCATATACTTTATAAACCATTTGATGACGTATTGTGTTTGTTATTTATCTATTTAGGTAGATAAAAATTAAACTTATGCTCATTTTGAGACTTTAATGTAAAACACTCGTCCCGTGAGTGCTTTTATCCCATTGAGCTACCACAGTACCATTTCGGCCACAGGGATTTCATTTCAGAGTAAGATGATCATAATAATAATATGAAATCTCCATTGGGCCACCGCATAATTGCATTTCATTTTTATTTTTTTTGTATCTTTAAAAAATGGGAAATAAATAAAGGAATTAAGGATTCCGAGAATTTCGGTTAAACTGGCGGGAAATGGGTGGGAGGCAGCTAGCGACCTTTTTGGGGGTTTCCACTATTTTCTCGCCGTGGGTCCCACGGTACATTCAGTCTCAAGCCACCATCACCGTACGATCACATTCCAATCCAACGGTATCAGCGCATTCCCCTTCCCGCCGATTGTACGATACTTCTCCTCTGCAGAAAAAGAAACGATTTTTCTCCCCATTTTCACTTTTTTATTTTTTTATTTTTTTAATAAGTGCATTTATCTTCTCTTTAAATTTACAACAACAATCATAAAAACCATGGTAATAATAACCTTTTCCTATTTCCATCCCTTCACATTCTGAGTGAGAGAAGTCTCTGTTTCTTCACTCCCCCACAAGCCGCATCTACTGCTAACTGTGTATCCAATCCGAAACCAAAGAGATGGTGAGCAAATAATCAATTCTCTGTTCTTTGGAGCTTAATTTTTCATGTGTTATTATAAAGTTTTGATTTTTCTCTCTCGATTTCTTGTAATTTGCTTGCTATTCCATGATCATTGGTACCGGTTCATTTTTCTTTGCATTTTGGGTGCCTGTGATTCTTTATGATGCTGTTTAGTATGAACTCATTGTGATCACTGGAGTAATCTTTCCATCACCATTTTGTAAAGGTTTGTACTTGGTTGGTCTCAGTTAAGATGAGGAGTATCATTCAGTGTGTATCAAATTTGCAAATTGCATGTGCAGATTAGGTTGGTTTGAAATTGTATCCTGAATATTTGAGACTTGGGATGCTATTTTGAGGTAGTAGTAGGCTTAGATTTCTTGGAGACTAAACTAATCTCAGTTTACTATTTTCATCCTTGATTGTTGAACTGTGATTTTTGCTTTAGCTTTTTATTGATTTTGGGAAGGGTTCTTGAATTTGAATTCCTTTTGGGGCCTTTTGCAGGTGGGGCAGAATCTTTCACCAAAGGAAAGGAATAGAGATTGGATCAGAGCTCTTATGAATAGCAGCTCCGGTTATTGTGAGGATCACCATGACCTTCGATCTAATGAGAAGAATGTTTTCTGTGTAGACTGTGCAGTTAGGTTGTGTAGGCACTGTAAGGAAGCTCATTCCCTTCATAGAAGGTTTCAGATATACAAATATTCCTATCAGGATGTCTTCCGTCATTCCGAGCTCCAGAAGTATTTTGACTGCTCAAAAATTCAGGTTCTCTTCTCTTCTTTGTCACAAGATGGTACTCAATTTCATTATTAGAAATGGTTGATTGATTTTCTGCCCTACTTAAATCGATTCAATTTCTTGATATATTGTGCTTGATTTGATCTGGTTTGCTCTGATGAGTGATAACCTTTAATGATCTGGTGGAAATTATTGCAGTTTTAAATTTTTAAATGATTATATAGCTCTAGTAGCTGCTCATGGGTGGACATAGAATAGCCATTAATGGTGTGCTGACTTGTTGAGTTTAAAATGGCTAAATTTTCCAAATAGGTTAAATCCAGAAATCCTTTATCAGCTCTAATCAACAAATGAAGTATCCTATCATTGATTTTCTAATGCTGTTATTATGAAATAAGCTGTAGTTGTTGTTGAACATTGTTAAACTATATCCAAACCTCATTGCTTAAATGGTATATCTGACTCACTTAATCTAACTATCCTCTTAATAGTAAGCTCTGAACTTAATTTTTTTTAACTAAAAACTAATTAATTTTCTTCTTACAATGGTGGTGACATGATTTGGCAGACTTACATATCCAATAATGAAAGGATTATACATCTTAAACCAAGGCCTTCAACCAATAAATCTAAAGCTGTTACTGATCTATGCACTGAATCTAAATCCAAAGAAACCAACTTATCGACAAGACCAAAGTCAGGCGGTACATGCGAAGAATGCGGAAAACACTTACAAGATGAGCGTAATCACTTCTGCTCCATCACATGCAAGGTAAACAGCCATGCTTTGATTCAATGGTAAAATTTTGTTGTTTACTTGTATATGACTTGTTGTGAATCAAACCATGTGCTATTGTTAGATATCGGTGTTTCCAGTGGAGCCCCAAAACCAAGGTTCAAATCATCATCACTCACAATGTAGTAGTTCAGTAGAGCCTGTCAACCAAAGTGGTAGATGCATCATCACTCCAAAACCTGAAGCTATTGACTTCACTATGAATGATAGCCATAATTCAGAACCGGAGTCATCAATCTCTGAAGCCGAGCCATGTGGGTGGGTTGAAGTTGTGAATTTCAGAAAGCGCCCAAGAAAAACCACCCCTCAGAGGCCTCTCTTTGTTTTCACCTCTTAGAAAGTTGTCACTACTCTCTACTGTTTTTCTCTATTTCTTTTTCCTTCTATTTTTACTTCCAACATTCCCATTTTTTGGATATAATAAGATTTCTTGAACATTTGAGGGAAGCTCAACTCCATTATAACCCCATATTGGGATTGAAGTATTACTTGGGGTGTGTTGAGGTAGCTATTATGAGAAGAGTAACTAGCAGAGCTTGTACAGCCATATTAATAGAGTATTTCTATTGACACACACATGGACGCTTTATAAAGCTCAACACCTCATGGTTTTTTCCTATTATTTTATACCATTATTAAGGTTTTGCTCTTTTAGGTACTAATCTTAGTAAGTCAAACCATAAGGGTCGATTATCATTTATGGTAAATAAGAATTATTTTACTTTTGATTAATAGAAACTATATGGACAAAAACTCAAACGGTAAGTCCCAAAAACTAAGGAACTTGAAAAAAAATAAGAGAAATACAAATTTACAATTATAGAAAAAAATTATAACAACCTCAACTCTTGTCAAATAACAACAGCTGGTGTGACCTTCTTCCCACATGGCAAGCAGGAAGGACGTCAGAGCTCACAGGGTTGTTAAGTGAATAGGATAGCAAAGATTTTAGTGTCCCCACAACCCAATGAATAAGAAACCCAAATCTTAACGATGGGATAATGTTCAACTGATAAGGACAAAGGTACTTATTTTGAAAACGACATGCAAATAATTTTTGAAGCGATCTAAATTGTATTGACTACTATTGGGGAGCTGAACATATGTCTAAAACCTCGAAATGTAGCCGGCTCCGCTCTAAATATTTTGTTCTAAACCAGAAAAATGAAAAAGAAAAACTAAATCTTGTATCTGTTGAAGCACATGCACATGGATCATCAGAACTATTAGGCCACCACCTGCACCGACTTTCATCCGAGTTAAGTTCCGCATATTTATTTAATATATATATATATAGCTTTCTTGAGGACGACTGGATTTCGTATGTGGAGCTGCTACTGTCAAATTCAATTCAGAACCATTTTGGATAAATTTATTAAAACAAAACACTTGTGAAAAAAATAATAATCAAAAGAATCACAATTACTATGAATTTTTTTTAAAAAATTCAGCTGCATCAATATTTCATAAGTGAAAAATCATAAATTTATTTTCATAAAACAGCTTTCAAAGTTTTACTCCAAAACTACCATAAGAAAACTTATCAGCCACAAAATTGCACTTTTAAGCCGAGGATCACCCAAATCAGAAGTAGTCAACATTTTCCGCGCCCAAATAAAATCTAGTTGAACCACGGTGTGACTCAGGAGATCGAGCTTTTATTAAAGCAGATTTTATTTAAAAGCACATTGCCGCTAAGTTAAGTCGCTGGAATAAAGATTAGTTTCGCACTTAAATAAAGATCTAGTGGTCTTACCGACAAAAAAAAATAGAATAACATAATAAAGCAAATAAACTGTTTGAAGTATTAAAATAAAACTTTTTGAAGCAATAACCTTTACTTGTAGAAGAAAAAGAATTAGTATAACTGGGTATCTTTCTACCTCACCCCATCCAATCCTTTGGTTCCGGTAAGTCCACAAATTGAAAAGAGAGTGGCCGACTCAATCTGAGTTTTAGGTAAGCCGACAAATTTGAGGGAAGGGAAAAAGCATAGGGCAGTTGCAAATCGCTTTTGTATCAAGTTGATTAACCCTTACATAATAAATGTAGAGTCCTTCCAAGAAGACTCTTGAATGTGTGTGAAAGACAGATCCAAATCCTATACCCATCACCAAATTATATATGCAAGGAATTTAGCCTTGAAATTGAAACACAAGCATTCTAGCTCTCTAACAAATGGATGGTATAACAGGAGCATTAGAAGCATTATTGAAATTGAATCTCTCAATATGCATTAATCTGCTATCACTCTACATCCCCCTCAAGGGAAAACAGGGCAAGAGTTCCGAATAAATTTTAGTCTTTTTCGGCCCAAGTTCCAAATAAATCGATGACTACGGAAATTTCTGCAGTGACTTGTGGACAGTAAAATAATGTTTCCCGACAGAAATGATATTTCCTCCTTTGTTCTCTTTTTTTTTTATCAGAAAGAAAAGTCTCCAACAAGGAAAAAGAAGCAAGAAAGCTTGCTAAACTGGCTACAGCAATGGAAACAGCTCTAGGTCCTGCTAAATCACTCTCCAACGGTCAAACCAAACCCAAATTTGTAGTCTTTTTTCCTGTGATCAAGCTGCAATGAATAGATATGAAAAATCATGTCACTGCACAATAGGCAAAATCTGACCAACTTATTTGAGCATTCCGACCAATGCATTACACACACATTCACACCCCAATAAAGAGCTTTAAAAAGGAAAGTGCTCTGACCTCTGCAGAAAGAATAAAATTCAGACCCATGTTTAACCGCTCCTCCAAAAAAGCAGCAACACAGCCATTGGAATCAATCTTTCCCCTAAGGCGGCACTACAATAACCAACACCAGATGTGCAAAGCAGTTAAGATAACATTAAAACCGGACAACATCGGTTAGCAATTCGTCATTATCATCAACGTTTACAATTCACAAATTCATCATTATCATCAGTGTGATCCTAATCACCTTTGAATGAGGGGTGTGCATCCGCACAGTTTTTTATTTTCAATTTCTTTTCCCTTTATTTTTCTAGTTGAAAGGAACTCGGGGTAAGTCAATTTATACTTCTGCATATTCTCATAATTCAATTACATATTTCTTTTTCTTCCCTTGTAACTTGAAATTGCAGAGGACCAAATCCCCATTACAATTCACAAAATAGACAAAACAAACTTTGGGTTCATTAAAATCAGCCAAGGAAAAAAAACATTATTGCCTGGTTCTGCCAAAGAAAATGCTGTTTTAACTTATTTTGTCCAGATATCTGTATCAATTGAAATTTTAGCAACGTTTAAAAATCACAATGTATAAGTAAATGAAATTGTAAGTTAAGACCGTGGCTATTGCTCGATTATTTTATCAATTAAAGAAGACAGCCAAAAATGTAGGTTCACCTTAAAAAATAAAAATTTAGGGTACAAAATTGTTTTTGTTTGAAAGTGGTAAACATTCTGAAGACAATATCTAAGGAATGAGAAGACATGATAAATATGTTAGGTTTCATAGCTCCATAATGAAAATTTATAGATACAAAAAATAAGGATAATCTTGAAAGATGCCAAAAAGATATCATATGCAAGGTTAGACATTCAGTTCACTACCCACTCGCAATGTGTTCCAGTAGTATTTCCTGCTTCCCAATCATTGGAGAGTGTGTTGCACATACACACAATCATTAGAGTCACAATGCTATTCCAGCTGTTGTGCCAAAAACCCCCCTTCAAAGTCAATTATAACTAATGTACAAAAACAAGATGTCAACTGGCCCACACATTCACATTCATGTCATATTAGTTTCTGTGACTGAATTCATGAAAGAAAAAACTACCTGTCTGAGGATGTAATCATAACCAAAGCTAGCGGTGACGTCTCTTGACAAGTAGTTACACATTAACTCAGAAGCTAAAGAAACCTGAAAGGAACATTTTGTATAAGCAATAAAAAGTTTCAGTGAAAGCATAAAATCTACTAAGTCATGACTGACTGACCTTCTCAGATACTTTCTGAACATAGCTTAGAAGAACCATTCCAGTGCTAGCAACTTGCCCTGTCGCAACCTGGATGTACATGAGCAAGTTGATAGATTTTAGTAGCCATCAGAAATGAATTTAAAAAAGAAAAAGGAAAAGGAACCATTGAACATAGAATAAGATAATACGTAACATAGCAAATGGTTGACAAGTGGATAAGCAAAAGCATGTTATATCCACTTAATATTTTATGATGCATATAATTGTTTTTTCTCCAGGAAGATTACAAAAAATCCTTACAAATATCAGAATAGAAAAATATAAAATCATAGATATATAATCAAATCAAAGCATTTAAATAAGATATAAGATATATAAATAGAGGGAAGCAGGCAAGCTGCTGATAATATAAGGAGGAACAATTCTTAAACCGTCATACCATTTTATCAGTGTTGTAGCGAGCAGCATAACCAACACCAGACTTTCGATGCTGACCGGCCCAAAATACTTCCCCACCCAATGATAAATGGTTTGTCACACTCTGTAAAACGAAAGTGAATATTTTCAGTAGTAATTTAGATGAATTCACATATGTCCATAAGTTGTCCCACACCATACAGCAGGTTGGATTAATAGATGTGTTAAGGATTAAGGGATATCACAAGAGTATAATAGACCAAATGATACTCTAAAATAGACCTAATGCGGCGATCACCCACTTAAAATAACAACACGGAACAATTATGCATCAATCCAAGGTAACTGGGAAAATTGACCATAATAAACTGAATGTATCTCAATTCTAAAATAAAAAAAAAACAGTAACAAAAAAAATAATAAACAAATAGAGAATAACACTCCAATGATCTTCAAAACTATCTATCAATTATTAATTAATATTGATAAAATTTAAAAGTAATCAAGAATGATCTTCAAAATTATCTATCAATTATTAATTAATATTAATATTAATAAAATTTAAAAGTAATCAAGCATTAACATCTTACTAATCTTACTAAATACAAACATCCCACAATCAGAAAACTGAGCAGTAAAACTATTTTCAAAGAAGTAAATAGTATCCATAGGAACCAAATGAAATTAAATATCTAAAGCAGAAGAACCTATGCTGACTGTCCAAACTTATTAAACCACTTCATACAAAGAAGCATCTGAAAATTCTGTCAATCAACAATTAAATTGACAGATTGTTGATTTACCTGTAAGGCTGAAACAGTAACAGGTATATTTGCATCAAAGCTTAGGGAGTGTTTGGAAGAGCTTATTTGGACTTATCGTATGTCATAAGCATTTGTGTAAGTGTTTGAAAGAGCGTATAGAAATAGCTTATGACATAACCACAAGTTGTCTTCAATTCCACACACTTCCCAATATAGCTTATAGAAACAGCTTCTAGAGAGCTTATACAGAATTTTATCTCCATTCCCTCTTTAATTGTAGAACCAACTTATACATAAGCTCCCCGTGTAACAAGCATTTAATTTAATTAAGCTATTTACCCAAACATCCCCTTGGTGCTTTGCTTGACTTTTAATGAAAGACATACAGGCCCTAGTAACCAAACTACTACTGAGTTAAAAATATTAACAATCATCCATTATCTCTCTAGAAAGCCTAAATTATTCCCATTTCTTGACGACTTGCTTTCTTCCATATTTATACCTAGCACTGCATAACTAGAAATGTCCTTCTTTAAGTAACAGTAAACCTAATTCACATATAGAATCCCAGCACTGCACAGTTATAATCATACTTCCTTTTATGCCAAAAAAAACTGTAGATTTCATTAAAGGGAATTTCTTAAACTTGGTCATTAATCATTGTTTTGACAGACTCAAAGAAGTAGACAAGATTGCCGACAGTAAAATGCCAATTAATTCAAACTAAACCACACAGCTGTATGTAAGCAGTAAAACCTACGTTTTGACATCCTTCAATTTTCCTAACACTAATCAAATTAATAAGAAACACATGTAAAATAACCTGTATAGCCTTCCCTGTTAAATTAATCTCATCAACATTGTCATCTAAATATGCATTTAAACAAAAGAAATAGAAATACTGCACATTGCACACAGATCCCCTACCTGAATATAACTTGCTCCCAGCAAGGCTCCATTCCCAAGTTGAAACTGTGTCCTATAATCTTTTCCCTGAAAAATATGAATTATATAAAAAGGAAAAGACTTAAAAGACAATTTGCATGAATAGTCAGTGAAACTTTAATTAAGAAACTCCAACACAATATATATGTCAACCAGAAGATAATATTTAATGGAAAGAACATGTAAATGCAAAGATAGAAGAGGATGGCATCAACTGATTAAATCTAGAAAGGGAAAACTAGTTGACCTTGTAATCAAAGTTGATCATCCCATGAGACATATGTGGCTCATTTGTTAGCTGTACAGGGAGAAAAAATAGAAGGTTAGGACAAGTAAAGGAGACAAGGAAAGCAAACGACAAAAAAGCATGAGAATGGGGAGGGATAAGGGGATGTCATAAACCAAATGTTTTACACATAAATAGAATGGTCATTCCACCAGAGAAATTTTCTATTTCTCGCACCAATAAGTTGTAAGCTACCACCTCAAGCTTGAAACTAGACGCAAGAAACAGTACCATGCTCTAGCACTTGTAATGGAGTCTAAAAGATACATACCAACTAATCACGGAAGTAGGAACAGTGGAAAATCACAGGCTGCATTTGCCATGATTGAAACAAGCATACACACCTGAGCATTGGCTTTAAAAGTGAGATTGTCAGATACATCACACTTGACTCTTGCATTGAGCCTGCCATCAGTCAATATTCTCCCCCATAGCAACAACTGCAGAACATCACCATCATTGAGTTTTCAGCTTAAAAAAGAACTAACTAAAAGGTCATTTCAATAAAACCCAAGTTACCTTAGGGTGATCAATGAAGGTTGAGCCAAACTCATAGTGAGCTGTTGGGATTTTAATGGTCTCCGTGGACTGAGAAGGAATCTCAGTAGGTCCCATCAACACGCTGGTCATATGAAAACAATTAATAAATGAATAAATAAACAAACAAACTTGCATAGTTAATAGTTTAACAGAAGGTACCTGTGATTGAGAGAGAACTTCTGATTGAGCATTTTTGTGAAATCAAAACGCATACCCTCAAAAAGATCTGGCTTTAGAGACACTGACCAATCACCAAAAACAAAGAAATTCAAGTGTATGTATACTCCGTACAAAAGACGTTAACAATAGGAACTCTACATTCTCCCAAATCAAGGGAAACATCCGGAATTAGCTTAAAATTTGACAAATCCAAACAAAAAGCGAACATTTAAATTCACAAAAAAACTAAAATATTGGAAGGAAATGAAAAAAGGGGACGTACTCATAGCTTCGCGGTGGAGCTCTTCAAAGGGAATGGGACAAGGAAGGTCGAAGTAATCGACTTTCTCATCGACCTTGTTCTCAGTGGCGGGAGTGGGAGGAACCATGGTCGCCATTGTTAGCAGAGGAGAGAGAGAGAGAGAGAAGAAAGAGGGGAAATGTGAGTATGTGATTCTGAATTTTCTAAAACCCACTTCCCACCAAACAAACTTTCGATGACTGCTAAAACCCTAGTTCCTTTGCATCACTCACTCACTACTCCCCTCTACCTCAGCTTATACTACTCCCTTGCCTCACATGACACTTGTACCGCCCCGTTTTACATGGGTACGGGTTTAGAAACCCGGACATGAACCCGAATAACTACCATCCCGTTTATTAAATTAAATTAGTAAAAATCAATTCAGTACATTTTTTTTTATAGAGAGTGTGTGTTTTTTCAAAAGGCTTTAACATGTTTTTAGTCCTTTTAAATATCGGCGTTTTGAATTTAGTCCCTCTAAAAAAAGTCAAAGTTTTTTAGTCCCTCAAGAAATCAATTTTTTGATTTAGGTCCCTCTTTGGCGTTGACCGCTAATATGACACACTGAGGTCCCTGTAAAAATGCTGACATGGTCCTTCTAAATATATTAAGTTTTGATTTTAGTCCCTCTAAATATATTAAGTTTTGATTTTAGTCCCTCTAAATATTAAGTTTTGATTTTAGTCCCTCTGCATGTAAGCCATGTCAGCATTTTTACAGGAACCTCAGTGTGCCATGTCAGCGGTCAACGCAAAAGAAAAACTTAAATCAAAAAATTGATTTCTTGAGGGACCAAAAAACTTTGACTTTATTTAGAGGGACTAAATTCAAAACGCCGATATTTAGAAAGACCAAAAACATGTTAAAGCCTTTTCAAAAAAATCCAGATCACGCGTTCACTTTTTATCTTGTCACGAAAAATTAGGACTTGTTACGATCACAATTAGCCAATGCTTATCAATAAAAAAAATTAGACAATTTCTTTGGCGTCCAAGTTAGAATGAGTTATGTACTGATATACTCTATACTCTATTGGTCTGTTTGGATCGGCTTATGCAGAGCTTATGAATACAGCTTATAACTGATTCATAAGCTATTTTTGGCTTATTTTTCATAAGCTACCCATGATAGCTTATCAAAATAGCTTATGACTTATATAAAATAAGTTTCATTATAATTTTTTTTCGATTATAAAAATAGCTTATACAACTTATGTCATATGCAGTAGATAAACTAGTTATCCAAACAGGGTCTATGTCCAATATCCACTGCATGTTAAAAATAGAGTAGTAAAGTGAAATTGAAGAGACCAAAATATTTTGTTTTGTTTCATTCGTTTACCAAACACTACTTTACAAGTCCAGTTTGAATTTGTTATTAATTTATGAAAACTTCTTAAATAAAATAAGTTTATATACTTTATTTATAGAAAAAGTCTTTTTTTTTTTGACAAAATAGAAAGTCTTATAAACTAATACTTATTTATGAAAATGTTAACTGAGATATTTTATGAAGAATTGAAATGCAAAAGCTAATTTTAAATCATATGAGCATCTATTGTTTAAAAAAAGTCATAATTGTTACAAAATTATATGCATTTTTATGCAAGTACTTATTGAAATATTTGTCCAACCTTACTCTAAAATAAATTCAATGACTTTTTGTGTTATTTATAGTTCAATATTCTTGATTACCTTTATGGTAATTCATTGTGAAAAATGTAAAACCATTAAAAAAAATCTTATTGTTTTTTCTTATTGTCTTTAACCAGGATCTTTTAACTTACTTGTGAGGCTAAGTGTAATAGTGTATGTTTGGCTTAGAATTTGCAAACTTAGGTTTGCAAAACCAACTCCCCTTACTTCTATTTTAAATTGAGTTTGAAGATAAAATTAGAGATGTTAATGTCCCTAACTGAAAACTAAACAAGAGTCATATTAAAAAACATGCTCTTAGTCTGCGGATACTATTAGCTAAAACCCTCAGTAAAGTAATGGCTCCAGGATGTAAATCCCTTAGATTTTAGACAATATTCATCCAAGGTTATGGTCCACTTCTACTATGATAACCCAATATTAGGTATTGTTGTTAAGTCTAAAATGTTGTTTTCATCCAAAGTTATTAATTACGGCTCCAGGATGACTCTTAAGATGTCGCTTTTCACAGGCTCAATTTCGCAAATATCATATCTACTACTCAAACTTACTCTATTCAGTTGCTCTTCCTCAATCTCAACTTTCCATTTTTTTAACTATAAATCTATGGCTCATATTCATAGATGCACCATGAACCCATTTAATCAAAGGTCCATGCTGAGTAGTGAGTGGCACACTGGCACCCTACATCAGGTTTGGATCTGCATGCATCATGAAAAAAAAAAAAAAAAAAACATCAATTAATTTGAAATTTGAAATGAGAACAAACCTTCCATCACCATTAACGAGCTTGAAAGTAAGACACCCATTCATTTGAGGCAGTAAGCAATGTTTCTTTTTTGGGGGAAAACAACTCTAAACTCGAACCAAGCGAGGCATTGGAACTCCTATAAGGTCTTGCACCAAAGAGGTATGGTATACACCCATGGGTGGGTTACCTGATCTTTTTTATGGACGTAGTTAGCTAACCAGTCTGCAACAGGCATGCATCACGCAAGACCCCTCCACAAGCTGCACTAACGCCAAGCTGCTGTGCAGACCCATCTACATTGAACTTGAACCATCCCTCATTAGGAGCATGCCATTGAACTGCTACCCATTGATAACTATGAACCCCTTCACTACTGTCAGTCTTGCTATGGATAGGGGGGGTCATGCATAAACCACTTAGGAATGCATTGAAAATATCCTCACAAAACACGAGGTTTCTGCTATGCCATATACTGCTACCAAAAACCACATTCCAATGAATACCCTCCCAACTGGGCGGGTGAAGATGAATTCGGCAAGCCACGAGAGATATTCTAGATGTGCAACTTGTGAGCAAAAACCTTCCACCGTTTGGCCATTTGAAAGCGTAATTCTTGAATAAGTTGCATTGCTAAAATATCCAAGAATGGCAGAAAACCAAAGATATAATGGGCAAAGAAACAGAGTTTAACACTACACCAGCCCCCGTGTCTTAACGTCATCAATATCTAGTGTCCAGCTTAATTGTAATGCGATGAACTAAAACATAACCGAAAAACTCCATCCATTCAAGGAATAATAATAATAATAATAGAAGCCCTGAATCCCTGATTCTGCAACATGGAAGCATAATCAACCATTCAGAACATAGCGATTGCATTGATACCTACCTAGTAACACTATTCAAAGCTCGTAACCACGCGCATCACTCCAACACAACAACCAACCCAAATACGCAAACGGGATTCCAATCAAGAATTATATATTATCATATTAAAAAAACTAAATAAAAAGCATCCACACAAATCACAGTCATATCTAAATCAACAACCAAATCGCTTTATAACTGCGTTCAAATTGACTTTAACAAAAAGCGCAGAGTACTGAGAATTGTTCCGTAATAAATAAAAGGGGAAAGAAAGGGAATCGGAGTAACAGTGAGAATAGGAATCAACGGTAGGATTTCTGGAACCTAGCACGGGCACCGCGACCACCAAACTTCTTGGGCTCGCAGCGACGGGGATCGGCGACAAGGAGGGTACGATCGTAGCGGACGAGGATGTCCTTGATCTCCTTCTTGCTCTGTTCGTCGACGTACTTCTGGTAGAAGGCAACGAGTGCCTTGGCGATGCTCTGACGGATGGCGTAGATCTGCGAGGTGTGGCCACCGCCCTTGACGCGGATGCGCATGTCGACGCCGGAGAAGCGGCTCCTTCCGAGGAGGAGGATGGGCTCGTACGCCTTGAACCGGAGGATCTCAGGCTCCACCAGCTCGATTGGGCACCCGTTGATCTTTATCAAGCCGCGCCCTCTCTTGCAGTATGTCACTGCCACAGCGTTCTTCTTCCGGCCGAAGCACTGCACCTGCTCCATTTTGCTCCTCCTGCTGCTGCCACCACCGGTAGTGTGATTTCTCTCTCTCGGGGTAGGGTTTGGAAATTATCCTTCCTCCTCAATATATATAACCCTCAGATTAGGGTTTTGCAAATTATTAAAATGCCCCTCCAATTAACCCCCTCCTCTGCCGTGAGCATATAATAAAAATATAATACTAATATAATAAATTAAAATTTAGAAACTAGAATATTAAAAATTTCAGTCAAAAAATAAACTAGAATATCAAAAATAATTTTTTATATAATTAGTTTTTTAGATTAAATTATTGAATTGAGTTTAAGATTTGATTTAGCAAATCTAATCTAACTAATTCAAACTAAATTATATGCACACGTATGTATGCTAAGCACAAAAAAAACTTGTATGTATGCTACATACATATATACAATTTTATTTTTTTATACTTTTATTAAAAATATCACACAAATTACAATTATCTATAATAAATATTTGACTATATCTATTTTTTTTAATTACTAACATACTTCTAAAAAAAACAAGCGGGTGTATGTTAGTAACTCTAAAAAAAACTGTTATTGTATATCTATTTATTTTTAGGAAGATGTATATTAGCAAGTTATACCTTTAGATGTATTTAATAAATTTCAAGTTATACAAGTTATAACTTGCTAACATATTATTTCTAAAAAAATGGATATACATTAGCAAATCTCACTAACACTGCGTTGGTCTGAGTGACACTAAGCTCGGATCCTTTAAACAAGGTTTCAAGTTTGAGTCTTGTGGATGGAACAAACGTAGTTGAGAAAGGAGACCCCATTAATGGTGGCCAGCTAGGTTCTCCGACGGAGATTAGTCACCAGAGGGGAACCACTAAAGGTGGTTAGCCAGATTCTCCGACGAAGATTAGTCATCGACAAAGCCGGTAAATACTTTGCACCAATAATATGGTTATAAAAAAAAATCTCGATATTTTTTAGCAAACATTTGGAAAGAAACATTTTGAAAGTTTAAGCAAAACAAAAGTTTAATTATATTTTTCCATCTCTTTTTTTTTGGTCAAATATTTTTTTATTTTTCCACCTTTTTAGTTTTTTTTTGTCAATTCCATCTCTTTAGTTTGGGATGCGAGCAATGGTATTTGGGCTGTCATGCTTAGTGGACTGTGGGCTATCTTGCATGGTATTTGGGTAGAGAGCCACATGAATAATATCACCGGAATTGGTAAATACATCCAACAAAATTTGTCATTTACCCCACTTTAATATTGAAAATTTAAAATTATTCTTTTTTAATATTACGTTTTGCTTCTTCAAATCCTGAAATCGCATTTTTTCTGGAAACTCTTTTTTCAAAAAACTAGAGTTTTCGGAATATAAATTTGTATTCCCAAAACTCCAGTCAAATTTGTATTTCGAAAACTCCAGTTTCCATACAATTTGTATTCTGGAAACTCCAGTTTCCGGTAAAAAAGCGAAATTGAAAAAAATCCAAATCGATGAAAGTATAATAGTAATTTACTCTTTTAATGTGAGGTGTATGGCCAAAATCCAATGTGTATTTACCAAAACCCTAATATCACTGAGTCAGATTCATAGCTTGCTAATAGACCCAAAAAAAATCTTGCTAATGACCAAAAAAAAAAGATCCATAGCTTGCTATTAGGATGCTAGATGATGGTTGTGCGCCCTTGCATCCCTGTTATCATAACAGTGTTATGCTTTGGTTTCTCATATGCTTGGCTTCACCAGCTTAGAATTTGGGACTAACCAAGTAGCAGCATGGGTTATCTCTTCTTTTTGGCGTTAGAATTTGGGACTATCCCCCTATAGCGTGACTTGGGTACCATACCAACTCATTAACTCACAGTGAGGCGGAGTCTGGAAGGTGAATGAGGATTCCTCAAACTTGGACAAGGGTTGTTGTTATGCTAAATTGCTAATACAAAATTTGAACCCTTTCTTACTCAGAGAGATCAGGGACTAAAATCTAAATTAATTGAACTGGAAAACACTATAATATTGCGTTCTGTACCACGCACTTCATAGTGAATTAATTTAAGAGCCCCTCATCAAGTACATTATTCTGAGATATAGACAATCATGAATGAATTTATATATACAGCTGTCAGCCGGTAAATTTTCCTTAGTTGCACTATGCAGCATGTAGCAGTACAATAATGCAAGCTGTGACACCCAAAATTTGTCTTCTACAATCAGACTCAATTCATTTGTTTTTTCTGCACATATATTCCTCAACCCTGGATCCGCAAGATTCCTATATCAACACAACCCCTTAACTAAGGCTACAGTTTTGCAGGCTGCAGTGTGTATCTCTCTCACTGTCTCTTTCAAGAGGCAATATATAGTTTTTACCTTCCAGTTCCATCCACCGTTTTTGGACTACAACACAACTTGTTCCCTCGTAGTTGTAGCCACGACAGAACCAAAGACTAAACAACATTATTATTTACCACTTTTGCATGGATATTAGATAGTGACAATAAAACAAGCAACTCGCCTACTTTTTTAGAACACCATTTTTAAGGTTAATTTACCATAGGCTTGCATAGCAAACAAAACCCACCAAAGAGTGAGAGCAAAAGAAGCATTGATCATGCAGAGGAGGTTGAGGAAAGCTTGCATTGCTCTCAAAGAGCAGAGTTATATCAGTTATGCCAAGATTGCTTCTGCTGCAGGGTTCTCTTCCGACATGAACCTCATAATCATAAAAGCAACAGCACCCGATGACTTACCCGTGCATGAGAAATACATACAACACCTCCTGAAACTCTTCTCCACGTCCCCTACCTCGTGCCACTCCTTCGCCATCAGCTTCACCCGTCGATTCGGCACCACGCGCTGCTGGCGCGTCGCACTCAAGTCCCTCTTCCTCCTCCACCGCTTGCTTCTCTCTGTCCAAGGAAACAGCCCCCTCTGGACTGAACTCCTATGGACTCGCTCCAACGGCTTGATCTCTCTCTACCCTTGCAACTTCAACGACGCCTCTGCTTCTTCATCCTCATCCTTATCCTACACCAACTTCATCATATCCTATGCACACCTTCTCAATGAGACCCTTAACTGTGTCCCCTTTGAACATAGCATCAAACTTGAAAACCAACAACCCCATGAAGAAAAGGAAGAGACTTTCCAAGTGGGTACTGAGATGCTTGAGATGTTACCACAGCTCCAGAGCATCATAGACAGGGTGATGGATTGTTACCCAGTGGGAGTGGCGAAAGGGAGTTTCATTGTTCAGTCTGCAATGAAACACATAGTTCGGGACAGCTTCGTTTGCTACAGCAAGTTCAGGAGAGAGATGGTGGTGGTTTTGGACAACCTCCTTCACATGCCTTATAGGAACTGTGTTGCTGCTTTCAATATATACAAGAAGGCTTCTTTGCAGACAAATCAGCTTTATGAGTTCTATGAGTGGTGCAAGGCAAAGGGGTTGTGTGGGTCCTATGAATACCCTTTGGTGGAACCAATCCCATACATACAAATCAAAGCCCTGAAAAGCTTTCTGAGTGGAATGTGGCAGTTGACGGATCAGTCTTCAAATTCATCATCGTCTGAGAAATCTCAATCTCCATCTCCATCTCCATCTCCACCAGTTGAATTGTTCATATGTGAAGGAGGAGGAGATGAAAGACACCACATCAAAGACAGAGAGTTATTTGAGAAGCCTTTGATTGAACTAGAAGGAGATGATGATGATGATGATGATAGTTGGGAGACGGTGTTGGAATCTTCTATTAGTTTTTCTCATGCTTATCATCAGAGTGATCACTTGTTTGGCAAGTGGGAAATGGCAAACTACAAATCTGCTGTTTCCTCTTATAACCCTTTCTCTCAGCCAACCAGTTACCATGGGAGAATTGCTCATAACCCTTGGTAACCTTGGGTTCCACTTTCGTTTCCAGAAGCCATGACAATTACCTTTGGGATAAAAAACTTCTTTTATTAATTAAAAACACTATAATATTGCGTTCTGCACCATGCAGTTTATAGTGAACTAATTTGCTGTAACATTGTTTTCATATATGGTGATGGTTACCATCTCTCAACATCCTTGATTTAAGTTATTCTGAAAATTGTTAACATGAATAAAATAAAATGTATACAATTGAAATTATTGGAGTGTGTACCTTTCTCTGTCACCAAAACTTGCATCGAGATAGTAATTCTTCTAAATTTATTATGCTATGTATACGTATTGATTGATTGATAACAGGAGAATGCGTCAGTGAAACTAACGGTAAAAAACTCACAATTTTAATTGACTAGTGAACTATTGCATATGTTAAACCTATTAGATAAATTCACCTGTCAAAAAAATAATAGGCTTAATTGCATTTTTGGCCCCTCAGTTTTCACATTTGCGCGAATTGGGTCCTCCAGTTTTTAATTGCGCTAATTGGGTCCCCAGTTTCATTAACTATTGCAATTGGATCCCCCAGTGAACTGACGGAGCACTAACGGAGGGACTCAATTGCAACAGTTAATGAAACTGTGAAACCTAATTCACGCAATTAAAAACTAGAGGACCTAATTCGCACAAATGTGAAAACTGAGGGGCCAAAAATGCAATTAAGCCAAAATAATAATATATAAACACAACATATATGAAGATATTTTTAATCGAGTTTGTTCGCAGATTAATCGATTTAAGAGACCCTCTTCAAGTACATTATTCTGAGATATAGATACTTCAAATGATTCAGACAAATGAGAATGTAAAGGATTCATCCCTAATGACGGGTGACTTTTCATGTAAGATCAGCAAAACTATGTTTACAAAAATTCATGTTTCCTTGTTTGGACTATTCATGTAAATGAAGGTTCAGACGAAATGATCACATCTTCAGGGAGTACATTCGATCACTGGCTACCCAGAATATACAACAAAACTATATACAAGTGTACAACTCAAGTCAATTCATAATTTCTTCGCAATTACCTTCGGAAAAAAAAAATACCAATAATTTAAACAGCTGAGAATTTGGTACAAGCTACCAGAAAATTACGGGGGTAGCAGTTAAGAGTGATGACTGATGTGAATCCAGCGCCTCAATTCACATGCACAAAGTTGACATTATAGCACCTTCACGAAATGAACAATTGCCTTCCAAGAAGTTTACTTGCAAAATCCCCCTTTTGATTTGTTACTTCCTATGCCTTCGCTTTTGATCAGCTCTTTGTCTCTTCTCATCATCCCATTCACGGTCATACAAGCTAATAGTCAATTAAGGATACAACAGTGCACCATTATCAATGGAAACCTTTACATCCAATGAAAACATGTATTTTAACTTTTAAGTAATGCAGCTATTCTAGGATTTTAAATTAACTCTCCTTTTGGGCAAGAAAAAAAGTGAATGAACAGCATGCAATCCAAGCAGACATAAATATCATATCATGCATCATTAAGCAACTCATCTACCAAGGTACACTACACATGCAAACAGTCTAGCGATACCCCAGTAAAAGATTTACTGAAAGACATCAACTCATGAATTAAATAAGCATGCTTATAAGCCTAAGCATTATGCAATTGAGAGGATACGGATCTGAATCACGACGA
This sequence comes from Glycyrrhiza uralensis, assembly GCA_030159175.1. Taxonomy (NCBI): domain Eukaryota; kingdom Viridiplantae; phylum Streptophyta; class Magnoliopsida; order Fabales; family Fabaceae; genus Glycyrrhiza; species Glycyrrhiza uralensis. The sequence goes on from BRZY01000003.1 coordinate 58,401,937, forward strand.
TTCATCTTGCTGGCTACCTCTTTACCATGAATCCTAAGACTCGGTTCGTCTAAGTAACTTGCATGTTGGATCATGGGGCCCTTTCTGTCTCCCCTGTCTCTTCCATCATATGCTTGTGACATACCGATGCCAGGGGGAGGAGGTGGAGGGGCCACTGGTGAGTACTCCCCAGGTTCACTAGTTGGTAGATGCTCCCTCTTAAGCTTACGTCTCTTGGATGCAGCATTTAAATCCAATTCTTCTTTTAAAATGTTTGCCTTCTCTCTTTCCCTCTCCCTCTCTTCCACCTGCATAGAAGAACAAAAAGACATCGCAAGATTAGAAGAATAACAACACCCTTATCATCTGTCCGCTCTATTCCAACGCCAGAAGAGGGTAATACATGTTGAGAAGCACAACTACGAACGTAAAACACAAGAAATATTTGGGGCAATGAAAAAGGCAAAACCCAAAGTCTTTAAGCCACTGCATATGTATGTAAAACTGTAACAGTATAAATCAGAGAGAAAATCAAGACGGGAAGCCATCTAAGCTATATTACAATAAATAACTCTACGTCTAAACTCTAACCACAGAAACCTTATGTTGTCTTGCTTTCTAACATTTTATGCTGTAATTTTCCCCACCTCTGTTGCATTTTAACCTTGGAAAAACAAGGTAGTTATTCATGGCTTGGTGAATAAGACCTGTCAGCTCGTCATCATATTGCATTTTGTTCTTTTAACCACTTAGGAATAAAAGAACTAATTTGGTTAACGCACATAGACATATTCTGCTCCCGAAAATTCTATATATGATCAATGACATTGATTTTAAGCACATACCACTAGTAAAATGTTGACACTAGTCCAAAGGGCTATGCTACATGAATCACCATAAGGTACATATCCCTAGTAACAGATCCTGTAAATGACACACAATCTTGGTTCATACCTTCATTTCCTCACGCTTTCGATCTCGAAAATCATCATCTTTTCTGCGTTTGAGATCATCCTGGGAAACCACAGTCTCTTCAGACCGTCTCCGTTCTTTTTCTTCATGCCTTGGAGAAAGTCTTTGAGAATGCCTTGTAGCTCCATACCTCCTATCAGCATCTTCTTCACGCCTACCAGCACCAACAGATTGAGGAACCACATTAGGAGGTAAAGGGGGTGGCGGAGGCAAGTTTTGCCCATGGAAGCGCTCCTCAGCATGAGATTTTTCCATTGATGCATCATTGTATCGTAATTTATTTCTATCATCTTTGCTTCTTTCATCCTTAGCCTTGTCAGGGAGTCTATTGAAACTCCTCTCACTAGCCCTCTCTTGCATTCTCTCAACAGATCGTTCTCTTCCATATCTTTCTATTGACCTATCCCTAGGCTTATCTGCAACAAAGTCATCACCACGAGACTTGTCTAGACGGTCCAATCTTTCCCTGTGTTCCCTTTCATATCTTTCATTGCCTTTGTCTTTTGGTCTTTCCAATGTCTTATCACCTGCTCTGTACAGACCAAGTTCATCTGGTCCCAATTTGTCATCAGCCAATCGAGGATCTATCAGCTTCTCTCTTTCAGAGAATCGAACTTCACCCTCTAAATCTCTTAGCTCTACATCCCCTTTCCGTCGTTTGCCTAGTCTGTCTAGTTCGTCAACAGAACCAGCTCGCTTCTGAATTTTATCACTAGACTTTGAGGTAGTTGTGTTTTCATGCCTTGGGGAATGAACTACACGAGAGGACGATCCTCTTGTGAAGTCAGTAATATCATTTCCATCATCCTTCACCATAGAAGCCCTAATATCAGAAGATTTGGAAGCTCCAACCTCTGCCTTTGATTCATTACCAGGACTATCATATGAAACTTTTGCCGATGAAGCCAAACCTTTTCCAGAACCTGAGATGCTGTTACCATTAGCACTGACTGAAGAAGATACATTGACAGTTCCAGTGTGTCTTCCCTCTGATGCATGGATTTGTAGATCCTTGTCACTGCTAGAGGAACCAGAAGTTCTTGTGACTGCTTTTCCAGTTCTACTATCCTCTTTTACAGGATCTTGTTTTGAGGGCTTTGAACCAGCAGGCACTGAACGTTTCGCTGAAGTCCTTGACTGAAAAGAGGATAACCAAATTATTTTGGATAAACAGCAAAGCAGTAGTAACATTGAAGAAGAGAAAAAAACAAGAATTTTGGCCGGGGTGGAAATCAGCACTCAAATGCTAAGTATGCACCATAAATAACGAAATCCTTGTCAAGAAGGTGTCCACCAAGATTAATGAAACAACTATTATGAAAAATCATAATAGCAGTGTAATCCCAGAGAATAGAAGATGTTGGTATATTAATTTACTTTTGAAATTGGAATGTGTTACTCCGTATAATCTAACATACTGTAATTGTTTAAAACAATTAGGTTTAGCAAAGGCTTGATTACTTAATACAGTATACCTTCAGTCGCAGAAATATTTTGGTATTTCTGTATTACATATATTGATTTCTTAAGTCCCAAGCCATGAATCCAACTGCATTAAGGCTTGCGATTTTTGTACCACTTCATTTTGAGAATACAAACTTGTGGTCCAGGATATAAATTTATTAGTTATTAGTTATTTAATGATTGGTACAAATTCTGGATTATAGAAAAAGTTCTTCAACTCTTCTCATATCAATCATAGCTAGTAGTCGAACTTCCTTCAGATCACATTTATTCTCCCAATTTCCTTTTCCTCTACTCGAGCAGTAAGCTGAGGCAATCAGCAAAAAGTGATGCAAATTGGACCATATACAAGCCCATCATACAAATGAAAAATGCTAACTGCATAATATAAGTGACATATTAAATGCTACCTCAGTATTTCTTGTAACATGTTCATCCGATGCCCTACTTATAGATTCTTCCACTTGTTTTGGGTTTTCCCCAGATTTTGATGTCCCAGATTGTCCAGCAGATGAGGGTAAGGATGATTGAGCATCCAATCCATTCACCATTGAACTACCCTTGAGTTTTCCGTGGCCAGAATCAGATTTTGTCGCTGTAATGCTTTCAGTTCTTTCCGATTTTCCATCTGCAGTTTTTGTTCTTAATAGTTGGTCTTTGACTGTGTTTCCAGAGTCCAAATGTTTCCCACTGGCAGATTCAGTTTGAGAGACATTAAGACTTATCCCACTTTGTAGAGCTGCTGAATTTCCCGCTGAAGATTTAGTCATGGATGGTGCAGGCTTCAACTCAAGATAACCCATACCAAATTCTTCATCGGTAACCCAAGAAGGCTGCATAATGGATGAGATTAGTGTACTAAAAAAAGTATAACTAAGCTTGTAATAAATAATAGCATACCTTCCTAGCAGCCAGTGCTGCTGCAACACCAGTTGCCAACACCTTAAGATCCTCTCTTTCATCACTTTTAATCTTAGCCACCTACATGGAAGATAAAAATATATATATATATATATTTTCAAAAAATGCTTCAGTATTCAAAATAACCAACATAAGAAGAGTTTAACATAAGGATAACTTACCCGCTTTTCAAGGTTTATCCCACTCTTTCGAGTAACAGGGAAAACACTAGAAATTTTGGTCAGCATTATAAGAGCATTTCTAATTTCCATGTACTCACTAGATTCCAGACACTGAATTAGCAACCGGGTGATTCTTTGACTCCATTTCCAGTGTACCTATCAGCAGTCAAGAAGCATTATTTTATCTTCTGAAAACGAACAGTACGCCAGAATCAAACAAGGTAAACACCCCCCCCCCCCCAAATTAAAAACAGAGAGAAAGATAAGCAGCCATTAGATCTAGACAACACATGCAAGGAAAAAGTTCTGAGCAGTTGTAAACTAGCAAACAGTTGAACTTGCCTTAATGAACTGCCCATACGTAACTCTCTGGCTATTTGGATATCTATAATAAACTGCAAAACCCGGCATGTTTCCACACTCACGTTCATAAATAGATTCATCACTCTGGAAATAATAAAAGGTTAGAAAGAAAAAAATATATGAAAGTGAACATTAAAAAAATTGAACCCATGAAAATCACATAAAATTGCCAAAACAAAAATTATAAAAACTAAAAAAAAAGTGATAATCAATTACCTTCCAATAGTAAGCAATCTTCAAAGTCTCATACAGAAACCTGCCAAGCCTGCCAGCCTCATATTCAGTGCAGCAGCATATCATTGGTTGTAGGGTCTTACAAATCAGAACATCTATGTGGTTGACTGTGTTAAAAAAGGGGGTTCCAAGGGAATGAAGTGTGTGTACAAACATAGCACAATAAACAGCATCTGGCATACTGAAAGTACAGCGTGGAAATATACAACGCTGAAGAAACTCCATGTTAATCTTCAAGGTATCAGGACAGGAACTTAACCATTTGTCTTTTTCATGAGAAAGCCGTCTACGGACAGATGCAACATTCTCTTCATGTCTATGCAGTTCACTAATCAGACGATCAAGAGATTCTTGAATTCTTTCCTTTTCTTTCTTCCTCTTGGTGATTGCTGAGCTTGAATTGTCAGAAAGCTCCTCCAAAGATTTAAGGTTAGCATGTAGCTTTGCTATTTCGGACTCATAACGATTTTTCGGAACATATAGATCATATAATGTGAGACCCCAAAATGTTGCATAAAGATCAGGAGATAGGCTATTCCATGCTTTTGAAGGCAACATGGTTTTAACAGTATCCAGAAGATATGACCAACTGCATACGGTTATAAAATAGTAAATACCAATCCAGAAAATAGCAGAAAAAAACTTTGCATATCTTATCATACATCTGATACAGATCACAATTACATTTTAAGTTTCATGTCAAAGCATAGAAGGAAAGTTTTAATGAAATATGGTGAAAAAATGTTAGAATTACAACCTTATAGGATTCTTAGCAGAGCCAAGATCTAGAACCAGACTACCAGAATGATCGGCAGGGTCAGACTCAAAGTTCATAGATGCATCACTTGCAGCATTATTATCATCCAAGGGCCAGCAAACATCAGGACTCCTCTGAGACCTAAAAAGCCTCATTATAGGGCGATATATCAAGAAAGCAACCTATGACCAGAAAAAAAGAACAGAATTAAATGAGGGTTCAAGCAAAGGGCAGAGTACCATAAATACTGCAACTCAAGGGAAAACCAGAACAGAAATAGCAATAACACCTGGCATTAATTATCATGAGAACATGTAAGAAGTTTATACGAAAAATAGAGACAGAAGGGGAACAAAAACCTCAGGGTCCAGGTGGTAAAGATGAACCAGGTCATCAAGTGAGGGAATAAGAATAGCGTGATTTGATGCTGGTGTGATTGCACTGCCAAGAAATTCCACATATTGAAGAAGAGTTCCATGGCATCTATCAAACTGTTCACTGACCATCTTAATGTAGGGTGCATCTGCATTGATGACAACCCTGCAAAAACATTAAATTTCAGAACAAAATTTTGAGCATCAGTTCTAACATTTATAAGTTTAAGAGCTTACAGAGAACGATGCTGAGCAACAAGCAGCAAGAGGGGGACCGCCAACTTCGGTTCATCTTTAGGAAGTAATGCATCTCTAAGCCTGCTAGTTGACTTTATCAACGCCTGCATTTATAATAATATTTTCTTATCTTAGTAACTTACAAAACCAATCACCAAGTCACGTGATGAAACCTTAAACTAGGCATAATTCCTCTATAATTACAATTAAAATTTAATACACGAGACTTTAGAAGCTCATAGCACAAAGATATATCATATACTCAAGCCTACAAAACTTGAGTATAAAAAAATCAAAACCAAGCACAATAATATCCAAACAGAAGTAATTGTATTCACTCTGCTTTTTATTCAGCAAAATAATGAAAAGAGATCATCAAACAATTAGTTATTTATTCACACTTGTTCACTTTTCAGGAAGTTCATCTTTAAGCTCAATCAATTATGCAACAAACAAAATGATATGTTCATTCTAAATGTTTCACAAATATTCCAAAACCTAATGCAATCTATCGAGTGTTCATTAACCAGTCCAATAGTACAAACCAAACCAACTGCGCCAGTGCAAATTAAAACAGTGAATTGCCACACCTAACTAAACTGTGTCTCTTACGCCTAGAGTAGAATTTCAATCCGTCCAAACTACAATTTCATCAATCTCTTGCTTTCCAAAAACCTATAAGATGTACTTTCTGTACCTTATTATTTCGAGTTACTCCAAAAGAAGTTGCTTGATATCTGAGAGTCTCACTCCCTGCCATAGCATCCAGCTGTTCCTCAGTCAAGTTCTCTGTGTACTGGACATTTGCCATTTGTTGGACAAGCTCCTGAAAAAACCAGCAAAAATATTTATTTCCAGCCAGCATTTGGCTTTTCATGAGACATATCTTACACAATACAATTTTTTATTAAAAATTAACAGAAAAAAACCTGCAATAGAACAAGCTCAATTCCTTGACCCTTTTGTAGCTGGTTCACAAGATACTGGAAAAGGCCGCGTAACTCCATTGATGGGTACTTTTTACACCTATCATAAACAAATGATTTGAACTCATGAAAACATTCAAAGATCATGCCTCTTTTAGCAATAAACACAAGGGCGTACTCAATACTGAACACAAAAAGGCAATAATAAAAACAAGATTAATCAAGTCAAACTATCTACAACAAATTAAACTAATATTGACATTAAAATTTAAAATAAATAGACACGATGAATCTCACAACAAAACCAGCAAGAAATTGAATGCGCAGTTTCATTAACTAGAAACATGTTCAGTGGAAACACTCTTAACTTACTATATAATAATTGCCACACATATCCAAAGAACTCTACAAAATTATATGAAGAAATTTCTGAATCTCATTGTAGAAAGGAAATCAAGTAGACTTCTACTGCAGATGATGGATTGTGGCCCATTCACTCAAGACATTGTGCACACTAGATCCTACATATGCACCCAAAATTTGAGAGTCAACAGCATCAACCAGCTTATTTCTTCTCTATGCTATTTGTTAAAATTTATCGTCCTGCTCCATTACTCGTTTCCATAATAGTTTCTTTATTGCTTGAAAATTTTATATCTGTCAGTCGTTTAATCCTGATCTCTTTCATTTCTCAGTTTCACAACATTTGTCTATGTACATATTTTCTCTTTAATAATTCAAATAAGCATACAAAATATTTACTTAAAACTGTTTTTTTTCTAAATTATTACTTCAATATATTTTCCTGGTTTTCTTTTACTGAATCATGAAAGATTTACACTGCATTTTCTCCAATTTCCTATTTTTACACAACCTTAGCTTTAATAAGCAGAACAAAACAATTCTATATTTTCAGTATGACATGCTCTGCACAGCAAGCAACAGCTACGTTCAAAGTAGCTAATTAATTAAGATCCTTAAAAGAAGTTAACTAACAAAGCCATTTAACATGCATTTTAATTCACAAATCAGAGGATTTCAGAAAGCTAATACAGAATACAACCACACTTCAATTTTATTTTATATTATTATGTACTCAATATTATATACATGAAAAGAAAGACATGCTTTAGAGAGAAGGAGAGAGAGAAGAAAACCAAACCAAACTGCTCCAGGTATTTCAATCCCCATCCCTCCAAGGCAAAAACAAATTCCTAGCAGAATATGGGCCCCAAAGTTGTTCAGGATTTAACAAGTATGCTCAGCAAACATAATGCAGCCACATGCATATCACTCTTCATTTTTGAAGTATATACCCCAGTAAGACCAGATATTACAAAAACTTATGTTATCCATTCATCAGACGATGGGAACCTCAATCTCAATGTGCTTTACAGACAACACAGTCACGAATCATCCTGTTGTAGTGAACTATTGTTGGTCAATCAAGAAAACTACTGATGATAAAGTCAAATGAACTGCGGTATTTTTTGTCTTCCTCTTACTTGAAGAAAGGATATACTATCTAACAGTATTACTCCTCCATTATGTCCTTTTGCAGGTACACACAGTAAACAGCTTTAGAAAGAGTTAATGGTTTCTTTGATATCTTGCAGTGTCCATTAGCATCACAAGATGAAAGTAATAACTAATGGAGTAAACCACTTACAAGAATGCACTACCAACTGAAGTTTTATCAGATGGATCCAAACCTACATATTATGCTCAACACCTCGGACAAAGCATTCATGTCCAACAGTTGGATTTCCACAATGATAAATCACATGGCAACAACCCAAAGTAAACAGTTCAGGTTCCTCCCTCTCTACTAGGCCAACAGCTTAGAAATTCGATCCCCTAATTTTTTGAAACCCATCACCAATCAAGCAAAAGACAATATGGTTCACACATAGTAATATGGATCTGTCTCCCTCCTGAATGCAAGTACCCCATGAATGCCATTAAAATGTCATCTCATTATCGACATTACAAATGACCGAAAATCATTGAGAATCACAGATATGCATACAACATAGATCATCCTTCACATTAAAAACACCCTGATGACTTCCAACTGATGTCATTGCATTTTGTAAGCACTCATTCTTTCATCTCCTCTCCATTAACTAATTGTATCTGGTAACAGTATTGAACTTTCCAAGCTCCAAAAGAGAGATCAGAACCAACTTAACGAATAACTTCATTTAAATTAGATAATTCTCCATCAACCATGGTAGAGTGCTATTGCAGCAGAAAAGTCGCTTGTATATCTTAAATGGCACTTAAACTTTTTAAATTGCCCATATAAAAATATAAGGACAACGGACTAATGGGAGTTTGAACTTCGAAAGAATAACAAAGAAATGCCCACCCCCTCCAACCAACAAATACCGTCCCAAAAAATCTGCCACTGAATCCCAGTAACTGCACATCATACAGCTGTCTGTGCATGCCCACCAACTGGCAAGAATAGTGGTTTGAATTGATCTGACATTACCAGTCAGGGACACAAAATGCTGCTATGTCTGGTAATCCTGCATTTGCTAAGGTTGATCTGCAACCTGGAATTTGATACAAGGCATCCCGGATATATCTAAATTCTAAAGGATGGCTTAGATGTACAAAAATGACTAATGAATGTTATTATCGATAAAATGCATGAAATAATTCTAATAAAATAAGAGTTTGCAAGAAATAGCTGTAAAAAGACAAATATCATCCAAACAAAATGTGGAAAATATGTTGCCATTAAAATTAATGCTATAATCAGAAGAATAAAATGTATAACCCAACAAGATTCAGTCACATAACCTGACGGTAAATTCTAAAAGGATCATAATTACTTCTCGTCCAGATGCATAGGACAACTTGTCGAGAAAAAAGATAAACCAGAACTCATATCTAAATCATCAAAACATAATAGAAGTGCAAAGGAAACAACTATACATACAGGTGGCCCCAAAATGAAGCTAGAGATTGAAGCCAGTCTGACAAATTAAGCCCATCATCCTTTAACTTATCACGTCCACCAAGTGCCAATCGCTCAATCACAACATATTCCAATATATCATACTCAAGCTGTTAAAAGAAAAGGGCAAGCTTCAAGTCAAAAACTATCTACCAGAATAAAAAACAAATTATAAAAGCAGAACGGGATAAATACAAGAAAGAAAAAACAAATGCGAAAGTACCGCCACCTATAGGGAAAAGAAGAATGGTTCAGCTAACCAGTATACTATAAAGGAGTGAAATTAACAAAAAAAAAATGACAATGATCACTAGATCACTACAGCATCTCTTTTGCAGTTTGTTAGAGCATGTCAGTATTCTATCTGTCTGTAAATCAGAGGATGTAGATCATGTAGTTGGCATCGTTTTAGTCTGTTAGCTTCTATCAAGCACTGTTTCAGTCACATGTAAATTGTAGCTGAGCTGTAACTGAATTCTGTCACAGAATTCAGACAGCACTAAATAAATGATTCTCTCTGATCCACAACAGCCTCTATAAACTCCCTTGTCTGTACTCACATCAATTACAGTTGAACCACAGTTTTCTGAAAACTCAGATCAAATCTATCTTTTCTATCTCTGATATTTTCTCTTTCCAATCATTTTCTTGCATTTACTCTCCTACATAAATTTTAATACGATTTGAAGATGGCAATGCTTTCTGTCTTCATCTGTTTGAAAAGGATCAGACAATATTGTAGAAGAGGATCAGCTGCTTTGTTCTTTTGCTTCGTGTTCCGTTAGGTGGTAATCCTTAATCCACTGGCTGCTTCTTTCTAGGATTGTTGTTTAGAAAATTTCCAAACTTCTGACTAGTTGGAAGGCTTCCTTTTTCTTCACAGATGGTTGTGTTACTATTATTTGGGTTTCTTAATATCCTCCTTTATTACGCACTCTTTTCCAGATTCCAGTAGGATGGGGGTGACTCAAAGGATTGAAAAATAAATAAGGTCACACACCACTTACTGCTTATTATGAGATAAGATATTATGACATCACTAGTGGATGCAGTAAACAAGAAAGCAAAGCGAAAATACAAAGAAATATACACACCTGAGTCAAATACTTAAATGCATCCACTACAGGAGTAATCATGTCTCTATATGCCTCAATCTGCATATCACAGAATTTGAAAAATTAACACAATAGAATGCACAATATCAGAAGTGGCCAGAGCCCTTCAGTCTTTGCAGGATATAAGCTCTACTAAATCAGCACCTGATGAACAATTGTTCGAAGAACAGTCATAGGGTTTGCATGAGCTAATTTTGCAACCATCCGACCCAGCTGCTTCAAATTTTCCTTTGCCAGCCGCTTCAAGATTCGTCTAGTGTCCAACTGTACAGAAACAAAGAAAAAGAATGAGGATAACACGGAATCAAGATTGCAACATTCAGCACAGATGGTCCAAACATATATAAATCACCAAACCTTGGCAGTCTGTCTTGCACCCAACAGCATAGGATTGCGCTCATCATCTTTTTCCCATTCACCATATAAACGATAACGGACCTAGATAGATAAAATTCATCAACCAAGCTTGTTGATAACAGCTAACAATATATCAGGCAAAAGGATAAACAAATACAAAGGAAAACCTCATAAGGAAGAAGATTCATTAGTTCCCAAATTTCCTGGCCAACAGCTGGATTGGCAGGAATCAACTGTAGTGAGGGTAGTAGACATGCTCCTAGAGCATCCTCCACCCTTAGCCTTGCATCCTTCAGGTGTAGGTGAGGATTTCCAATAACTTGAAATTGAGGATTCAAGGCACCATCACCACGACGTACAAGCTCAAGAGCAGAAAGATAATAACCTCTCAACACCCTACAAACCTACACATGTTCGGAGGGAAAATGAGGCCAAAGGGAAATCATAATCAGCATAAAACATACCAAGGAGAAAAATTAACAGAATATTAAAACAGAATATTAAAACAGCTTAATGCACCTTCTGCAACAACATAGTATCACGGTAGAGGTAAGGTCCAGTACAAGCAAGCATCTGAAAAAGTTCCCTTGGAAGATCTATGAAAGAACTGTGTCTTGAAGGGCTATCTACATCCATAGCATCAGTGCTGCCTCCGATGGACGATCCAGTGTTTGGAAGATGTGCTTGACGAATAACATCATATGCTGAAGAAATTGACTTCTGAATAAGCCTGGATGAACATCTCAATATTATTTAAAGCTATTTCAAAAAACAAGCATTCAAATAAACTGTTGACCATAACAAAACTCAAAATTAGATGGCCCAAAGATAATGGTAAATGCATGCACATGCTGGCACATACAAGCACCCACGAATGTTAGGTGTGCACCTCCAATTAGGAACAGTTTCTTACAGTCTATTCCAAAAGATTGTTGTTTGGGTGGGGGGGGGGGGGGGGGATAGGGGCAAACTTTGGTGGAAGCGTGCACCAACAGATGTGTATTTGCAAATGCATTGTCCAAAAAAAACACATCATAAATACATTCAATCAATAGACATACATGTCCATAAATGCACCCAAATTTAAGTTCTCTACGGTCGATGCCAGTGTCTGCATGATAAATATATATATATAGAGAGAGAGAGAGAGAGAGATTATACACCAGCTTTACCTAAACAAACTATCACATATTTGGATATGTTCCACTGGGTTGAGTGGTGAGAGGCGTTCAAATAGTATATGAGCATGATTCCTGTTAAAGCAAAAGATCCCATAAATATAAATATAGATTATATATATATTCAGTTATTCACTGAGGAAATTCTATGAACACAACAAATATATTGCACAAAAAGAAGTATCTCGTTGAGCAATAAATCAATTTATTAAGAATGAAAAGGAACTGAATCTTCAGCAAAAATCCATAACGTTTGAGATCCACAATATATCTAGATAAGCACACACAATGCTGATTAAGTCACCTTGTATAAAAACATTAATGCAAGCACTGATATCATTGTTAAGATATTAAAATTCATGATCAATGTCTTTACGTACATCAAAAACAAATTCCATTGTCATCATTGTTAACTGATTAAACTTCATTATATACAAATATCTTAATATATTCATTATTTTTTGACATGGTATCCAAAGCAGTTTACATAGAAGTTGGAAGGCTATCCATTTTGTTGAAAATCCCATCCATTTTGTTGAAAATCCCATCAATAATGCAAACCAAAAGAGAAAAAATAACATAGCTTGTAATAATAACTGTCTTTACAAGTCACGCATACCAGTCATCCACAGAAAGAAAGCCAGTAAGCAAGCCCAAAGTTTGACTGTTTTGAAGCTCAGACTTTCGCTCTTCAATTGCGTCAGTTTCCATGTCTAAAGCAGCAAAGAGATCAATAGTGACATCCCCCTGTTTCTCATCATCCATTAGATCTTTTCCAGTAGCAGCAAGGTTTATTCTTCCAATTTTATTAGCCTGTAATTAAGATTGTCAACAATCTAGATATCAAACCAGCCAAAACTAAATAAAAAAATAATGGAGGACAGGATTAAAAGGGAAACAAACACTGACACATATGTTAATATTATGCAAAATCAACACCATCAAATATCCACCAATGGAAATAGGTCAAATAGATTGCAAAAATAAGAACTGGAAGTTGACAGATCCCAGTGAAACTAAAACTTTCACAAGCCAACCCAATTAGTTTAAGTGAGTTGATACAACATTCAGCTGAAGAAAGATTGACTTCATGAGAAGTTGAGGCCAGGGTTGTCAAAAGGAACTGAGGCAGCCACCTACAAACTAAGGAGAGATAAAGGAAAACAAGGCATGAATGAGCGACACACTTAACCAGCCCCATATCGGGTTGATATCAACAAGGAACCATTGAAGCAAGCACCTTGGCTAAGATAGCCATAGACAGAAGGCCTTCGGAATGTCTGCTTTTTTAAAAATTCAGGAATATATAGCCCTATATCCATTTGAACACCAGCCTAACCAATGAATATCTATGGGTAATATGAATCAAAAAAACCAGTTTTCTGAACTCTGAAGCACAGAAGGAGATCATTCTTTCCATTTTTCTTTTAGCACTGGCCAGATTCCTTTCTTCCTAATAAGAGTCTTTTTTCATAAACCCCAACCAGGTCTAGTATTAGTAGTAGTAGCATGAATACCTCATCAAGGCGCTTGGTAGAAAAAGTATTATAATGCTCAAATGCTTCTTCATCCTTGGGGAGTAGATGAGCATATCTGCAATTCAAAATGATGGTTACAAAAATGTCACATAAATTGCACAATGCAACTCCAGTCTAGATGCCAGTTGCATTAACACAGTAGATTAGCAGGACATACAGTCATACATATGAACCACAAATTAGAACATTTTTCCTCCTCACAACTTTTTTAATAAAATGAACTATCAGAGGTGTTCAACACTGGATTGCTGATTTCAATCATTTCCACAAAAAAAATTAATTTGGTGGTATATAATCAAGTGTAAAAGCATGACTGGTCCAACAAAAATTTGGTATGCATGACTTTAGAGCCCCAAACAAAAATGCCAAAGTTCCCCATTCCTAAAATCCAAATACCATCACCTTCAGTTTTACAAAAATTGGTATACAGGTGTAGAGGAGTATAAACTGTAATGATAGAAATGAAGAAAGAAAGCATCACAACAAATTTGTTTTCCAGCATATAGCTGGGTCTGGGAACATAAAGGGGATGATCATTTAATTTGATTTAGGAAAAGATGCGCACATGAAAAACAGGAAGAATAAATACCAAACTACGACCTACTCAACTTTTGACATGATTATATGGTGCATAAGTGCATTCCTTCTATACATCATCAATTTCTCCTAGAAAGTTAATAACACAACTCACACAACAAAGATTGATATTGGCAGACACAAAAGGAGTATGTAAATCTCCTTCAATACAACCACTACTTTTTACAACCATAGATTGTTAAGTGTTTACAGAAACATAAGGATGCTACATGTGATTCTTAAGCAGCATATGAGCACAAAATCTTACATGCTATCAAGATCAATAAAATCTTGCTTCACCAGCAAGGCTGTAAGTCTATAAAGCCCAAATGGCACAGGATTACTGACTTCCATGCGCTGATAATATTGAAATTTAAATCCAAGAATCTGCGAAGCATGAGACTGCATAAAAGAGATAAAATCATATTATAAAAAATTGCCCATTAAACATTGCAAATTAAGTATAGGAATGACCTAGGCTTCTATTTTTATCCACCTTAGGAAAAATAGGAATCAGCTCTATAAAAACATCATCATCGGGCTGAAGTTCAAAACACTCAAGAACCTGATGAGAAACATTCATCAGTAGCTAGAAAAAACATGAAATGAGAATGCAGATAATCACATGAGTTGAAGGGGGGGAAAAGACAATTGAATAAATCCAACTTACAATATCAAAAACACGATTTGGATCCAAGTCAAAATGGCCAATTAATGACTGCAGAAGTGATCTAAATCAGCATCATGATCATCGTCATAAAACAAAAAAAAATGACGGAATAATCATAGAACTTAAAATCATTAAAACCTTAATAATGCCAATTGTTGATGCAGATGCTTTTTGAGTTGACGCTTCGGAGTCCCGACAAAGAAGAGTGACCTGTACAATAAAACTACATTGAATACAGCATACAAAAGCATTTTATCTGGAAAGCATGCGGCATGATTCACTCATAATATCCAACTTCTAGAGAAATTAAAGATTGAAATTATCTTGTATCTTCTGTGGTTATATCTCCCCAATCATGAAATATGTACAGACCCAAAAGAACCATCTTGTAAGTTGTAGGTGGAAAAAGCCCACACAAAGTTAAAAGGATATGCTCTAATGTAATATCTATCAACCATGCCTGAGTCTTCATAAAACTATAAAAGAATTTCATATCAAAGCACACAAAATAGAAAATAGGCATTGTATTTAAGTACCTTCTCCTAGACCCATAATTTTACACTTTAATGCTCTTTAAAATTTCTACATAGATGCAACTTCTCCAGACCTAGGGACAATAATAGATGGACCCATCCTAATACTTGATTAATTGGATGCACAGTGTTGACTTATGACTGAACATGACCCAAAACAGAGAGGTACAATCTAACAACCTATTCCAATAAACGTCATGTTTTCCAAGCCTGCAATTGTTAGCTTCCTGTTTTAGTAAGCTTGTTTTGTTCAATTTTGTTGAAATATTGAGAGGAATATGGTTCGAGTATGTGACCGAAACATAACCAACCCAACATGCTTACACCCACAAGTCTGACAGCGTTAAATCAAGAGCATACAAACTTCAGATTGAACATTTGATAGCCATACATTTATTGAAGATCCATATAGAAGAGAGTAAAATACAATCCTCTCCCCTAAGAGATAGGTCTATTACACTCTCCTCCCCTCTTGTTTTAAAATATACAATTTGATCCATTTAACTTAACACCGTTATATTCTTTAAAAAAGTAAAATATTATTTTTTTATTAAAATATATACTAAATTATTATTATTTTACCATATTACCCTGTCTCAGTTTTCATTCTCTCCAACATCCGTGTCAGCACATTGATGCAGCAGAAACCTTTTCTCCATTACCCTCTCCTCCCAGCTCTAGTAAGTTCCAAGCAAATTTAAATCATATGAAATTTAGCAATAGTTCTTCTAAAAGGTAAAGAAAAACCACCTGTACCTGTTATAGGAACAATAACATCATCATATACTCCACAAACTGCAACTTCTCGTTCTCACCATTTCTCGCCCTGGTAATCTAGTCTTATAACAATTTTTCTTTTATTTTTATTTCTCCTAAATTTTTATTATAAATTTTTTCCTCGTTGAATAGTCAAAATAATTCCAAACTTCAATTCCCAGATCTTCTTCTTCCCCCTCAATTGTCCTCGATCTCTTCTCTCTGATTTCCCCTTTTTTTTCTCTTCGGTGTTAGTTAGAATCTCGCTTTGAACTCAGAGAGCTTCTTTGATGGAACAGGTTAATGAAACACTGCGATTCAAACGTGGACTTTGAGTTATTATTCTTATAAATACATATTGTCCGATTCTCTCCCTCTACGGTGTCGTTTACAACGCTCATGACCGAATCACCAACAAGACCATCAGCTTGAAGAAGATTTGCCTCGAGTAGGAAGATGGGGGGTTCCAAGAAATGCAGAACAGGACATGATGGGGGAGGCAGAGGAAGGCTGATTCCGGAGTACGGCAGAAGCGAGCATAAAGGGTATATTAGTAATAGAATTATTATCTTAACAGACGTTAATTGTAATTTAA
Organism: Glycyrrhiza uralensis; assembly: GCA_030159175.1. Lineage (NCBI taxonomy): Eukaryota > Viridiplantae > Streptophyta > Magnoliopsida > Fabales > Fabaceae > Glycyrrhiza > Glycyrrhiza uralensis. The sequence goes on from BRZY01000003.1 coordinate 58,418,611, forward strand.
CGGGAAGTTAAGAAAATGGACTTAGACGTGGTATATTTCTATCAATGAAGTGTGAGGAGTGTATGTTTTCAAACTAGAGGGGAGGGGAGTGTAATATTAATATCTCTCGAGGGAGGGGGTTGTATTTTACTCTATAGAAAACCCATCAATTTATAAAGGATCTGTGCAATGTACATAAAACAAAATAATCATGCAATAACAGAACAATTGTAGCAGATGATATTCTTTTCAGCCAAAATCTCAATAATTGCAACAAGTGATAATAATTCATAGAAAACATCCTAAAAAGTCAAGAGAAAGGAAATTCTGATTATACCAGTTTGGCATAGCCCTCACTCTCTTCTCTGAGAAGGTTGAATTTGGTTTGCTGATAAAGAAGTCGTGTATTAACTCTGACCTGAGATCAACAGAGCACAAATGAATTAAATACAAACAAGAATGGAACTTCCATTCAAGCTTAGCAGACACATAGTTCTTGTATATTTAACATAAGCAACATAAAGACCAAGTATGAATAAAGCTTAGGATCAATAATGCTGTGCAGTTTATGCAATTAGGTGTATTGGATTGGAAATCAATGCCCTTATTTGCACTTACATATACCACAAAATTGTATTTATGGCTTTTCTTTGGTGTTCTACTCGTGGCTGTTTCACTTTCAAAAGCATTTCTAATATGCATATACATATGCAGATGATTTTGACAGATATGTTGCATTGATACAGATCATAGGCCTTCCAATAGCTCTCTCCCTGATGTTTTTATGTTGTAATCTAGTTCTGAGTGATATGGCAACCAACTCACTTCTGCAATGCAAGGCGGCAACTTTCCTTTGGAACAATCTTTTGGGGTTCTTAATGAGCAACGGGGTTGACCACTAGACTTTCTACCCTATAGCAGTTCCTGTTGGTTTATAATATTTGCTTGAGAAGAAAGAGACCAAATTTCCTTGGTGGTGTACAGTTTGTTATTTTTTGGATAAGTTAGTTGGAGTTTGGAGCAGAACAAATGCATCTTTAAGGGTGTTTGTTTGCCGTTAAATATACTTTGACATAAGATTACATTTCTAGTTTCTCTTGGCTTTCTGCCCATGATTGTTATAGGGTGGAGGATGTAGCTATGCTTGACATACAGAGAAACTGGAAAGCCTTGCAGCATTCTTAGCTTTTCCGGTATTTTCTGCCATCTTCCTTTTGTTTTTTGTGTTTTAGAGGATATGTTATCTTCATAACCACCTACTTGTAAGTTCATTGTATTATTAACTATATTTTTCATTCAGATATGTGTGTATGTCTACACAAATATATGGGGATTGTTAACCTCCTCTCCTTTTGGTGAAGATTAGCAACCCCCACCTTTTCCTCTGGACAAAAAACTCAATTTCTTTCCTTTTAAAACAACAACTATGAGTACCTTAGAGTAAAAGAAAACAAAAGAAATAGAAATAATCAGAAGGAAATAAAAAGAAGCAGAAACCCCTTCCATTATGGCATGCATTTATAGAAATTAAATGCTCACCTCTTTTCCCTTCAACTCCTGAGCCTTTATTTTGATCAACTCAGCCTCCCCCAAAAATTCTTCCTATAAATGCATAACATACTAATAAAATTTTGTAACTTACTAATGCATAAAAAGCTTATAATGCCTTGGTAATGTTCCGCAACAAACTAACCAGAAGCCATAAAATGAATTATAATAAAGTTAAATAATATGAAAATGAAGAAGGAAACCAGAAAGGCAGACCTCACAACGTTCTTGAAGTAACCTAACTGGAACCAGTTCAGATTCCACAAGCCATCTTGCCTAGAAAAACGAAAACATGTAAGCAAAAATAAATTGTAGAAAAATTCCAATGAACGAGAACCATAAAGGTTAGTCAAAAGATGAAGATTTGCACATTAGAATTTGTATCAAATAAAGCACACAAGATCAAATACTGACCAGTTTAATGAGACGAGAACGGAACTCTCCAGACATTGTATGCTGTAACCAAGGAGACATAAGCACATAAATAGATTTGGTGGGCTTAGTACAAACAATATAGTTATACACGCGAAATTGAAACACAATTCAATATTCATTCAATTCAATATCTAATTACATTACAGGTCATTGTGTGTGTGTAGTTCAGATGTTTTAGAAGTGGAACTTCACATAAATCGAGATTAAATGATATTTCAATATAATATCTCTGATAGAGCAATCAGACACTGCTCAGTGAAATCTTTGTCTTCCAAGTTAAGACTTCTCTGATACAGGTCCCATTGAAACAGATCTTACTTGGACAGACTGCTTATAATCATGGTTGCAAAGATTAAGGAAAAAAATAGTTTCTTCTTCCATCATCAATTGAGCCGAATTTCTAAAGAAACCTGTGCTGAGCTATACTCATGCAAATTTAAAACAGAAAAAGGAAACTTCGGGCAGTGTTGGGAATGGTAAGTAATATTTATGACCGTATCCTTTACTAGTTACAACATTTGACTGGGACAATTCAAAATGAGAGAAGAGTGGAACAAGGATTGGCACACTTCACATCACATATAAAGGAAATGACTTCCATATATAGATCGTTTCAAGTATCTAGAAAGTTTCCTTTGTGTGTGTCTGTGTGTGGAGAGAGAGAGAGAGAGAGAGAGAGAGCAAAATTAAAGCTATAGCAACAAAATTAAGGAATAGGAACGGTTAACAACAACTTCACAAAGAAAAGCAGCACAGCAGCAACTCACATCTTGAGCCATCTGGGTCACTATATCCGCAAAATTTGAGGCTACTTTCTCAGCCGAAGCTTTATCTGAGAATATGACAGAATCTAATGCTACTTTACACTTGGGAAACGGCAATTCACCCCGAACCTGACAGCAACCCAGAACACAAAATCAGTCCTTTACCGCAAAAAAACGAAGAAATCATAGCATTGAATTCACCACCCAAATTACAAATTATCAATACAAACACCCAACAAAAAAAAACTGTGGTTTATTGGAGCGAAACTGGAGAGAAGGAACGCACCATAGTCCAACAGAGCTCGTAGAGGAAGCGAAGCATTGGGACAGGTTGGGAGACCTTGAGGTTGAGGGCAGCGTTGCCACTTCGCCATTCCCGAACACAGTCCTCTGTTACGTATACACACTCCACGGGTGGCAGAGACATTTTTTTTTCTGGTTACTGACCCTAGAACGAATCCTGAGATTTGAGGTGTGGAGGTGAATTGGGGAAAAAAGGATTTAAGAAGAGAATCGCATTTCCATGTATGACACCGAAATTGGGAAATTTTTAGGGTTTCCACAGAAGGAAGGGGTTAGCGATTGAGGACGTTTTGCATTTTGGATTGCGGTGAATGAATTTTGCAGAGAAAAAGATTATTATTATTATTATTATTATTATGAAAACAAAAGAAAAACTTTTATAGCAATTGCTTGTAATTTTTTATCAGTAGCAAATGCTTGTAATTAAAACATTATGAAAGTTTTTTATTAAAAAAAATCATATACTTTAAACTATGTTAAAAAAATAATAACTACATGTTTATTTTTTTCATTTTATTTTAGAAATAAAGTATAGCACTGATTAATTGTTTTTTTTTTGATAAATACTGATTAATTGTTTTAATTCAACATCTTGTTTTCTTCTTACCTTGACTATGTCAGTTATGAAATATATTTTAATTGAATAAGTTACAAAAACTTTAATTCTTATAATTACTGTCAGTTATATTGTTATCCAAAAAAAAATTACTGTCAGTTATATAATGCAATTCAATTCAATCTTATCATACTTAATCACTTAGATACTTTGACATTTTTGCATATATGATACTGAATTTACTTTATTATTATTTTTTTGTCGCTCAATATTTAGTCTCATACAACATTGCATTTTTTATTATCCAATAGAAATTTAATTTAAACTTAGATGATCCTTTTCTATAGCAAACTAGCTTAATAACAAGGCACGGGATACTAAACATATTTACGTAATAGTATTTTTTTTATAAAAAATTAAAAAGTTTTTATTGGAATTTATTATTATTTTGATGTAATTTTGATATGTCAAATTATATATTATTTAATTGAATTAATTAATTTGTAAATTAGAAGAATAAATTTTAAATTTTTTTTGACAAAAGAAATCTTTAATTTTTAAATTTAATTTTGAGACAATATTATACTTTAGTGCAAGTCAAATCAATTTTTTATGAATGATATATGTTTATATCAAAATAATATTATTAATTGTGAAATTCATTTTTTATAATATTATATTGATAAGATTAGAATAACCTTCTAAATATATTTTTATTTTATTTGGTATTATATTAGTAATTATTAATTTAAATTTATTTTATTGAAATATTATTTTAAATTCATATGCTTAGTTTTCTTGAATAATATTAACAGTAGTGTTTAATTCAAATATTTTATTTAATATTTTAGATTTAATTTCCCATGTAATAAAATTCTAATTAATATTATTGATTTGATTTTTTTGGTTCATTATTATATTAGTAATTAGTAATTCAATTTATTTTTCAGTTAATTTATAAAACTATTTTTAATAGAATGTTAGTATTTAACATATTAAAGTTAATATTTTAAAATTGGCCATCTCAATTAATATATTAATTGGTTTTTAAAAATTTATAATATAAACTGTGATTTAAAATATTATCATTCATTGAATTGTTAATTTTGTTTTTTAAATTTTTATTGTATATTTGAGTTATATAGTTTTTTTCGTAAATGTTAATCTACAATAATATATATATATATATGATGTAAATTAGAATTGCATATGTGAGTATTTACCACATCATTGATAAAATGTGTAAGTACAGAGTTGAAGTAACCATAAAATACTTGAATTGTCTGTGATGTGCAATCATAATCCTTTTCTCCTATCATAAATTGAAGTTGCAAGAAGGAATGAAATAGCCACCGATGACATGTGCACAAGAAGGTTCATAAAATCCAGCATTTCCACATAAATCAACTAAACAATTTCATTACCTGACATACCAAAATTCTAACAACACCATTCTGTAGATAAAACTCATTATATTAGCAATGCAAATTATAAATCCATACTTATCCATGTAATAAAACAAATATAATAATATAATGAAAAAACAATAAATGTAGAATGTAAATGAAAGCATAAACTCATTTTCATCCACATGAATAACATGACATTAACAATACAAATCTAGTATTAGAATTTAGAAAATAACATCCAAAGCGAAAGGGAATTCTCCAATTTCAAAAATTATAACCAAGCTAAAACTAATTTAGAAAATACATTTAAAAGGGAAAAATATCTTATATTCTTCTAGCTTTCTGGCCTAATTCAGTCCCATAAAACCAGCTTATAAAGTGAAGATTGCCCAAACATAATAAACTCTATTTAGGTCTTATCTCTAGTCGATGTAGGATTAATTTAGGTTTTCTCTCTCCAATATAACTTTCAAATTACTAAGCTCAATGGCTTAATTTTTTTTTGAACATTATAAAATTAACTCCATGTCACATATCTAATTTTTATATCACATGTTTTTGTTTTATTTGTTTGGCGTATTAATAAGAGCACATAAGATATAAAAAAAATACAAACTTCACATGCAAAAAATAATAATATAAATGCCACCATTACAAAATAAGGATTCAAAGTAACCAAAAAATGAATAATTAAATAAATTTAAACCAAAAAAAGGAAGAGCCATAATGAGAATACCTTTAATGAATCATAAATTAAAAATGAATTATAATAATTTACAATTAAAAATATTAAAATAAAAAGCGAACCTATAGAGATACAATTGTATCATTTTAGATTAATAAAAAATCAATTTAAAATATAACAAATATTATATAATGAAAATCAATCGTATGTTAAATTAAATATAATTTTGTTTTAGATTAATAAAAAATCAATTAAAAATATAATAAATGTTACATAATGAAAATTAATTATATGTTATATGAAATATTTTTTTTTAATTTGAATGGCAGGTCAAATATATTTGTGGTTTTAAATATTGTTATTAATTGAGATCATGTATTAATGATTGTCATAAATGATAAAATAAGAATTAAAAAAATCTAAATATAAAATAAAACTTTTAGGAGGGAAATTGAATGATTCTGGTGGTGACACGTGGCATTGTCCTACGTGGCATAATCCTACTTTATATAATATAATAGATAGATCACGTCTAAGGCATTATTGCATTTCATTTACGTCCTAAACACGAGATTTTGGCATTGTGTATTGTCCAATATTCATTTTTAACGTGTAATTTTGTACATCTCTTGCTATATTTGTATTTTATTTTATATTTATATTTTATATTTTACATTTATATATTTTGTTATACTCCTACCCAAGTGAGGTCAATATGTTTCTAAGACTTGTATTATAATATTTTATCTAGCTCAATAGAATCTTATTTAATTTTAGTTATTAATATTACAGTGAAAAAAACTGAAATTGTAATTAAATATTTATTTATTTTACAAAGAAATTTTTATGAGTGAGAGCCTTGTTTTGATTTCTTGTTTATATTTATATATATATGTCATTATAGGTCAATGCAAGAGGATTGAGTATATGCTATGCAATTTATAAGACGTTTTTCTCACTATTATTTTGGTTACAAATATGCACATCAACTTCCAAAGGATGATGAAGAATTTGAGGCATTAAAATACTCTTATTTCCAAGCTCTTAGACGAGATATTCATGATTTGAGAGTTTGTTAAAGATGTGTTTTAACTTAACTTTACTATAATCAAATTATTGTTGTTCTTTTTGTTTTGGGATGGAAGAAGTTTCTTTTTAGGAAAAAAATGAGATAAAATTAAATTGGGCATAGTCTTCTGCCAATACATGTCAAAACTGCAAATAAGTTGTCCATTTTTTTTTGGCATATCAATGATAGAATTTCTTGAAACAAAATATTAGCTAGGAGTTGGAAATGGTAAGAAACCAAACCAAAACTAAAGCAATAGGAATGCACCAAGGCAACACACCAACTCAAAAATACCACAATTGTGTATACACCTTTAAAACAACCTCTGGGGATAACTCCATGGTTGCCAAGAACAAATTTCATCCCATGACAAACAATCTTGTGTATACTTCTATAACAATAGGTGCACTACAGAATTATAGCCTTGAACAAATAGTGGCATACTGACCCTAAACTAAGCGGGTATAGAACTATAAACCTTATGGGGGTTTGATAGTTGGAATATGTAATTTAAATTATTATTAACATAATTCACTTATGCAAGGTGCATGTATAGGCCCCAGTGGTGTAATCATATCTAAATCCTTGAAAAGTAGTAAGACGTAAAAGAACACCTCTATTTTTAGCACCTCTATCTGATTGCATCCCAGAACTTCTAAAACACCACATTTTTTTTCTTTTATTTTTTCTATAAAGAAAAGAAACCATTATAGGCTCAATGTTTGGTGAATGTAGGATGGGAAGAGAAACGACATGCATGACAAAACAAGATAAAATTCTATCTAACTTGATTGTCCATCTGAATATGCAATTGCAAATGGGCGAGTGTGTATGCTTGACTTTGTGTTGTCTCCACTAGTAGTATGCACTATTGAATGAGAAGTTGTTAAATCAAGTGTACTTCCTTCAAAAGCCTGCCACTTTTGGAGTGCTTCTGGTAATGTCATATCAAAGTTGATCCCATAAATGTCTTCAGCATCTGGTTTTGTAGGCTTCCACACTTCAATAAGAGGGGATAACACATTCACTACATGGCCCATATCAGGACGTTGATAAGGCTCCCTTGCACTGCAATGCCCTGCTAACTCTGCAATAGTGTTGATGCTGGCGTAGGTTTCCTCATCATCGACCTCAATTGTTGGGTCAATGATTGTTTGAAATGAATCCTTGTTCAATAGCATCCTACGGAACCATGTAACAAGGTGGATGTTCTCTTCTGGTTGGCTATTATCAAGTGCTTTCCTTCCAGTTATCATCTCCATAAGAATCACCCCAAAACTATATACATCAACCTTTGTTGTGAGTCGTCCAGTGGCTACCCATTCATTTATGAAATTCTCGGGTTAGTTAGTGCCTTGGATAATTGAACAAGAAAGAATAAACAAAACTTTGCTAAAATGTCAATTATGGTTCATCCTTATGATCATTACTAGAGAAATTAAAGGAGTTATAAGTTAATTGGACAGGTGGCTAATTTTTATATAATATGTAGCAACCACTTATGGGCAAAGCAAAGGGAAAAACAACAACAACAATGATGTCACTTGTTTTCATAGAGCAATGCCTGCACTAAAAATTGCCTTACACCAATAACAAAACATCAAAGCTCAAAACAATAACGTTGCAAGTCGTGAAAAGGGGCTATAAAGCTCTCATCATTTTTTGAGTCTCATGAGTAAATTTAGTAAACAATTTGTCATCTTTGCTTTCTCAACCAATATAGTTGCTTCTAAACAACATTTGATTTTATATAACACTACTCATTATCTCCACAGAGAGGACTTCAATTGAAATTAAAGTTGGAAATTAAATAAAACAAGTGCTAGGAATTGATAGCATTATTTTATTCCTTTTTTACCATCTACCCCTATGTATCCTATTCAGTACAACGATAGATCATCTGCCTTTGGTGCTTGCACATACACATTATATAAGTGACTCAAACATATAAGTAAAATTTTAATTGTATTTTGATGCATGTGAGCAAAAATCAGAATCAGATATCACAAGCCAAATACTAAAATTACCCACATAGAACACAACTTTAAAATTAAAAAGAGAATTCAAAACTTAAATGTCTACCTGCATACTCTGGTGCCATATATCCAAAAGTTCCAGCAAGTCTAGTTTGGAATGAAGCTTTTCCTTCGGGAGCAAGTCGAACCAATCCAAAGTCTGATACTTTAGCCCGCATATCATCCCCAAGCAAAATGTTGGATGGTTTGAGATCCCTATGGATAAAAATTTGTTGAGTCAAATCATGAAGATATTCCACACCTTTGGCAACATCCAAGGCAATACTAAGCCTTATCTTCCATTCCAATGGTTTTAGCCCTTCCTCTTTCCAGTCGAACAAGTGTCTACTAAGAGCACCCTGGGGCATGTACTCATAGACGAGAAGTTTCTCGTTTCCCTCCAAACAATACCCCAGGAGTGCAACCAAATGTCTATGTCGAACCTTTGTAAGAACTGCAATCTCAGCCGTAAATTCACTCAGCCCTTTCTCATCCACCATTCCTGATTGCATCCTTTTCACTGCAATGTTTGTCCCATCATGCAATTCTCCTTTGTACACAGTGCCAAAACCACCCTTTCCCACTATGTTTTCTTCACTAAAATCGCCAGTAACTTCTCTCAAAACTTGAATTGAAATCACCATGTTACCAACTTCCATTTGATAAACATTTCCTGTGGGACTCAATGCAGCAGTTCTTTCACCACATGTAGCACTTACCTTTACATTATCTCCATCCCCATAATGTCGACGATGTACCACAATTGCAGTTGGATTTTTAACTTTCCCTTCATGTCTTCTCAATTTTTTCCAGTACTTAACAAGTATTAGAGCCCCGAGACCAAGAAAAACGACAACCCCTACCACAATTCCAATAATGACCCCAACGCTATTTTTGTTACCACTGCCTCCAAAACCTGAGCTAGTTGGAGAAGTAGGTTTATCCTTACCAATATCAGGATTCCCACCTAATTTGAGAACCACACTTTTACTAAACGATGGTACACGGCCATACAAATGATTGTTGGAAACATCTAACTCTTGTAGAAGAGGCATACTAGTCAATTCACTTGGTATGGTACCCGTAAGACCATTGTTTGCAAGAAGCAATTTTGTCACAGATGCAAGGAAGGCAAAATTAGGAGAAATAGTGCCAAACAGGCCCATGTTCTGAAAGTTGATAATCGAAATGTTCCCACCAGAGCAAACTACCCCTATCCATTTATTACCACACGGATCATTACCCTGCCAACTCTCAGCAAACTTGAGAGGATAACCCAAATGCTCAGCAACAGATAATAAAGTATTCACAAGGGGACTACATGGCTGCCCAAGCACGTTTGTGCAAAACTGGTTTCTCCCCTTATCTATATTATTGTCAATTGCTACCCCATCTCTAAACTTGGGAGGAGACCCTTGAAGATAATTATTGGTTATGTTCACAACTTGAAGGCTTGGAAGATTCATTAAGGAGGGTGGAACAACACCTGTCAACTGGTTATCTCTAAAATTCACATCAAATAATTGATCATGGTGTGATAAGTCAGGTATAGGACCTGTAAATGAGTTACCATTAGCCCAAATTTGCTTCAAAGATGTCATGTTCTGCAACACAGCAAGGGTGCCATTGAGTTTAGAGTTGCTATTTTGTCCATTCACCAAAAGGTTCTCTATTGAACTGCCTGAGAGGCTTGCAGGCAAAGAACCTTCAAGAAAATTATCAGACAAGGCCAAAAAAACCAAACCAGGAAAGGGACCATCCTTGCCAAAAAATTCTGGAATAGTCCCAACAAAGCCAACACTCTGAGCACTAAAAGTCTGAAGTGCAATGCAGTCCCTGAGACTGTCAGGAACTTGCCATTGAGGGAATGGGATGTCATCGATTCTCACTTCTTGTAAATTGCTCATGCCCTTGAAGAAATCATTAGGAATGGAGTTGAAATTGTTGTCATGGATCAAAAGCTTCTGAAGGGATTTGGAGAGGTAAGGGAATGGCCCCGTGAGACCATTGCTTTGGCACTCAAAGCGTTGCAATGATGTTAACTTGGCCAGTTCCTTGGGGAGAGAGCCTTGAAGGTTCTGGTTCCCTATTTGAATAGCAATGACACGTTTCCTCGAGTCACATTGAACATGCTTCCATTTGCACACATCAGTGTCCGTCCATTGTAAGTTAGCAGGTGCGTTGATCATGTTCTTCAAGATACCCATCACCTCTGCATCTTGACACCGAGTTGAGATAACCAAAAAAGAAAGCATCAAAACCAGACCAAAACCCAGTTCAAGTTTCACCATTTTACAATCCTTTTTTCTTTTGAGAAAATCAGAAAGAAAAAAAATAAGGTACGTGATGAATAAAACAGAGAATTCTAATTCCTCCTCAAAAGGGTTTAAGGAGGGAATTGGTGATCACATTGCATTTGTGGAAGGGGAGGAGGGAGGAGAAACCCCCCAACGAAAAAAAACGAATTTTGTAGAAAGAAAAACTCGCTTTTGGATTCGTTAAGGGGGGAGAAATGGAAGAGGGTGCAACAAAAAAGAGAGAAAGAAACTGCACAATTTGTTTTGTTTGGGTAATAAAGAAAATGGTGGCAAACACATACGTGTGTGGACCCCTCTACTTTGGAGGTTTCAGAATCAATGGCTTGCGATGCTTGTTCCAATCTCACATCTCGGAAGAGAAACCACACATAATGTTTGTAGTACATTGTATTTGTTGGAAGCAAGATAAAGATCATGCTTTTCAGCTTTGTCATTTGTTAAGATTTTATTAATTTGATGCACCCATAAAACATTTCGTCTATTTGTTGTCACCACTATATCTCCATCATTCAAATTGAAATTGATTTGATTTTATGTGGATTAATGATGATTATGTTTATAATTTATAATTTATTCATAGAAATAAAAAGATTTTTGATTAATTTTTTTGTATGAATAATTTCCTTTTAGTTTACCTTTAATTAGAATATGTGAATTGTAAAATGAGAAAATTATTAATGTTAAAATTATCATTTGAAATAATTAAAATGAAAATCAAATTAATCTGTTATCTATTATTAGAGATAAAAGGATTTTTATTGTTTTTAAATTTTTTTAATACTTTTTTTTATGGCAAAATAATTTCACTTTCTAAAAGGAGATTAAAGTTTAAATACATCACGAATTGCACAGTTTGGGAACTCGCTCAGCCATAATCGATCTGGATTTGCCAGAACCATCTTAGCAAGGTTTGTGCACCGCTGTATTGCTATCTTGATTCACATGGAGACAAGCAAAGACAACCATCTAAGCTCCTAATTTTATACTTGAAACAAATAAAAAATAAAATAAAAGTATTTCATATTAATAATTTCCTTCTAGTTTACATTTAATAAGAATATAAGAATTTTGAATTGAGAAAATAATCAATGTTAAAATTATCATTTTAAATAATTAAAATGAAAATCAAATTGATTTCACTTTTATCACATTGAATTTAAATTAATCTCCATATACACGTTGTCAAATAAAAAAAAATTAAAACTCTGATTGTTTTTATTTTAAACCAGCTTGAATAGGAAAATCATTTATAAATCAAATCAATTTCTATATTTAGTGATTTCAAACATTTAAAAAAATATTTAAATAAGTTTTTTAAAAATTACTATAATAGAAAATGAAAAAATGCTAGTAAAAATTTATACTATATTTAAATTATGGTTAGTTTTTCTGGTGATTATATATATGGACCTCGTCCCGAAAAATAGTAATAAAACATTCTTTTATTATCTCTTATCTCTTATATCTATTTTTTATATTTTTATATTTTGTTTTTGTTTTTATTAATTTCATAATTGCAACTATTTTTATATTTTTTTTTGCAAACCACAATTAAAAAAATTTAATCAAAAGGATTGATTAGCAAAGGAAGGACAATTGGATACATTTCGTGTTCAAAAAGGATTGAAGATACGACTATACAAAGCATAGTACACAATTCACTCACCACTCAAGTCGCAAGCCCTCTTTCAATTTCTTCTTCGTTCCATCTCCTGAGATCGCGAACCCATTAAGTCCCAAACCCTAACCCTAGCTTTTCGAATTGTGTCGCCATAGAGTTAAATTCTGCTGCTTTTCTGCAATCCCCCTTCGCGCAATCATGGCTACGACGCTGGTGAGCTCTGCCGGTGGGATGCTGGCGATGCTGAACGAGACCCATCTCTCGCTCAAGCTTCACGCTCTCTCCAACCTCAACAACTTGGTCGACAACTTCTGGCCAGAGATCTCCACAAGTGTACCCCTCATGTACGCATTCTCCTCTTCCATCTGGATCTCTGCGTTTCTGCTTCTCAACTTGTATTCCTTTGATTTTGGATTTTGCGGTGGTTCTTTTCCCCCATTCCATCTGGTTTGCGTGGTTATGCATATTTAGATGGAAGTAGTAGGGTTTCAATTGCCATACTCTTTTCGCTTCTCTGAATATATTGGCGAATTATGAAGAAAAGAAACTGTTTAATGACAGTGATGGGCTTGTATTCGGTTTTAAATTCAATTACGTTTTAGTAGCCAAATTCCTATTTGCAGGAGTCCATTGCATTCACGTAGCAACTTACTTCCCATATACACATTGAGTAATAAAAATCCATTATTCAATGTAGTCTTGAAAGCATGGCTTTTCAATCAAGGGATATAGTTGTGTATCTGAAGCGTCTTTATACCACAATTTGAAGACTTTGTTATTGTAGCCTGATGTCCTTATTTGGCTTGATGATATGATGGTTCTCCTTCTGTTAGCTGGTCAAATTAAATCTTTGGTGTGAATGTTAGAAATTGGAATGTTGTAGTTTAAGCCCGTGTGTTTTGATGTATGTGTTAAACAGAGAGAGTTTGTATGAAGATGAGGAATTTGATCAACATCAAAGGCAACTTGCCGCACTACTCGTATCAAAGGTATTATTATTCTGCTAATTGTTTGAACTAGCATCTTCTATTGAAAATTATGTGATGCTGCTTTTGCGTATGGAATCTTTTTACTTGAAGTAGCCAGGCTGTTATGGTTTGTTTGCCATAATATTTGAGATATAACAAACAAGTATTGGCTGTCATCCCTTTTGATGTTACTCAACCTCTAAGGCAATGTTACTCAACCTCTAAAGCAATCACCAGAGGCCGTATGTTTTTTCAGATCCATCCTTAGATGCTGAAGCTGGTTTCATGGTTTGTCTTTTATGATCTCATTTTGTTTCACTCCTCAATCTTCAGGTCTTCTATTACTTGGGCGAACTTAATGACTCATTATCTTATGCCCTTGGAGCCGGTCCTCTGTTTGATGTTTCAGAGGATTCTGACTATGTGCATACTCTTCTCGGTGAGAGTTATTATCTGGTTTTGTTTTATTTAAAGCCATGGTATACAGACCTTGCCAGGGCATCTTTTTGTCTATTAAAGTGGACTGCATTGGGAATGTTCACTTGATGTTACGTGTTAGTGGTTTGATTTATTTCATTTAAATGAACTGAAAATTAATGTTGCCTATATAAATTAATTTTGAGCTATAATGAAATCATGATGCGTTCCACGTGACATTTAATTAATTTTCTTATATCTTCAGCTAAAGCTATAGATGAATATGCTAGTCTTAAGTCTAAGGCAGCAGAGTCAAGTGATGAATCTATCAAAGTGGACCCAAGATTGGAAGCAATTGTGGAGAGAATGTTGGATAAGTATGTAATCCAAATCATTCTTTTGAGCTTTGTATCCAAACGTACCTTAACACTTTGAGTTCCCTCACTTTTTGTTGCCTTTTCCTAATTTAGGTGTATCGTGGATGGAAAATACCAACAGGCTATGGGAACTGCCATTGAATGCAGGAGATTGGATAAACTTGAGGAGGCAATTACAAGGAGTGACAATGTTCAAGGAACTCTATCATACTGCATTTATGTCTCTCACTCCTTTGTGAATCTTAGGGAATACAGACAGGAGGTAAGGGAAATGAAGATTTTATAGTTATACTGAAGTCATATACACAAAATGTATCTGTCAAATCTTTCTTTTCCTTTTACCTCTCTTAAAAATTTAGCTATAGGATTATATTCCGTTTAAATTGCTTATGATTTTAATTATCTTTTAAATATCTATTTCGGCTTTGATACTTAATAGGACTCTTAAATCTTTATCAACAGTGGTACTCAAATGAGATAAATGTTTGTCCTGTTGGACAGATTTTTGCCATCAAGAAAGTGGAAGATCTGACGAATACTATATGAAATTGGAATTGAAAAAATTGTAGGAATGAATAACATTTGTTCTTTGGCAACTTGTGGATGCATGGCATATCTCAACTTTTAACAATGGTGCTTCTGACAGAAGGTTTATGTTGCTTCTTGTTCTTTTTGTCCAGGTTCTCCGTCTCCTTGTTAAAGTATTTCAAAAGCTTCCTTCACCAGATTATCTGAGCATTTGTCAGTGTCTTATGTTCTTGAATGAGCCAGAGGGTGTTGCAAGCATATTGGAAAAGCTTTTACGTTCTGAAAACAAAGATGATGCTCTTTTGGCACTTCAAATAGCTTTTGATTTGGTAGAGAATGAGCACCAAGCTTTTCTTCTAAATGTTAGAGATCGCCTTGCATTGCCAAAGACTCCACCTTCAGAATCTGCACAGCCAAAACCCAATGATACAGGTTCTACTCAGAATGCTGATGTGAATGGACCAGATGATGCTCAGATGACGGATGGTGATTCGGCTTCTATTGTCAATGTGCCTGAGGATCCAAGTGAAAAAATGTATGCCGAGAGGTTAAACAAAATAAAGGGAATTTTATCCGGGGAAACTTCAATACAGTTGACTCTGCAGTTCCTTTACAGTCATAACAAGTGAGGAAATTTTCTTTTTTCTTTTTTATTAGATCATCATTTCTTTGTTGGTTTTAGTCTCCTTCAGGTAGTGTGTTGGTTCTTATACTGCTTGGATGTAATTTGCATTTAGATCTGACCTCCTTATTCTGAAGACCATAAAGCAGTCTGTGGAGATGAGGAATAGTGTCTGTCACAGTGCTACCATATATGCTAATGCAATAATGCATGCTGGAACAACTGTGGACACTTTCCTCAGGGAAAATTTGGTTAGTTATTATATCATATTTTCTCTTTTTGTTCCTTCTCTCCCTGCGATTTCCCATGCAGTGTGATTGCTCTCCATTCTTATGATTTTTACCCTTTGAAAATTTTAGGACTGGTTGAGCAGAGCTACTAATTGGGCCAAATTTAGTGCAACAGCTGGTCTTGGTGTCATCCATAGAGGCCATTTGCAGCAGGGAAGGTCACTGATGGCACCCTACTTACCTCAGGGTGGGACTGGTGGTGGTGGTAGTCCATACTCAGAAGGTGGTGCTCTCTATGCCCTTGGTCTCATTCATGCTAATCATGGAGAGGGCATCAAACAATTTCTTCGTGATAGCCTGCGCAGTACTACTGTTGAGGTGCTCATAAATATTGATCATGCTCTTGTGAAAAACAAGCCTATTGTTATATTTTATTATATTTAATATTTAATGCGAGTTTTATGGGGCAGGTTATTCAACATGGTGCATGTCTAGGTCTTGGATTGGCATCCCTAGGGACTGCTGATGAGGATATATATGAAGAAATAAAAAATGTTCTCTACACTGATAGTGCTGTTGCTGGCGAAGCTGCTGGTATCAGTATGGGCTTACTCATGGTGGGAACAGGCAGTGATAAGGCAAATGAGATGCTCACTTATGCACACGAGACACAACATGAAAAGATTATTAGGTAAAGGTGGTTAACTTGGCAAGGTGTTAAACCATGGCTTCTCTTGCTTTGGTATTTATAGTTTTTTTAAATGTTTCAGAGGGTTAGCATTGGGAATAGCTCTTACCGTTTATGGAAGAGAAGAAGAGGCTGACACTTTGATTGAGCAGATGACTCGGGATCAGGACCCAATATTGCGTTATGGTGGCATGTATGCATTGGCCTTGGCTTATAGGGGAACAGCAAACAATAAGGCCATTCGTCAGTTACTGCACTTTGCTGTGTCTGATGTGAGTGATGATGTCAGGAGGACTGCAGTTCTAGCATTAGGGTTTGTGTTGTACTCTGATCCAGAGCAGGTTAGTTCTGTCCTTTTCTTTTTATTTCCCCGTTTCTGAATTACTTATTTGTGGCTGTATTCCGTTTTGGGTAATTTTGTTGAGATTTGCAATGCTACTTTCCTACATTGTAGACTCCACGAATAGTTTCCCTCCTATCAGAGTCTTACAATCCACATGTTCGATATGGAGCGGCTCTTGCTGTGGGTATTTCCTGTGCGGGTACAGGTCTCAGTGAGGCCATATCTTTGCTGGAGCCTTTGACATCGGATGTGGTCGATTTTGTACGTCAAGGTGCACTCATAGCAATGGCTATGGTCATGGTTCAGATCAGTGAAGCCAGTGATTCGCGTGTTGGAACATTCAGGTAAGGAATTCCTATTTTTTTTGGATATTAAGGCACTAGATTTTTTGTTTGCTGACATGCCTTGTATTCTAGGCGACAATTGGAAAAAATTATTCTGGACAAGCATGAGGATACCATGAGCAAGATGGGGGCAATTTTGGCCTCTGGAATCCTTGATGCTGGTGGAAGAAATGTGACCATAAGACTACTTTCTAAGACAAAACATGATAAAATTACTGCAGTGGTTGGTCTTGCAGTTTTCAGCCAGTTTTGGTATTGGTACCCTCTTATCTATTTCATAAGCTTGGCTTTTTCACCCACAGCTTTTATCGGTCTGAACTATGATCTGAAATCTCCAAAGTTTGAGTTCTTGTCACATGCAAAGCCTTCACTCTTTGAATACCCTAAGCCTACCACTGTTCCCACCACTACTTCAACTGTGAAACTTCCCACAGCTGTTTTGTCGACATCAGCTAAGGCCAAAGCTAGGGCTAAGAAAGCTGAAGAACAGAAGGCTAATGCTGAAATTTCATCTGGTCCTGACTCTACATCAGTGGTTCCAAGTGCTGGAAAAGGAAAGTCCTCCAGTGAGAAGGATGGAGATGCCATGCAGGTAATGCATATTCTGTTTGTTTTAGAAGGCTTTCCTTATATCTTTCTGAATTAATGCTACCATTTAGATGACTGTTAGAGGAGTAGAAAACTGAGGAAATGGGTGGGGTTGAATTTTTTTTCCGCTTGTTTAAATGCAAAATACATGATTTTTATTCGCTGCTATGAGTATTCCTTGTTTTTTTTCTGATCATTCAGTCTGTAGGATGAGCACTGATTACCCTTGCCCCAAATTATTATTATTTTGTTTTCTATGGGGCTCTGGGGGTTGAAAAGTTTCATGACTAGCATAGCATAAAGACTTGGTATGGTGGGGAGGGTGGCTAAATTGCTGGCAGAATGACTTGGCTGTGATTTGGTCCCAAGATCAAGCTGTCCTCTAGGCTATTGGGGTTGATGCTAATTATTTTATTGCATGAGGGAACCGGATGGTAGAAAAAATTTCTTGTTTAATGCTAACTTAATAACATAAGTGAAGATTGTTAGATTACAGTCTGTTGTTAGATTCATGACTTGTCACATCACATGTATGTTTCAGGTAAAATATCTAGTGTGTTTGGATTTTGATTTGGAATGGCTTAAACGTTTTGGTGAATTGGCTCAAATGAATATTTGAATGTTCCAAACTGAAATCCAAACATGCACCTAATTTCTATTTACAACTTAATGGCACTTTTAAAATTCTTCCTCTATTTTTTTTTTTGAAGGTTGATAGTCCAACGGAGAAGAAATCAGAGCCTGAGCCTTCTTTTGAGATTCTAACAAATCCAGCAAGAGTGGTTCCAGCTCAGGAGAAGTTCATTAAATTTTTGCAGGACAGCAGATATGTTCCAGTGAAGTTGGCACCTTCGGGATTTGTGCTTCTTAAAGACTTGCGTCCTACTGAGCCAGAGGTGCTTGCTATCACTGACACGCCTGCATCTACCACTTCAACTGCTGGTGGATCAGGACCAGGATTGCAGAGTTCTTCATCAGCGATGGCTGTGGATGAGGAACCTCAACCTCCTCAACCATTTGAGTATACCTCGTGAGTTTGGTGCTCCTTATTCACAAAGCTCAGTTATTCATCATGGTGCTTAGAAAATTGGTTCTCTCGAGTAGAGGGTAGCTACATGAATGAATTGTTCGAGTCACTACTACTGCTCTATTTTGCCCACTTGAAGTCGAGTTCTGGGGCGTGGAATTTCTTTTTCCTTAATGGACTTTAGTGTGGTATTTGCTCCATTATGTGGTTGATCTGTGAATCGGTTCTTATACTATATGTTTTCAAAATGGGGCATAGAAGCAGCGTGCGGCCAATCTGCAGCATTTGATGTGTTTTTATCGTATACCATTTGTTTTGGAAGAACTTCTGTCGTTGACCAAAAAAAAAAGAACTTGTGTCGAATTTCTGGTCGCTACTCTTTCATGTTTACAATTAACAGTTCGCAATCACGAATTTCTTTAGCGAATTTAAGCCTTCGTATCCCTGATTCATTGAGTGGTGCTATCACACAAGAAATCTGAATTAGAAAATTAAGGGTTGATCCATAATTTGTTATGCATCTCCTAATATCAACTACTGATTTATTTATTAATGGTTTAGATTACTTATTTTATATTCTAAAATGAGTTATTAACTGTAGAAGAGCTTAATCCTTTATATAAGGGTGGATCATATATTTAGTACAAACTAACTGGTATTAAAGACTTCAACGGATGCAGTACAAAATTATGATTGGAACAGAGACATTGTGAATTAAAAATTTATAAAATTAACATGGGATAACATTCATAACTGTTATACGCTATGTCCAATTTTAGTAATTTAACAAAACTATATACATATATTGGGGATTCAAAATTGTTAAAAGTTATGGCCGATCTTTGTAATTTACCAAAGCTATTCTTGTGGTGGTTGACCCATGCTGAAAACAACCTTTACTCATTTCATCCGATATAGTAATTGTTACAACAAAAATGGAGTGGCAGGTAGGGAAAAACACAATTATTTTCTTAACTACTTAATTTGTCCATTAATCCTCAGCCACCTGCCATGTGCTTCCACCATTGTGAACCACTATAACCCGCACACCTCACTCTTCATTCATTCCACAGAAGTGCTAGGATAGGATAGGTTAGGTTAATAAGCCCAGACAGAAAGAAGCATGTAGTTGGTAACTTGGTTTTATAAAGGGATATGCAAGGTATGTAGCAGACAGTGGAGACGCCAATGGTACATTTGTTAATTAGGATAACATCGCCAACCACCAGCTCATCCTCAGTGATTGGTTCCCTTGTAGTACTTGAAGTTTTACCTTCTTGGGGCCTCTAGTAAGAACGAAGTCTTGAAAGGACAACTTGTACATAAAAATCATACCTCGTATATCGATCTCACATTATTTCAAATAATATAAAAAACAGATAACTTATTTAAAAATCTTAACAAAAACTCATCTTGATAATTTGAATTTATCTTTGAAGTACATTATTGTATGATGAAAATTGTTTTTTGGGCCCTTGTGTGATGAAATCATCATTGAAATCTTTATATTAGAAGACATAATTAGAATAGTATATATCGGGGACAAGTATGGAGACATTAGGAGGCCCCAATGCTAGTCATATCTGCATGTTGTCTGGCAAAAATGGATCTATTAATCGCCTTGGTTTACAGGTATGATAATTCAAATTTATTGTTCAATTTTCTTGTCAAATATTTCAATTTCTACTCCCTCTTGTCCTTCTAACCTTTTCTAATAAAAAAAAAATTACATGTATATCAACACAACACATACGTACTATTTAACAAGGTTTGTAAAGAAGCAGAACACGAAATTAAGCAAGTTATTTATTATAATTAAATTAGCCGAGTAAAACAAACGATGCACATGTACATAGCAACACAAGTACAACTATTACGTAATTACACGACGATGTTGATGATGTGAGTGAGTAAGCTAAGTTATTTATTTGTTGTTGTGGTCGTGGTGGCGTGTTCCGGGAAGCTTCTCCTTTATCTTCTCTATTATCCCTTTCTTGTGGTGATGCTGCTCCTCGCCCTCTGCACCCATTACACTACCGCTACTACTAGTGTTAGTGGTTGTGCCGTGCTCATGATCTGCCATGACTTGTGTGCCACCGCCTCCGACGCCGGTGCCGGTGGTGTCTCCGGTGATGTCCATTTCCTTCTGTATTGGATCCTTGCTTACAGGAACCGCACCGTACTGGTTCTGATAGTGTGCCATTTAATTTAATTTGATTTAGCTACCTTCGCTTCTTAATTTATTCAAAACTTCAAAGCCCTAATGGCTCTGCGTCAATCAATTAATGCGATTTATTCACATTATTCACATACATACATACATACATACATATATATAGAGTGGGAGTATCGTCACTTGTCACTGCCACGTCACTGTGATTGCTACCAAGGTGTTGACAGGTGTCACCCGAGATTGCTGTGGGATGGCCACGTGTGACACTAAAATAAATTCACAAAGAAACTAAAATAGAGAAACAAAAGCTAAATTTATGATTTCTGTAAATGAAAAAGAGAAAGATTTATTTTTGTATGAAATGAAGTGTTCTTAGGATTTGTGTTAAGGGGGAATCAATCCGTCCATGGCCAAAGACAAACCGAAACATGATAGAGGTTAGTGAGGTCAGGAAGTTCCGGTCATCCTGTCGTGAAGAAATGAAGCAACACTTTTATTCTCGACGCATGGAGATTCGAATTCGAGACATGTAGGCCCATAAGAATCGCGCAAAAGAGATGGCAAGCGACTACTTCTCAAGTAATTGGCATCATTTTACTTACCAAGCGCACTAAAAATTAACCATTGAAGTGACTACTGACTACTACATTCAAAGATACTTTTTTTAGTGGTAAGTGCATTTTACATGAATCACACAATTTTAAGAATTTAAAATAATGAATAGTTGAGCATTTAATTTAGTGAAAAAATGCCTAAATTATATTTCTAGTAATAATAACAACAAATGCCTAAGTTCACAAATGATTATTAATAACCGAAAAGTCAAGGGCTTCATAGTAACCGAGATTGTCCTTAGAAGATAAGGGTTGCGAGAAGATGGAGTGTACATACGCTACAAACAAGTCCATGGAGATGGAGAGGGTGTGTCTGTTCTGTTAAGAAGATATATATATATATATATATATATATTCCATATTGATATGATGATACGGAGAGGAACCAGATGGCAGAAAGTAGGAACTGAGAACAGAGCACGTGGCAAAGAACCGAGACAAGAGGCGACACGTGTTTGCAAGTGGAAGGGTCCACCCCCTAGTCCCGACCCGACCCGACCCTGCGCTGCGCAGGAAATCGGGCGTTCTTGTTAATCTTGGATCCAGGAATTGTCCGGTCAAAAAATTGAGGTGAGATTTTTCATTGTATATTATAATAATAATAATAATAATAATAATAATAATTATAATTAATTAATGAAACCTAGATCTAAGTATCACATCTAACTCAATTGTATTTTTAGGCGAATCTGAATCTGTCAATGAATGTGGAAATTCCAATTTACCACCAACACAACCTGTACTGTATAAGAACCAACCTTTTTGCTTCTGAATATATATATATATAATAAAAAACTAAGCAAATCTTATACGAGACAATTTTACAAAATAAAAATAGGGAAACCCTTCTAACAGGGAAGTATTGATCAGATGCATAAGAAGAAAAATATTGAATTTACATAATTTCGCTCATCCCTTGGGAGAATCTGTACACAGGCTGGGGATGGAGAGTGTTATATTGTGGTGTAGACATATCTTGTCCCACTCAAACTTGAGCTGGTTAGAATTGATCACCGCATGCATGCTTGTATGTTGCTCTCTCTTCTGCATGAAAGCATTAGTTACCAGCAAAATTGTGAAAAATGCCAGTAGTGTAGTAGTAGTAGTAGTAGTGGTGGTGGTGGTGAACATGCTAACTTAAGTTGCTTTGGCCAGTTGTTCAAGCATTTGTGTCATGTGTCTGAGGTAGGCTTGGTCTTGAAAAACTTGGCAACTGCTTGATAGAGATTCTCTTCCTCAAAAGGCTTTGAGACATATCCGTCCATCCCACATTTCAAGCACTCTTCGTATGTAGCATGGATCACATCAGCTGTCATGGCCAATATCGGTATATGGAACTCACTTTTCCTGCCATTCCCTTCCCCAGATTCGCCATTCTTCTGCTGCTCATTTGCCTTGCTTTCCATTATCCGAATTCGACGAGTAGCTTCAAACCTGCAAATATTATAATTACAACATATTTAATTAGATGGGATTTGATGCATATCTCCATATGAAGAGGTATTTGAGAGGGGGCACATGAAGAAAAAACTTAATTAGTTTCTTACAATTAAATTGTGCCAAGATTATTAAAGGGGAGAGGGAGGAGCAGAGGGGAGCCAAGTATTTAGAAGTTAGACCACACCTTCCTCCAACCCAACATCACTCTGAGATGAACTAGCCTTTCTAACTTATGTTAAATTTTATGACAGAATGATTTAGCAAGCTTGATATAAAGCTTCTGCCATGGCAGGGTTTAGGGAAGTGTCACTCAGACCCATCGAGGGTTGAGGGTCTACTATAGGCAGCCTTATCTTGCATTTGCAAGAGGCTGACTCCATACCTTGAATCTTTAGACCTCCTAATCATATGGCAACAACTCAATCATTGCACCAAGGCTTCCTTCTTATTCCATCCAATAAACACCCTTAAATATATATGATATTTGAATTATGGACTTCCTTTTGTAATATAGGATTGCTCATTCTCTTTTGTTTCATACTCAAAGCTTTCTGTTCATGGGGTTGTTCAAACAAAAATTTACACATAAAAAAGTCAAAGTCAACGTTTAAGATCAAACTTGAGGCCACCAAATATCTTGAGCCGCCACTGCCAGTCTAGCTATTGAAGGACCAATTTCCTAAGTTATGATGCTTCAACACAAAAGTCAATACGCCAGCTGCTTGTATATATTTTAATTAATTGCAACATCATATTCATATTTCATATGCTATACAATAACAAACAGCCAACATGTTCCTAAGTTATGATGCTTCCACAAAAAATAGTCACCAAGCCTAAGCTGAATGCATATAAATTGCATATTAAAACAGTGGCTTTCATGGTAACGCTTTTAATTGATTAATTTTGATAAAAAGATTATGATCTTCAAATAATACAACAAAAATATCAAACAGTAATATATACAATAATATTAAGGAGGGAAAATGGGGAAATATCAGGAATAGTCAATGCAAACATACCCATCCATTTCTGGCATCTGAATATCCATGAAGCAAGCATCAAAATTGTGAGGCAATTGAAGCATTTCAAGAGCAGATTTGCCACTTTCTGCACACTTCACCTCAGCTCCAAAATTTTTTAGCGCACCTGCAGCCACCCTCCGGTTCACCACATTGTCATCAACCACTAAGATTTTCTTCCCACAAAGAAGGCTTCGAACTGAAGTGGAACCATTATGCATGTCTTTTCCTAGCTGTCTCTTCTTACCCGTCCCCAAAACTTGCTGAAGACAAGCACCCACCATACTGGCTCTCAGTGGCTTCATGATCACTGTATCACTAAAACCCGCGGATTTAGCTTTATCAAATTCAGCATTACTAATATTGGTCGCAAGAAGGATCATTTGAGGCATCTTAAACATATGTCCATTCTGTTTCCAGTCCAGTTGCCACACATTGAAGATCCCATCCTCTACAGAAACCCATGAATCCTTCTCAACAAGAATAATATCAGGCTGGAATAATCTGCCACATCCAAATAGCTTAACTCAGTGAATGAACCAAAGTATTGAACCACACAACACAGAATTCTTCTATTTCATATGTTTTCCAAATGCAATTCTTCAAAACACCATAATATTAGTTGTCATTTAATGTCTACATAGACACAAGACAACACACATAAATCATCAATATGTTATGAGGGTATTGGTCATACTAAAGAAATTTAGGGGGGAAAACATAAACCTGTAGGCTATATAGCATTGTAGTATTTTAGTAAGACATGACTATGCCATATATGCCTGTCTACATACAGATAACCATAAAAATATGGTGGGATGGTAACTGGGTATACTCCCCGATTAAACTGCAGAAAATGCAGTTCACTGAATAATGTGCATTCAGTTTCAAGGGGTTAAAGACAATAGCGTACACATATGTTACAAAAACTTACTGCATGTTGATGCAACTGCTATTTATTATGACATTTACTTGCTTCATAATTGACACCAAAAAGGGAAATTGGAAACTTACCCTGAGGTCAAAGAACCATTTTTCCCACATAAAGAAACAGCCTTATTGATGCTATTTGCAACTTTAGCTTGTATCCCTAGTCTCTTCAAATGGTATCTAGTCACAGCAGCTCTAACAGGCTTTCCATCAACCACAATGGCTTTAAGCCCTCTAAAACTAGAAGGTAGATCTTCGAAATTAAGTTTCTTCATGTCAGTTATTGAATTCTTCACAAACGTTCCAAAATCTGCAGTAAACGAAAATGTGCTTCCAACCTGTGGTCGGCTTATGAAGCTTATCTGACCACCCATTAGTTCCACTAGGCACTTACTGATACTCAAGCCAATGCCAGTACCACCATAGTTTCTAGAAGTTGAGCTGTCTGCCTGCACAAAAGGCATGAAAATCCTATCTTGGGCTGAGAAAGGAATTCCGATTCCAGTGTCCTCCACGCAGACCATCAAGGTGACTTGCTCATAAGATTCACTAGAGGCCACCTTTTTAGTGGAAGCATCACAGAAAAATTCTTCATCAGCAATTAGATGCTTAAAATTATCCCAGCTGTTCCGCTCATCAGCTGCTTCACATCCACTTAGGGTTTTGGAACTATAACCACCAGATATATGCACAACTTCATCAGATCCTCCGTTTCGAAAAGTCTCAAAATTTCCATTCATTGTGGACTTTCTATTTTCAGCCAGATGGACTTTAACAAATATATGTCCTCGCTCAGTGAACTGCAAGATATTTAATTTAATCAGTAATGTTATCTACGAGTACCTTGCTAATAAATATAAATTACTGGTTGCAATAGAGAGAAAATGAACTTGAAGGATTCAAACATCACCCCCCACGTTAAAAAAAATTATACAGTTAAAATGACATTTCCAATACACAGCATACAAATTAGTAATGCAAATGAACATAACTATAGGGAAATAAAGATTCCACTTACTTTAACTGAGTTGCCAACAAGATTTGTCACTATTTGTCTAAATCGCCCAGGATCTCCCATAACAATATCTGGAACTTTATCAGAAACAAACACGGCCAGCTATACTTCCCAAAACATATCAAGTCCAAGACAGGGGAATTGTTCATTGAGACCACAGCAGGAACATCACCACCCAATTACATGGGAACCCAACAAGGTGGAACAAAGGAAAATGAAGTAAGATCGTCAATAAAAGAAAAGGAAAAAGAATTATGAACTGCAACTTGTACTGGCCTTCACAATAGGTTCGGCAATGATTAGGCATACCTCTAAACCTTTGTGCCTAGACTTCTCAGAGAAAAGAGAAAGGACATCATCGAGTATGGAACGAAGGTCAAATGGAACTGCTTCCAGCTCTAATTTGCCAGCTTCAATTTTAGCTCTGTCAAGCACCTCATTTATTAATGCTATCAGAGCCTTCCCACATGCTTGAGCAGTCTGAGCATAATCCCGTTGGGTTGAACTCAATTCTGTGCGTAGAAGCAGACCAAGCATTCCTACAGTAATATGGAGTTTAATGATTACTTCACTAATGAGAAAGTGGAAGGTATTTAAACATACGTTGCTTTTTAGGCAGAGAGAGAGAATCTTGAAGTTACCTAAAATGCCATTCATGGGTGTTCTAATTTCATGAGAGACAGTAGCTAGAAACTGACATAAAAAACAAAATTTCAGTTTTAGTGATTGGTAAGCAATCCAAGGAAATAATGAACTGTGCTAACAATGTCAGGAAAAGTACCTGTGACTTGGCAACATCAGCTGCTTCTGCCCGAACTTTTAATTCCTGCATTTCATGGAAATCATCCTCTACTTTGACAATGTGATTTCCAGCGCCATATAAAATGTAACCCACTAATAAAAGAATCACAAAGAATAGGAATGCCGTGGTAAGTGCTATCCAATTTGTTGGTGCCTTCTGGTGATACCTGTTCAAATATCTGATCTTAAGTATATGCAGACAAAACACTGAAACTCCTTTCAGAAAATGTACTACAGCCATAAGCACCTACCTACATATCATTTGATGTTTCCTGTATGGATCTCCAAAATCAAGCTTACTTTCATGGGCTAGAGACATATCGCCTTCTTCCTTTCGGTTGCCATACATTATTAGGGGGTCAGTAGAGTTTGTGATATCATATACGTTGACCAAAATTGCTTGGTGACCAGCAAGTTGACCAAGTAAATTCTCCACAAGGGACTCGACATCAAAGGATCCTCCGACATATCTGCTTCCAATTGAAAGTTTATTGAACACATCATGCTATTGAAAAGCTTGCAGCAATCATAAAGCCGCCAGACTGAACCTAAGTAAACAGACTTATTCTCCATGTTTTCCTTAGATGCAATTGTGGAATTCAAACTAAATATTAGACAGGACATGAACAAAAATCAGACTGTCATTGCATCTGATAATTGAAACCTACGGTTAAGAAACACATAAACAAAATATAATCAAATATAAGACTTGTAATGGCAACAGTTTTCCTCAACTCACTGATAGTGGTTGTGTCAATAACTACGGGGGGATTGGGACAGCTCCTCTATGCTGATGCCATGAGGGTGCCGTTTCAGAGAGACTAGGGTTCTTATTTTTTGTTTTTTTTTTTCACTTTGTTTAAAGGAGAACACTACCCAAAAAATGACGTGCAATTATATCCCATGGTGCTTTATAAAATGCATTATTCATGCAATAATACACCTAAGATTTAAAGCACCCCTCCTCCTCTAATCACCTTTTTTTATTAGTCTCCTCCTCTAATCACTCATGCGCCATGAGACACAAAACCACCAAAAGATTCTAAAAACAAAACTTGGCATGCCAAAAAGAAGTGAAACGAGGACATACCCTGCTGTTGCTTTAATGCGCTCTTCTGTTGTTGGGTTTGGAGGGAGCTTGGATTTGTAAACAGGAAATGTTAAAACCACACCAAGATGATGAGAACCCAACAGCTTGAAAGGGCTAGTCAGAACAGCTTTCCCAGTGGCTCTAGCCCTCAAAATGTTTTCTCGGTCCTCCTGCATCATGTAAATGAGAAATTGCAGTTAAAAAACTGTACATAATACAACAAGCAGAGGTAATGGTTCACAAGTGTTGTTATTACCTCCCCAGACATCATATCAATAGACTCAAGGTAGGAGACAGTCTCTTGCGCAAATATCACGGGTGCATACTCATCCCTAACCTGTGAAGGTTCTCTTTCCATTGTCTTTATAACCCATCCATGTAGCTTCTCAAATCTCTCTCTCTCCAAGTTAACCACCCTCTGTGCATAGGCCACCCCACTCAGTAATGGCCGCTCAAATGCCGTCCTGGCTGTATATTCTGCAAAGGTTTCCTGAAGGGAAGTGATCAGATCAATAGTCATCATCAGAGAGGGAAACATATGATGCAGAAATGTTGTTCAAAATACCAGAACAGAAAAAGATCAAGGTTCAAGCACAAACCTGGTCAATGGCAGAAGGGTTTCTGTAGTAATGGAAGGTTGAAACAAGGATGGCAAGGGCATGAACATGGTTGACACTAACACTGAATTGGTCTTGCAGCATTCTAGCCCTTTGATCACAGAGGCTACCCAGCACCTCTCTCCTTCTGACTTTGGTGTCAGCATCCATTTTGCTGTAGATGCAACAGCCAATCAGAGCCATTAGCAGGATCCACAGCAGCAAAAACTTGGGAAGCCAAGCCCTGTGGGCCTGAATGAAGGTGTATTTTCTTTTGCTCCCCGCTTGCTCATGTATCCTCAAAGCCACAGGGTGATGGCTCTGCATCTTCAAACTCAGACCCATCACCAACTCAGTTTTTCTGAGCTCCGTGTTATCTTTCTGCAGTCTTCTTCATATATATCTATAAAAGAAGTTGAACAAGTCCCAAAATTAATTACATTACAGTGTACTCACTCATACAGGAGCTCGCTTTGTTTAAAGTTGAATTGAAAGCAGTCGCAAAATCTCAAGCACTTTTATCTGATGGTTGAGAGAAAAAGGTTACAGAACCAAAAAAAAAAAACTCAAGTACGGCATCATTACAGCATTGTTTTGCGTGATTCAAAACCTCTCAGAAAGGAGAAGCAAAAGCAAACATGAATGAAACCAAGCCAAGCATGGTGAATGATTGGGCAAAATTCTTTTCTTTCTCTCTCTTTAAGAAGCAAAGCCCATTACCCCATAAATGACAGAATAAAAAAAGAAAGAAAACAAGGGAAGAAGAAGAAGAAAGAAAGACACCTCAGACAAAAGACCCAGAATTTAAAAGAAGAAAAAACCACAAAGCTCAGAGACAAGCATGGGTCTCAAAAGATGGAAAACCAGCTCAAATTCCAAAGAACCACCCTCCCCTCTCCCAACAGCCAATATTTGTGTTATTTTTTATCAGACTTATTGGAGTTATAGGATCGCATTAAAAAATGAAGAGAGCTCTAATCATGCTCTCTCTCTAGGCGTGAAAGAAAACCAGTCTTTTGCTCAAGGACAAACAAGAGCACGTTCACACTCTTTCTTCCATATAATAATAATAATAATCAAAACCAGAGATTGAGCCCAAAAAACACACACACAGCGAAGCACACAACCCAATGAGAAAGAGACAGAGATGGGGTGAGAGGGGTTGTTGAGACTCTTGAGAGAGAAACAATGTTTACCTGTACATGAAAGAGAAGGTCGCTGTACAATGAACAATTGGAACCAGTTTGGCTGGTCTTGATCTGCTGCTCCTCTCTCTTTCTGTACTGGTTTATTTTTTAATACCCTTTATATGTTTTTTGTTACTTTTCTAATCTTTATATTGTTCACTTTTTCTTTGTTTAATTTAGCACATAACACTAAACTAAATCGAATTTCTACGATTTTCCCAGATACCCTGTTGTCTCCCTTCTACTTCACACACTCACATAAAAAAATATACTGCAGTAGTCAAGTCAAGCTCTCTCTCTTCTTCTTCTTCTTCTTCTCTGCAACAGTACTAATGCATTTCTCTTTCACCCCATCAGTGTCTCCTCCTCAAGTTAGCATCGTTTTTCGGCGAGCTCGTGTTCAAGTTGATATAGCTTGAGAAGAAACCTTGTCTTTCAAAGAATGAAGGAAAAGGGCTTTATATGGAGCAGTGAGAGTGAACCAACAACCCAGTTCCCTGCTTTCCCACTTTGGAATATGAAATTATGAACCTAAAAATTGAAACTTTTTCACACTCTCCACTTGAACCACAGCACTGTAACGCAATCTGAATCTTCTTTGTCACCCGGGTCTTTCTCACTTCTTCCTCGTTTCCTTGTACTGTGTGTGTGTGTGTGTTTTTCCAACGTTAAAGAATTAGAACAGCGGAGGGAGAAAGAGAAAGAGGAGAGAGAAAAATGGAAAACTGGAAATCGCAATCACAAATCTGAGCGACAATGACTTGGCGACAAGGCGCGGATCTTATTCCCGTGTGAATTACCAAGAATACCCACCCTTTGTCTTTGAAATTCCACAACTACCCTCAGTAGATAATCAACATTAATTAGTTAAATAATTAATTATGTTGGCATGTCATTGCTTGTTTGTGACTGTGGACTATACTAATGTGTCTTCCATTAACTTCCCATATGTGGCCATTCTAATGTTCTGTTACATTCACTGTTTAAACAGTTAATTTAGTTATTTTTTGGGTTATCTTTGCCAAAAACAACGGTCTGATCGGTTCCCTACTTTGTTTAGACTAGACTGACATTATTGAAGCAAAAAAGTAGGGAGTCCTCATATAATTAATTAATTAATTAATGTTACAAATTAGTTTTACCAGAGAACCAAGTTTAAGTGTTTCTTTTCTCCTCACGAAAAGTATGAGGTTAATGTAGAAAGTAGAAACAAATATAGAGATGTCCTGGTCTTATCTCCTTGTGTAATTGCTCTAATTTCTTTGCCTTGGATAATTTGTACACACATTTTGTTAAAATGTAAGCATTACATATTACATTGTAAATAGAATAATTCCTAAATTGCAACAATGTTCATGTTTTTTTTTGAATTACCAGCAATGTTCATGTTTTAAATCAAAACCGTAGAATTGTCGAAATAAAGTAGTGATTGGCCTTTTTCAAAATAAAAAATATTTTAAAGTTAAAAGTTAAAAACAAGAGTATAAAATCGGTTAATAGCTTTAATTTCTTTTTTAACACACAAGTTATTTTTAAACTAAAATATATTTGGTAAAATATTTTGTAAAAGTTTAGCAAAAGGGGCTAATCTCCACAGCGTGGCGAACTATGGTTCAAATCTTCGCCGAAAGATATGTCGCCCACATTCAGTATCCAACCATGTTTCGAACAGAATTGCCTTCAACGAAAGAGACCCACAAAAAACAAAAAAATGTAAAAAAAGATCATGTAATAGTCATTGTTTCTATCGATTTTTAGTTTGGCATTAACAATTAGCTCATCATTCAATATCAATCACAAGCACCTATTGCAAGTTCCTATTTGATATCTAGTTTGGGAAATCGACGTTTGGTGGTGGTTATGTTCATAAGGGTTTAGTGAAACCTAAGGAAACCCTCCCTCCTAAGAGCCACTTGTCTTTGGCAGCCTCCTCCTCCTCCTCTGATAAGGAAAGCCGCCAGATAATGTTTCACTTTGTAGGGGTCACCACTTAAGCACGAAGACAATTATTACATATTGGGTTTTGACTCACAATTGTATAGCTAACAATAACCCTGTAGTGTAGATCACCACAACTCTCCATACCAACGAGGTTGCAAAAGTTTGGTGATTGATTATGGTAAAATGATGGGCTATGTGTAAAGAGGAAGTAAAAAAGAGAGTTAAAGCAATTACAAAAGAGAAAAAAAAGATGCATAAACTCATTGTGCTAGTTTTTAATAAAACTATTTTTTTTTTAACTTTCCCCCACTAAAATTAAGTTCTTTTAAAAGATTTTAAGTACAAGTTTCTTATCTAATTTTTTCTTTTAAAAGGAGAAACCAAAAAAAAAAATACACTTCCAAACAATACTAATTTAAACAATATAAAACTTTAAAATGTACATGGTACCACTATAGACTAACAAAAAATAAAGCCAAAAAAACACTTAAATAATTTTGTGGCCTTTGTAATATATACATTTTTTATTTTTGATCTCTACAATATTTAATTTACTGTTTGTGTCCTCATTATTTTTTTTCTTTTAGTCCTCATCATTGACTAAAATTATAGAGTCTAAAAGAATCAAATCATAATTTTATATGGACTAAAAAAATATTTTTAGTCCCTAAAATAGGACATAACAATTTGTATAGTTATTATAAAATGATTTTATTTCCTTAATCTATAAAGAAAAATTTATTAGTCTATAAAATTTTGGTGTTAACATACCACAATTATCAACAATTGCTAAAAAAAGAAAAAATGAATGAAAACACAAACAACAAAATGAATTTAATAAAAAGTGTATATTACAAACACACACAAATTATTGAATTGAATCCCTAAAGAATGGTTTTTTTCTCTGAATCCTTAAAAGAATGGTGTAAAAGGGAAGAAACTAATTATTGTTCACCAAAAATATTGTTTTCGTTGGCAGAAAGAACTAATTAAAAAAATTTTTAAAAAAAAAAGTTGTTGCCCTCGTGAACATCGGTTCAATTGGTTGGTACAACTGTACTATTATCCGCCATTGTGCTCCAGAGTCAACTGTATTATCTTATAAATTTTGCATTTATGATTTATCTAAATTTCTCTGTTTCTGAATTCTTAAAACTATGATTCTTTAATAAAATGCTGAAATTTAAGAATCTTAATCATATAACCCAAACAATGAGAGTGTCTATTTGTTTTAGATTTTGGTAGAATTGTGTTTAAAGAATTGATTTTAAAAAAATTGTGTTGAGAATAATTGATTTGTGTTTAGTAATGATATTTTAAAAGTTTATTTAGAAAAATTGATTGTGTTTGAATGCTAAAGGTAGAATCAATTTTAATGTATAAATATAAAGAATTTTGTGGGTTCTACACCCAAACGTGGTTTTACAAACGAAAAAATAATACATGACCTCTTTCCACCAGAATTGATTATGGACCTCAAAATTACATTTCAAATTTTCACATTGAGTACCCAAATGGATCAACTTTTTGCCAAAATTGAGTTTGGTCAAACTCCTCAAACTAGATTTTGGCCCCCATTGTGAGTTTGAAAATCTAATACAAATACTCACCTAATATGTGATATGATAGTTAAAAAAAATAAAAAAAATAAAAATTATTAAATAAATAGATTAATTTTTGAGATGCACAAGTATCATTACTCAAAACTTAAATCGAGTGATAGTTGAGTCCACTTTTTTTTTTAATGAACAATATTGACCCAACTGTGCCATGCTAAAACAGCATGACTTTGTTCGGTTGACGTATTTGGAAAGAATTGCTTTTATGGGAAAGAAAAATATTTAATTATAATTATAAGATTTAAATCAGTATTTTAGATTATGTCTTTAAATGCAAATCAAACGTAATTTTATTTCTTTTTAATAAAGATTATATTAGATTTTTAAAATATCACATCTAGCTAGATTTGTAATTAATGATGTAATTTAAACTATCAATTTTAATCAAATATTTACAATTAAATATTTTTATTTTTCATAATAGTGAATTCTCACCCGATATGATCACCATTATACACGGAATACGAAGAAATTTTTATTTACAACACACACATATATAAACAGATTATTAATTGAATTGGAATCGATATTTTATGTTAGAATACAAAATAATATAAATTTAAGTTAATTATAATAATTTTATTCAGAATTGTTTGTTAGATCTTCTTATGCTTTTAATCAAGTGTACAAACTTTAATTAATTGGTTTTTTACTTTGTGAAATATTACTGTACCTCAACTATAATTACAAATGTATTGAGAAGTAATGCGTGTGATAGAGGTGAAAAATATCAATTTTGATGACATAAAAGAAGCATCCTTATTAGATGGTTGAAGGGAATGTAACACTTGTAAGTTGAGATCGAGGAATGTGACTAGGAAAATAGATGAGATAAGTTGCTAATCAATTAATGTTCCATTCTCGTTACTTTTTCCCCCATCTTATCTATTGTGATACACACTTCACCTACTCATTTTACTTCCTCGCTCTCTCCATGTGTTGCGTTAAATTCATCACGATGGTTCATAATCATCTTGCACATTCTTAGAGTGCAATCCTTAACTCTTTGTCATTTCATTATTTTGTAAAACTCTTTATAACAAGTGAATGACACCTTAATTATCTAACATGTGCTCCAGAATTGCTTATTGATTAATGGTATAAATAAATTCCTGAATAAATATATATTAATAAGTAATTTATGTCAATTCTTAAATGTTAGAACTGTGAGATAAAATCATTCACATGTATTCACCTAATAATTACTTAAGCTTTTGAAATAATTGATTCATATATAACATGATATCAAAATCCCCTCCGGTGATCCATTAACTAACTTCTTTGACAGAGCCAAACTAATGAGAATTGCTAGTAGCTTGTGATCCATGCATCTGATCATATATGCTTGACTTTCCGTGGTCGGTTTTCAGTTGAAACGTGACTAAAAAAAAATTGTAAGGAAAATAACTCAAACGAGTAATAATCACTATGAGACTAATTCAAAGCAGAGAAAACCAACAACCACCTTCGTTTTCTTGGAAAAAAAAAAAAAGAGAAGAGTTACAGGGCATAGTTGTATAATGCAGTTAAGTGTAAGCAGGAGAATCACTGTAAAAAGGTGAATTAAATGTAACCAAAAGATTTGCTAAAAAAGGTAATCAAAAAATTGGTCACTACACCTTCTTTTTATAAAAAAAAATGGCGAATTAAGCGTAAACAAGATATTGAATGTCATTATATTACAGGATTGTAATTAAGATCACTACTTTAATTACCCTTTTAACTGAAACCATTAAATCCATTCTGTGAAAATTACATCAGTAAAATCAAAATCAAAATTATTATTGTTACGGGTTAATTGGCAATGCAGCTTACGCTAATTAATATGTCAGCTTGCATCTATTTTTATTTATTTTTGGTGAAGAGCTTGCATCTATTTAGAAAGGTCGTCCACATGCTTTGTGTATATATTGAAATATATTTGAAAAGTAAATGAGTTTTATTAGATCCACATGCTAGAGAAGTTTTGAAGAATAAAAAACTACAAATTTCTGTAAAGTAACATGTATCATTGTATTTGTATCTAATCTTTTATTGAGGAGAGAGAAAGAGAGAGAACGACAATTAATTATTAATTATTTATCATTAATCAAAACTGTTGGTGCATTTGCTTTGGTTAGACAGGGTTTGATCCAATTTTATTAATTACAACCCTATCTCACATCGTTTTTTCTTTTTCTTTCATTCGGTGCTAAGTCATGGATTGTTCATCACCAATCACCATGTGTAATTGGACGCAAAAGCAAACCTTGCCACGGTTGTTTAATTACAACTCATTTTGAATAAATTGTAATCAATATCTATTACTAAATTGGTTAGTTTTAAAGACATACGATTTCTGTTACATTAATAAAAGATATTTGTATTATTAATTATCAAAAATCAAGTCTCATAGTAGTGTATTGAATATTGAATTTGTTAAATATATATTTTTTTCTACAGATATCCTCCCACACGAGGCAATCATGTTCGAGGAACAATATTTCTCAAATGGGATTCAAGTTGTGATTCACCACTTTGTGGGGACTAACCATTTCGGTTAGACCCAACCCCTATCGGTGTTAAATATGTTTTTATGCTTATAAAATTTCTTAAATTTAATTTTGGTTCTTATAAAATAAAAATTTTATACATTTTTAATCTCTAAAAATTATAAAAATTGTGTAATTTTAGTTGCTAATGTGACCTTGACAAAGGATTAAAAATACACTATTTTTGCTAAATGTAGAGACTAAAAATATATAAAATTTTATACAGATGAAAAACAAATTTGAATAATTTTATAATGACAAAATATATTTTAGCCCTCCCCTGATATATTGGGGGATTTGTAGAGGAGAGATTGTTTAAAATATTTTAGATGCAGTGACGTAAATTACTTTATCCAAAAAGTGACAAAAGTGTTGACCAAAAAAAAGTGACAAAAGTGTTAATAAGAATATAAAATATAAATTAATCATTTACCTTTAATAAAATCTCTCCTCTTTCAAATCTCTCTCCTCTACTATATGTTTTGAACCAAATAGGCCTAAAAATAAATTATTTTCATCATGGCACAAGGACTACTAAACGGTGAAATTGAAGCGTTTGGTTTGTCCTCTCGTAGAATTGGCCTTTATACTCTAGGACCATATCTAGTGTTTGTGCCACTCAAAGTGTGTAAATTGTGGGGTTGTCGGCCATGTGGTATATGTATGCTAGTAAAACAGGCCAAACCAAAGCACTTTCCTAAACAAAAGTCTATGTTTTTATGTTCGATAAATGATCGCTGTGTCATGCTGCCCATGCCTATGCAACATCTTCCACCAATCACATGGGGCAGGTGCCTGTTTCCCCCTGCTAGATAGGCTCTGATGAAGTGAGGACTTCTTCAATTCCCTCCGTGAAAAGGGTATTGCCCTTAATTGCATTTGCTTGCTTGCTTGCTTGCATGATGCCCTCCTAATGGGGTGCCTCTATTGTGGTCCCCTCAGCCTCGTATCATTGAGCCATATATATGAGTATATGACCCCTCTTTCGTGTCACTTGGGATTAGAGATGTGAGCTTTTGACCCGACCTGAATGGCCTGTGTTTTAAGTTGAATTGGACTCGATAATCATAGGTAAAAAATACACCGATTATTTTGGTCCAGCCTGGTTGGCCCGCCGGGCTGTGTCGAGTTCTTATTTTTTGTAGTTTTCAAATACATTGGTTTTTTTCCTTTATAAGTATTTTGAGTAAGGCTGGGTCCGGCCCAGTCCAAACTTGTAAATATATGGCCTAAAACAAATTTGAACCGGCCCCACCCAACGTATTGTTGCAATTTAGCTCTGTGAGCCAAAGAAGACGGCTCAACTTGACACCTTTACTTGGGATGTCCTTGTTTTTTTTATACACCAAGTCACCTTGTGTTATGGGATTTGCATCAATTATATATTATTGAGATGGAAAGGGAACAAAAAGGTTTTCTGCTTACCATGTTATTATATATATTGTTTTAATATGGATTGGAGTACTCCAAATATGTTGAATTGACACCTTCGTTTACAAATCGGAAAAAACGAACAATATATATCATCGGGGCAAAATATTCTCATAGGGAATCAAATCATCTCCAGGAGATTAAACACCATAGTATCATAAACTCAAGTGGACATCACTATGAATTGGGATACATGCATACATCTGTTTTTTAGCATTTGTTATTGAATTTAATTAGTGTGCATTGTCAATGTAATTGTTTTTACATATATATTCAATCTATCTCACCATATAGATATTTGTGTCAATATTTTAGAAAACAATGTTACAATGTGGTACTATAGTGAAATGTGATTGAATGTCTATGTAAAATTATTTTATATTATTTGTGCATAATAATTAAACTCTTTGTTATTGTTTAGATGGCAAATTGGCAATGTTTGAAAGAGGAGAACATGTTAATTTGAAAGAGAAGCTAATTAATGTGAAAGGCATGGTTCACAAGTCTAATCATCTATTTAACAAGGAATTGGTATAAGATCCGTGACGATAGTTTTGGATTACATAGTAGGAGAAGAACAATTTTTTAGGTCTTCATCTAGAAGTCTCAACTAATTAATTTAGTCCTAATCATATCTTCAATGTAATCTATATACGGTCTTTTAATATTCCAGTTTTATAATTCAAATAATCCACTCGATTTGTGTAGACGAATCTGGTTCTGGCTACTGATGATGTGTTCCATTTGTCTACAACAAGCTTTTGAATTCAATGGCATTTACCGACACTGTTGTCAGATTTTCTTTGCCCTCCTAATTTGATGCGGTATTTCCATTTATGTGTATGACAATTTAACAAAACACAGAGAAGTCTATGGCAACCTCTTATTTTCAGTAACTTTCGTGACTTATTCCGAGGCTGGTTTGACTTTGATAATATAAAGTTTTTTAGTAGTATAATTCAAGCTATATATTGCAAGTAAAGTATATATGAAGCTCAATTTACAACTGAATACGAGAAATCTTGTATGAAAAATGTGACAAGAAACAGAGAATCAAATAATTTTTTTTTGAAATACACGAAATAAATCAAATTAAACACAGCATTTGTATTTATGCAAGATTGGTGCACAATCTTTTAGTAACAAAAAATATGTTAGACTGAATCAAGTGCCAATTTTACTTTACTTTTAAATTAAAAAAATTCTCAATAAATTTATTTGTTGTTAATTTTAATTTAAAATAAAGTAAAATTGGCACTTAATGGGGAATAGATATTGAATCGTTTTTTTTTCACTCGAAGATATTGAATTCCACTCATAGCCCTTTTGGCGTAGCGATACGTCTACATCCTCAAAGTGATCCCAACACATGAATGTCCCATTCTTGATTCCAGACAGATATACTTTATTTAAATAGCAAAATATATAATTTTATAATAATTCAGTAAAATTTAAGGAAAAGTATAATATTATGGTAAGTTTATATTGGCCATTGGCCTTAATTAGTTGTTGACTCAATTCAAAAGCCTGGTATTTTTATTCAAGCCACAAATTTTTACCCCCATGTGAAACATGGTTTTTTGTTAGGCCTAACTAATTGTATGGACATTACTTCTTGTATGGGACGGGTACCCAACCCTACAATTAGGTCTAGCATATAGTTGAAACTATGTCAAAAAAATGAATAATGATGAAAATTATTTCATGAGTAATGATATTTTAATATCCATCAATTTTTAACACCTATTTAAAAGTACCCTTAGCTCATTCTGTTTTTGATCTATTCTTATTATATCACTCATCTATCACATTTGTCTCTGATCTCTTTTCTATTTCTATCTATATCGATCTCTTAAGGTATATGGCCAATAGATATCCAAGAATCATTTTGTTCCTTTATACGTTGGTATAACAATAACCTTGAATATTATATTTGTGGCATTTAGAAAAGTATATCCTAACTTTTTTTTTCTGTATTTGTGGCTTTCTTGATTAGGCCACATGATGTTGAAAAGATTATTGGAGTCCTAATGATCACGGAAGAGAGATAATGTGGCCTTCCAAATTCCAATGGGTCATATTCGCAATGCAGGCAAATCAAGGCTCATTCCATACCTTACAACTTATCTTCTCAGACCCAGCAAAAAGCTAAGATATAATTATACTATTATAATATAATATATTGTAGTTTGGAGTAAAGGACCTAGGATTCTTCTTCACTTTTCCAATTATTTTTTTAACTTGGTCTTGTGTGGAAAAGTTTTATTGTATGAAGAGTTGAAAATTTTCCAGATCAGTCAAAATATACTCAGAGCTAGGCTCAGTGCGTTTAAAAGATAAAAAATAATGATGTTTAGACGAGTTTATAATGGATTTAATCAATCACCAAAAGACTAAGTTATTATTTATAAAAATAAGACCATTTTGTAATATGTTATCATACAAAATAAAAAAAGTCTATGAGGTGATGCTTATGTAAAAGGACGTTTAGATTATCTTAAGAGTATCCATGCGGCCCCATCCAAATTCTTTAGTGTGGTTTCACTAGTAAGTATATAAAAATGTTTGAAAATCTAGTGGAATAGTATTATACCTTGTACTAGCTAGTTGTGTGCCATGCATATTGCACGAGTTTATTTATACGATTAATGGATGAACTTGATTGAAGTCTTAATTATAAAAGACAATTTCAATGTCATAATTTACATGTGTGTGACTTTCATAACATTTGATTTGTTAGATTTTATGTCAATTTTCTTATAATACAGGGGTGCAAGTCAAATTTATGTGTAAAGTATTTTTACTCACTCAGTATATAACAATTAAACTCTATTTTTATTTTATTTTTTATTTTTAAATATTTATATAAAAAAAATAATTCATTTCACTATTTTCTATATAAATCTTTAAAATTAAAAAAATGAGATATCATTTTTATAAATAAAAGTAAAATAAGAAAATAAATTAAAAAATACTATACAAAACCAAATATCATTTGACTTTAATTACTATGCACGAACAAAGTAAAAAAAATTTACATAAACATTTAATCATATATCGCCATTATGCCACTTTATAACACTACTTCCTAAAATATTTGTACAAATATTTACATTGTAGAATATTCATATAATTGGATGATAATGTAAATTTTTGTCAATACATAATAATTAAATTTATTTTTAAAAATAAGGTATAAAAATATAATTAATTATTAATTAAAAAAAGTAAATCTGATTTTTCTTTATACAAGAAAAATCATTATTGTCCTTTAAATCTCGAATTAAAGAATCAACTTTTTCCCTATACATTTTGAAAAAACGAGTGATCGTTTATGATCGGATAATGCATATGTGGAGCTTAATCAAATCGCAAGAAAAGAGACACATTTTGCCAATCCAAGCGACCCAACAGTTTTAGTAGTAAAAGGGCGGCGTCTAATATACACAAGTTAGGTGGGTTGTGCACCAAACACAACTTTTATCAGCCCTTGGATGAAATGGTCACAGTGGATCTAATTTGCACTTCTCACACCAGATTTTTCTCAAGCTTTCTCTCTCCTTGCGCCCCCGAAAACGAACCTCATCCCTACCACACACACTCAACCTTCTATCTGCAACATCAAAAGCACTCCTCCAAGACTCCAACCGTGAACCGTCCTTCTCTCTCCCCCTTCTCGCTCGCTAGTGGTCGAGGTGCTTCCGGTCTCGTGTGGAGGCGGTCTTGCAGTGGTCGTGGCTTGCACATCAGTGGTGCTTTCGTCGTGTCGACGCCGCTGCTCGGTTGCAGTCGTAAAGGAAGCGCCTTTCCAGGTCGAAAAGCACCTACCAAGTCTCACGGTCTCCGGCGTTGGTGCCTGGAAGACGAAGTAGAAGTCGGAGGCTGAGAGGACGTCGGCGAAAAGAAAGA
This sequence comes from Glycyrrhiza uralensis, assembly GCA_030159175.1. Lineage (NCBI taxonomy): Eukaryota > Viridiplantae > Streptophyta > Magnoliopsida > Fabales > Fabaceae > Glycyrrhiza > Glycyrrhiza uralensis. The sequence continues at coordinate 58,459,744 of BRZY01000003.1, forward strand.
GAGAGTCGGAGAGTGGTGATGGCGGGTGATCGTGTGTGGCACATCCAAGGTCTTACCGTATGACACATATTCATCTAAAGGCTAATAAAGCTTGTGCACGGTACACAATATGTCGCATTTGTGCATATTAGACGCCACCTATGCACAATAAAAAATTGGATAAAAAATTTAAATTAATACCACTTTTTTTTATCCGTTTTCATAAAATTCTATTTTGTTTCAATGTTATGTTTTCGTTTGATTAATTTTTTAAATCGAGTCTTTATTAATTTTCTTTTCAAATAACCAAATCGCCTTAAACTTAGGTTTTTTTATAAGCATCATTGCTATTTTTTTTAAATGCATTTATTCATAATCAAACTTTTCTTTTTATTATCAATAATTTCCCCTATATGTTACTACTATATCGGTAATTTGGTATTGTTATTTTACTTGCTACTAACTGCTACTTCTGTTTTTTAATATAAGTAAAAATACCAAAATTTACGTTTATTAAAGAAATTAGTTAACTGTAATTAAGTTTTTTATCTCATATATTCTCTTTGGTCTCAATTATAAGCAAAAAAAAAATCTATATTTTGTGGTCTCAATTATAAGCAAATTTAACTACCTTTTATTCTCTTTAATGAGTCCATTCCAAAAATACCATCATTTAACTCAAATTATATTTCCAATGTAAGAGATGTGGAATGTATAGTTTTAATTGATAGCCACTAGCCATATTGGGAAGATGAAAAAAACCTTGTCCCATACATTAAATATCATTAAGGGCAATTTTGGAATAAGTTTTATTTTTTAGCTAAAAAAAAATTTAATCTAATTAACCAACTTTCTTAATCAATGTGAAATCAGTTTTTTTTTCTCTCTTATAATTGAGATCGGAGGGAGTAAACAATTAGCGTAGTCTCTAAATTATCTTTAATGATTGCATAGGAAATTGTTATTTGGGAACAAATTATGCATTGAAAAATAAAATTTAAATTAACTTAAAGGTATTATAGGGTATTATAAGAATAATGTTATTAAATGAGATAAAAGTAATTATTTTTTATTTATATTTAATAACAAAATATTTTGATGTTTTTTGTTTAAGAAGGAGTACACCTTTAAAGCTGGTGTGGCGTGAGTGTGTGTGTATGTAACACACACATAACAGAATTATTACGGGATAAATTACATCTTAAAAGTCAGCTTTATAAATTTGTGGGTCAAAATGGTATCAATGAGTTTGAGCTAAAAGGCAATGGGTCCAGCCTTGGAATTGACGAGTTTTGAGACAAGTGTTGAGAATATTGACCAAAACCCAAAACAAACAAACACAGCATAGCGTTAGGGGAGGCAAGAGTGACCATCTCAATGCTTCATATAGAGTATAGTGGGGTTGGTTGACAAGAGTGGCCACTACTCCTGCTGCATGGGTTTTTCTTTCAGGGCCAGAAAAAGGTGAAGTACTTAAATTTGTCAAAATAATAATAATTAATGCAAATTTTGTTTTGGAAAAAATATTATAAAAAAATATTCAATTTTTTTTTGTTGTTGCAAAGATTGTTATATATAAGATAAGAATAGAGGTAGTAATTTTTATCATTTATATCGTAGAAAACCCTAACAATCATTAACCTCACAACTTACACGGTGGACTGGTGGGTATCAATTTAAGGCCGATATAAAGAAGGTATATAGATAAAAAAAAAAGTATATTATATTCTTAGCGCTTAAGAGAGATTTAGTAAATGATCTTCGTTATCCGAAGAGGACAAAAGTTCAGAACAATATCGCTTATAGGAATATGGTTACAAAAATTACTTAAATAGCCTTATAAGAAAAAGTCGATTACAACATACTCACCAGATGACCTTGATTGGAATGAACATTAAATCATGCACCTATAATTATTAACTCCTGAAATAAACATTTCTTGAGTCATAAGTAAGATGCAATTTACTAGCCTCTTACGCGCGTGAATTGTTTTTGTGAAATATCATGTGATCATTTTTCATCAAAGAACCCAATTCACATGCGCTCTCTCTTAATGCTAATTTCTTATTATTTAAAATTTAACTTTATAAATCTATTAAAATTAATTTACCTCTGAGGAAAATTCTGTAGTTATTTTTAAATAAAATGACGAGATGTCTCCACACTTTTTAATTGTGGGACTGATTCCCATTTCACGAAGTAATTTTAGTGAATTTCAAATCACTGTACGCAGTGAAAGTGAGAAAATGAAATGCTATGCGTGTATGCAAGTTGATTTGATATTTATTACATTACACTATGGAAGAAAGCGAAACAACAACTATAAAATGTGACTTTAACAAAATTTAGAGGAAGTGTTAATAAGGTGAGATGGATGACTTAACTTTTAGTCCCTTCTTTTTGGAGAGGGGTCATGATGAAATCGTAAAAGTGTAATATGCAAGTTGATTTAACAAAGTACTTGTCACATTATGAGGTTTGGATGAAAGAAAGCAAAAGGAAAACTATTAATTCTAAATTTAACAAAAACCATAATATATCTCTTCGAGAATTGTATCAAAAAATATATATCTCTTCGTGAATACCAAAAAAGGTGAATAATATTCCACTTATTCCAGTCACAAGCTAATTGGTAGTACATGCTATGGCCTATGTCGGGTTGCTGGAGAAAGTGGAACTAATGGACTATTTTTTTTTGGTCAAACTAATGGACTATTTATAGGCTTTGATTTACCACCAGAATCCAAGGCGAAGGAAACCCGTGCGGCCCAAATGCCATCTATCTGCGCTTTGTGAGAGAATGAGTTATGGATCCATTTTGTCACATGGCCCATTTTCTGTTCTGATGACAAAACCCATCCATCAGTACCAGGAGTGATTGGTATTATTAGCCCAATCAGAAGAGTGAGGGAAGTGCTTTACTTGGGCCAGTTGGGCTTTGTCTCTTGTAATCAAATTCAGTTGACCAAAAAAAAGAAAGGAATAGTGAGGGAGGGAAGCTGGATTGTGGAAGATGGCTTGTCTTGTCTTTCAGTACACGTCACCAGTTTTTTGAGCTAAGTGGAACGAACAACGCTATTAACAACTTGTTGACACTGATTCTTTATTTATTTTTCTTTTATCATGTAAGCAGTGCTTAAATAACTGACTGATTGGTAAAAAAGGTTAATTCATAAACAAAATGAAAAGATGGCCATTGAGAGGAACAAGTAATTACATGCATAGCTGTGATTTCAAAATGACGGTCCACTATTATTTATCTAAAAACATTAGTATTAAACAGGTAAACGAAGAGAGATTAACATCATAGTAGTTTACCACGTAAATTTTTTAATTAAATAAACTATTCATCTTGAATAGCGCCATTCAAATTATCTAACAGAAAATCAGAAATAAGTTAAAAAATGATTGTATATTTGATGAATTTAACATTTCGGCACCAGCAAGAGTTTTGTCTATTTTTTTTTTTTATTGTGATTCGGTTTTCAATTAAATAAACGTCTGTGCGACTTGGCAATAGGCAAATCACATTAGTTGAAAAAAAGTTCATATTTAGGCTTTTCCACTTATCCAAAAAGCAGCCTCCTAAACACACACTTAAACTTAATTTGCATCTCTACGGCGCTTACTGAACTGAGGAATTGAATTAGGACTTGGGAAGACAAATGATTGGTAGGTAAAGGAAAAGAAACAAAACAAAAACAAAAAACATAGTAGTGATACCATCATCCCTAATTTGGGCTGTTTATAGTTTTGTATAAATGCAATGCAATTCCCAACGGCATTATATCTGTAAGGAAATATTGATTGATAATTGATAGGGAATTTATATCTGCACATACATACTTTACTATCTGCACATACATGTCCGCGGAGCTATTAGTTCCGCGGGTGTATTTTTTTTCAACACACACACTCTGCAGACATGTATGTACAGATAGTAAAGTTATGTATGTGCGAATATAAATTGCCTAATTGATAATGAAAAACATAACATTCAAAAATCATTCACAAGATAAGCATCTCAGTACAAAAAAGGTTTAATTCTGTTTTATGTATATGTCCTTTCCTCTCCTTTCACAGGTCCATACCATCATGACCTCTGATCACAATCCACATGCTTTAGGAGGACCCATCCTGAGAATCTGAATATCAAAAAACACACTAGTCTTTCCCCAATCCCACAAAACTATCAAGTTGGCACCCCAAAACTAAAAGTAAAATTTCCAGATAGACTGACTTGTCACGAAACAAGATGATGATAAAAAGTCCAAATAGACTAGACAGAACATAAAACAAAGGGCGAAACCAGAAAATGCCAAATTGTTTCACGCTGACCCAAAAATCTCAATATACCAACATCCATCCATCCCAAGCATGAAACAAACAAAACATTTTGCCTATTACACTACACATATCCAGTTATCCATCCACTTAACTAATAACAAAAAAAAGAAAAACCAACCCATCATCCCCAATATAATATAATATAATATACATTAACATTTTTTTTTTGATGAAGCTAATATACATTAACATTGTCCAAGGCAAAAAACAATAGAAGCTGATCCGAACCAAATAGACCTTTTTTTCTTTCCATTCTTAAAAGTTACTAAACAAAAGGAAATTACTAAAACAAAAAGGTTAAGGGGTTGGGGTTAAACCTTTGTCTTCCTTGTTGTTATTACCGTAATAACTGTGGTTGTTGTTGTTGTTATTGGTGGAGTACCTGCAAAGGACCTTACACTTCACAGCACTGCCATAGACATAAAAGCCAGGCGCAACCATGATCCTGACCATGGTGGGGACCAACCTGCAGCAAGAAGAGGAAGACTTGTCCCCACCCATGTCCTCCATGTAAACCGAATCAAATGCCACCCCTTTGTCGACCCTGAAGATTGGTAGGCTCGGGTGAACCGAGTTAGCCAGCAGGTGCACCATCCAAACACTCTTGGATGCACCAAAGAATGCCTGCAACAGTGGCTCTGGCCATGCCCTGTTCCAACCCAGCATCGCCACGATCTCACTCATTTTCCTGTCACAAAACCTATCGCAGAAATGTTAAAATCCTATATCGACTAAAGATATCATAAGGCCTAAAAAGAGAATAACACTATAACAGAATCACTCTCCATTTTACAAGTCGATTTTGTAGGGTTGAATTAGACCACTAAATCAAAAGATAAAATCAAAGATACAAAATTCTAATATAACCTGCTGAATTCTTCACTGAAATGCCTCGTCCCTTTGCTCAGAACTTCTTCCCACGTCAACCCCTGAATCACGTTGAACGAAGCAAGACTCGCCTCGCACCGTTCCATTGGGTTCAATGTCTGAGTGCACGCGCTCTTCATGAACCCAACCGACTCAAAGTCCTCAAAGAATGTCCTATTCAGGAGTGCCTCCAAGTAAAAAAGGATGCTTCTTGGGTTCTTTGAGAAGGACACTCTTATATCATAGGGTTGGAGGAGTAAAGAAACCTTCTCATACACCTTGCTCCCGGTGTGCCTCAATTGCATAGTGAGAGAACGACTCAGAAGCCTAACACAGGATCTTGCCTCAGAAACCGACACCAAGAAATGCTGAATCACCGTGTCAGTGTCTTGAGGCTGAGGGTATTGCAAATTATTCTGAGTCAGAACAACCTTATAGGGGCTGTTGCTGTTGCTGCATTCTTCGAGGCCTGATTTCAAGGTGTGGCAATACAACTCGAGCTTGTTGAGCTTCTTCTCGAGCTCGGCCATGGAGTGCATGAGTCTAGAAGCTTCTAGAAGGGCCTCGTCTCTTTTCCTCGTGGCCTGAACCAGCTTGTGAGAGAGCTCTGCCACCGCCATTTTCCACTGTTCTTCTCTCGATGCTGCATCGTTATTGGTGGAGGAGTTTGTGGACATGGGGCTCTTGCGGGTTAGCTTGGAAACGATGGACCTGAAAATCCCATTGGGACTCGCCAATAAAGACGAGTGCTTGTTGCTGTTGCTGTTGTTGTGATTGTGATGATCCAAGGGAAGGACGAAGATTTTGTCACGAGAGTGTGGCCTGCACTTGTTGCACGACACCGACCCATCTTCTTCGGATAATTCTGACCTTTTCTTCTTGTGGTTGGATTTCCCGGTTTTCTTCACAACAGGGGTGGGAGGGTGGTGGTGGTGGTGCTTTGGAGTACATGGGGTGGTTCTTCTGCTCTGGCTTCTGTTCTCACTGTACTCATCCAATTCATGCTCCTCTTGAATCTGCGCCATTAATTAATCATTAAATTGAATAAATCATATCATATTATATACTAGCTAGAGCATGAAGCATATAGAAATTAGAAGGAGGGAAAATGGTAATTAAATTTAATAGTAGTAGTACTCACGGGAGTGAATTGAGGGGAATGGCGTGAAGGGATTAGAGGGGGGGATTTGGGGGAAGAAGAAGAAGAAGGGGAAGAGGAGGAGGAACAAGAAGCCATTTTGGATGTTTGGGGGGTTATTGGATTGGATGCAATTAAGTGTAAGTTATGAGATGAGATGGCTTTTATGCGTGACTGGGTGACATGTCAGGGTTTTGGACAATGTACAGAGTACCGAGGAGAAGGGTGGTCCTTTTGAGTAGAGGTATTCAAAATCGAATTGATCCAAAAGAATAATAAAAAATTGATCTAAAAAATCAAAAATCAATCAAAAATTGGATTTTTTGGATTTTTTTGATGACTATTTTGGAATACTGAGTCAAATTGCTCGGATTTCAGATCTCTTCACTAAAATCGAACCGAGTCGAACTGAACCGCAACTTATAATATTATTCCTTTTGAACTTACGTGTATAAGTTACTAATCAATTGTTACATTGTGTATTTTTTTTAGAATTGACTTTTGTGAGTAGTCTTTGTGTTAAATATTAATTTACAATGATTTGTGCGTGTTAAATATTATTTCACATTTTTCATTTCATTTGTTTAGAATATGATTTTGCAAATATTATTTTTCTATAAGATATTTTTTTTAGAAATGACATATGTGTGTTTAGAAATTAGCTTTATAATTGATAAGCTATCGAGAATTATTAAAATATATGTCATTGAGTTGTACTCGGAAATATATTAGAAGTGAAACGAAAGCGGAATCACTTTGGTTGATATTTATTTTTAAAAAAAAATTATAACCACAAAAAACCGAAAACTGATTCAATCTAAATCGCATTATTTCAGATCAGATATTTTTTTAAAAGCAAACCGAGCCGAGCCGAATCGTATACTATTTTAAACTTTGAATCGAATAACTTTTTACTTCAAAACCGAACCAAATCGAGTCGCGAACACCTATACTTTTGCCGCATTAAATGCGCCATGGTCTGAAAGGTAGTAGTAATGTGGGGGTAAGGTAAACATTAAATATAGCTGCTATGTAGAGAGGAGTAACTTCTTAACGGAGGACTCAACTACCCACATTAATTCTGAAATGCGGTGGATGATGAAAGCACCAACCACGTCTCTTTCAGTGTGTGGTGCTTTGCTAGTTGCTTGTGCTTGTGCTTGTGCTTGGGATAGGATTAGTGCATGTGAACATATTTAATGACCCCCATCGCATCTGGGACCTCCTTCCTCCTCCATCCTCGCCAGTTGTAGTAATTACTACCATCATCTGAATGAATTGCACCATGGATTTTAGGGCGAGCGGCAAAATCATAATTAGAGCATCCACTGTAGAACATCCGATCTTGGGATATTTAAATGGATCCCACTAATAATTTTGGAAATGGATTCTTTGCCGTTGAGATTTCATGCAGTTAACACTGTTGTGAGATTGAGATTGCTGAATGGAGATCAAACGGTTCACATTTTTATGTGCTAAACGGATTTAAAATATATACTCAAAATTTTAACTGTCTGATATCTTTTCAATAGTCTCGATCTCATAACAGCACTAACTGTGTGATTCTCAACAACAGAGAATCCGTATCTAATAACCTCACTTTACATCATTACATTTCACTAATAATTTTTTTTTTAATTTAACTTTTTTATTCATAAAACAAGACCCATGTACTTGAAAGAGGGGGGTGTTTAAGACTTAAGAGAGGTGTTTAATTAAACACTTATGCTTAATAAATATTTAAAGAGAAATGTACTATAATGCAAAAATCTTAATAAATGTGATGCTTATTTGGTGAAATGTTTGATTTAAAAAATGGTCATGGGTCATGAAAAGACGAGGGATAAAGAACAATATAAAAATCCAAAACTCTAAAATTGTCATAATTAAAAATATTTCCTCCATTTTAATTTAACTGACATTTTAATATTTTAAAATAAATTGAATATAACTGATATTTTAAGTTTGAGATGAAATATTAATTTTTTATTCCAATTTCGTCTCAGATAAATATTATGTACATCAGTACTCTTGTAAATGCTCTAAGCTATTATACTCTATTATGCGTTTATGACAGTAAGGATAATCTAGTAAGATTATTTCACTCATTAAACCATTTATTGTCTTTTTTAATTTTTAATTCTTTTGAAATTAAAAACTTTTCTTCACTCATAAGGTGGTTTGGGGGAAGAGTATGGAGATTGAAGTTATAAGGAAGTCATGGATTCAAACATTTCTACAAATATAACATATTAATTTATTAATATTTTTTCTATAAAAAAAAGCACTTATCCTTAAAAAATTAAAAGGAATATTATAAAGACGCGGTGTTGATGTAATCAGCACCCTCATATTTTCTCATTCAATAATTATACTACACTTTAAGAATGAGGATGAAAACGACGGTTTTGGGGGGGGGGGGGGGGGGGTAATGTGTATATAAAAATTGGAGTTTTGAATGCAAAAGACATTTTCCCGTTTTTGCGATTTCGGGGGGTGACGGAATAATCAGATAATATTGCATGATTTAGGCACCTTGGTGTTGGTGTGGTGGGTTCATAATCATAGATAGGTTGGAGAAAGCCACATTCATTTCCATGTGAAGCCAGAAGAAGGGGTAAAATGCCAAATGTGAAATAGCATTGCGTTGACAACTGTGACTTTGGTGTGTGCCATTTTAAAGAGGCGAGGTGTGGCGATGTTTCAACAACTGTAGGGTGAAAGCGACTAATGAGGTCGTCGTAGTCTTTATTATTACCAGCAATTTGTTTGGCAATTAGTTAGTACATTCCCTATTCCAAGCGGCAAATCCAACCCCTCATCTTATTTTTGGGGTTGTTAAACCATGTCAACTTTTACACAGTAATAGGTGGCTTTTACGGAGGTTAATTATTGAGTGATAAAACTTGACTATGGTAGAGAAATGCATTTGTGACCACTGATTTAACCATGTAGGTTTTGGAAGACTCTTTTTTTTCGTCTGAATTTTGGAAGACTTCAAATTCGCAGTTTTGACTTTCAGTTTTATTTGTCTTATCTATGGACCTATATGGTGGGTCTCATTTATTAATTTATTTTGTTCGGAAAAGGCCCCACCCTCGCCAAGGTCCATAACAACTGCTTTAAATGTAACAAATTATTCTTTTTTATTATTTTCAAAAAACAGAAAAAACCGATTCAAAATATAAACAACATAGTACAAAAATATATAGATCAAAAAATATTTTGAAAATGTGATAATCTTAATTAATACTCACTAGTTTCAATTTTTTTTCCAAAAATACCCCTTTGATGTCTCTCGTAAATATGAATATTGCATTAAATAAATGGTATAATTAAAAAACTAACATTTAATTTATTTGAAATTGGTGAATATTTCTTATATTTTGGACAAAAAAAAGTACATTTATTGTTTATATTTTGGACCGAAGGTAGTAATACATATGAGATGTCTTGAATTCTCTTTACTCCTCTCTTCTTTCTTCTTCATCCACTAGCAGGGATGGTTTTGAGCTATTTTTTAGTCTAGAATCATTCATCTACTTCGTTTTTTCTTTTCTTTTATCTAAATAAGTGATTTTTTCTACATAGATCTGGTTTTCTTTCGTGTTTTTTTTATGTTTTCGTCGTCTGCATGCTGCAGTGTTTTGATCGTCGTCTTGGTGCGGCGTCGTTTGGTTTCCCGTCTTGTTGCGGTATTCATTTGATTTAGATTGACAGATCAACTTTGATCCATTACAGATTCAATCAAGACTTGGGCGTCAACGTTACAGATCCGAAGGCATGGGTACTCCAGTCACTTTGATTTTGTTACATTTGTAGGCATTTTGCCGTATTATGCTATTAACTTGGGTGCTGTAAATTTATTCGTAGATTTATCCTTTATAATTTTTAACAATGTTAAATTCGTGTTATCGATATATTTTACTAATTCGAATAAATAAACATTTTTTTAGTAAAAAAAAAAATCAGATGTCTTGAATAATACGAATCACACGAGGACTGGAAAAAATTTCCCACAAAGATTGGGACCCACTTGAGAAATTGGAACCCTCCACTGTGAAGTAGGGGAGTTGATGTTAACAGGTTCCAAAATGAGTTTTCTATTTAATATAAGCTTGCAATCATCTCATCTCATATCATCTCATATCTCATCTCATATATATTACATATGGGTGTTCAAAACTGAGCTCATCAAAAAACAACTGCAAAACTATTCAAAAAAGGCTCTGTCTACCGTGCGCGATGCTCCTAGGACGCGCACGGTGCGCGACTTCAATGTGCAGAGGCACACCGTAGACCATCGTCATCTGTTACCGTCAAAATGCGTTAGTAGAGATCAACGGCTAAGAATCAAGACCCGTATTACACTTCCACAACAGTCAATATATTACACTTCCACAACAGTCAGGGAAAATTTTTACTTCCTCTTAAGCCCAGAGCAGCCACAAAACTAGTAAATAAACTTGTAGCACCACACCAAACATTGCTCTGTTTTCGTCATCAACTACAAACAATTTCTTAACGATAAAAACTACTTTGAACCACAAATCTACTACATCAATATCAAAGACTGCAGCCCACCCACACAACGTAAACTGAACATATACGAAGGCTCACGAATCCAAATAAATACCACAACTCACACAAAACCTTACTCTGTTTTCTTCATCAACAGATAACAGCTCCATTTTCTTAAGGACAAACAACACAGATCTACTACCCTACATTAATATCAAGTACTGCAGCCCACCCCCAAAGTAAACTCAATATAAACAAAGCCAAATAAATACATCAACTCGCCGACGTGTGGCACTTCCTCTGGTTCGTTTCCGGTTTTGCAGATCCTTCACCGAACGCCTTTCCTCTACTAACGCATTTTAACCGGTGTTGATTCTTAGCCGTCGATCTCTATTAATGCATTTTAACGGTAATAGATGACGATGGTCTATGGTGTGCCTCCGCACATTGAAGTCGCACATTGTACGCGTCCTAGGAGCATCGCGCACGGTAGTCAGAGCCTTCAAAAAAATGAAAACCAATTAAAAACCGATTTTTGATCGGTTTTTAACCTGACACTTGGGAAGACTTGCAATCATCTCACTCTACTCCACTAGTCCCGTTCAAGTGTTCACAATGTCTCAACGCATCAAGAACAGGGAGTCGTTGATGGTGCAAGGCAAGTTAAAATCATTAATCAAAACCGTGTTTGTACAAGTCTTCTCTCTCATCATCAAAAAGTTGTCAGATTTCCTACCATGCAACACATCACGCAGCAAATATCATAACTTATACAGCAACAAAGGACGTCGAACTCCCGCAGATGTATCTTATTCTAAGCCCAAGTACGCGTTGCAATTTTTACGAAATAGTCAGAATTAGACCAATCATTTAATCGATAAAGCAAAATTCAAAATTTAGAAATTTGACTAAAGTTTAACTGGATTATAATTAAATAATATTATTTTAATTTTTAATATAATATATAACAAAATATTAAATAAAAATTAACATAAAATTTATAATTTTATAAAAAAAATCAAACTTCAATACAAAATACAAAATATTATAATTCATGATATAAAATATTCAAACTTATAAATAATGAAAGTTATATCTGTTTTTTTTTAAAAATAAAAAATTTGACAATTTTGATTTTTTTTTTTAAAAAGACTGAACCGGTTCAAATAATTTATTTTCTTTTCAAATTTAGCCGATTTTTGACCAATTTTTTCAATTTTTGACCAATTTTTTACTGGTTCGATTTTGAGAATTGTCCAGACCAGAGAGGGATCCGGTTTCCAGTCCTATCGGCCAGTTCAGTTCTGACTACACTACATTTTAGAAGTTTGCATGGGTTTGTAATCTATCCCTCGATCACATTCTTTTATTCGCACAAAAAAAAAAATGATCGAAGCTGATTACTAATAACGAAGCACATATCAAGAACCAAGAAATGAAGTCAATCTTTTTTCCCAAAAAACGAAAGACATGTAATGTAGATTACACCAAATGGTACTCAAGTACCATGTCCTAAAGTTTGACTACAAACATCAAAGGGAGAAAAGGTAGGAAAAGAGAGAAATAAACAAAGTTCTCCAGGCGCAAATATTGTCAGATAAGCATTTCAAATCCATTGCAACCTTCTTCCTTTGATTCCAATACGACGACGGTGGGGCATATTGCCCATTTTAGCAAAGAATGGCACCAATAACAAGGTTACTTCACCAAATAAAGGAATGTTGGGTTGTCAGAAGCTTATTAAAATGCCGTTTTCAGCCCATATCATTGAGGAAATTTGACTAGTGTACATGGATGAGATTGACCTAAAATGCCATGCGCCCAGCCAGCCTGCTTTCAAGTATCCTCTTATCTATGGCTGCATCAATGGAGCTCATCTGAAAGATAAACATGATACTAGTGATCAGCAAGTAATCATAGACCACCAATTGCAACAACAAACCAAATATTTTAGAGCATGGTCCTATGCAAGAGATCCAAACTCTGCGAAAGAAGCTGACCTGGGTCAAGTCTGAATTCACTTGTTCCATAAAATAAATTGTAATGATGCTACGAATGGGCAAAAATCTGTTGGGTAAGATTCCACCCAAAACCCCAAACTTTGGAATCAAGCATGGGGAGAAAGAGTAACATAGGTAAAACCAAACCCAACAAAAAATCACATATACATACTCTTTTATGATGTACAAATGCTGGGATGAAGGATCACGAAGTTGGTTGTTTGCAGCAAGCTTCACAAGTTATGTTGATTAACTACCAAAGGAAATTAGTAGAATAGCTACTTGAATATTTAGATGCCCCCAAAATTGGAGGCACAGCTTGTAGCCACAGTGGCCATTTAAATTAAAACAACATGCAATACCCATTCAGGTGGGAAGCAAAAGGGAGGATTAAAAGGATCATATTTTCTTTGCCATTTATTTTTTTTAAAAGGATTGGACATTAATACAGAATGTACCTCTTTAAATAGGAAACAATGAGTAAATAACTGAATCTGAAAACAGGAAGCATAAAGCCTACTCATCTGGTTAGATGTGAAAGCAACTCCATGTATTGCAGAGGTAGTATGACTTACCTGGCTACTTTCATCATGCACCTGATATTTTGGTAAAGACATTCTTCTTTCCTCCTACAACAACCAAGCATCATAACGTTATCAGCCAAGAAACAATAGAATATTAGTAGTCAAATGAAACACAACAGATTTTCTCAAGAATATAACTGACCATGGACATTGCCTCATCATCCCAAACTAAGTAGACTTCGTTAGTGGCAGGCTGAGAAACAGGAGCTTTGTTTGCAATTACTGGCGGAGGTCCAATTGAAGGACCACCAGTATTTGGACCAGAAGCATAAGAATGTGAGTTACTTGCAGTTCCACCTATAAGAAACCAGAGGACGAAGGAAATGAAAATCACGTGAATCATATAAGGTCAACCAAAGATGAAAAGTTAAATTTTTTGTGTCAGAAAATCGGTCACAGTAGTTCAAGGAAAGAAAAGAAAAATGTTACCTGGAACCCCTATTGCTTGATAACTACTTATCACAGAAGAGTTGACACCCAAATGTGCATCAACAGGGACATTTGAAGACAACACAGGAGTTATTGATGAAACACTTGAAGACAGAGGTGCAGCAGAAAATGGTGAACTTTGAGTCGTTGTATGGTTATTTCCAACAACAGGAAATAAAGGTTGTGAAACTGGGACAGGAGGTGTAGATGTAGGCAATCCAGGAGGAGTAATCTGAGTTTGGAGAACAGGAGAAGTAGTTGATGGCAATGGTGGCCTCACATTCTGCACAGGAAATAATGGTTGTTGTGCGTAAGGGACAGGAGGAGGAATTGAAACAGCTGGAGGTTGTGGAAACCAGGGCTGAGGTCGAGGTGGAACCACCCCCCAAGCATTTGGACGCACAGGTACAGCAGGATTATAACTGCAGCAGAGAGGTGGTAAGTAAGTGAGCAGATTTTGCGCCACTCATATAATTTTAATTTTAAATAAGAAAAATAAGCAAGAATTTACCACTTCTGCCATATTTCAAATAGAATAAGAATAGGAATAGGAGAATTAAAATGAAAAGAAATTTTAACAAGCATACATTGGTGGAACTGTGCCTAAGGTTGATCGGGGAGGATATCCTGTACCCAAGGGAGGTGGCATCATTCCACCTACAAGCTGGGTTGATGGGATATCCACCTTGGCTGCCTTTGATGGAGCATCATCCTCTGCATTAAAGACGAAAATGTCAGAAAGAAGATTAAACCATTTCATGTCTGATTCAACAATTTTACCATCACTAACAATATTTGTACGAAGCTTTTATCTTTGTCCTACAAAAACACTACTGACATCAAACACTACCCAGAAACAGAAGAATACAGAAAATAACAGTCACCATACACATCAGGTGTGATCATACAGCAAAGCATCTTTTTAAACAATAGAAAAAAATTCATTAACATGGAAAACTAACCCCAAAAAAAATAGACTTAGGGCTGTTTTGTAGTTAACAAGTTGTCCCAAGTATAAATTATCAATGAACTAATCAACAAGAAGAAGTATTTTTATGCCTAGAGAAAGAAGCCATCAAACAAGACATGACCTTCCTCTCCATAATGAGCTGCCAAGACATCTGGTGGAATCCCTTGCATTCCATATATTTCAATATCTGTACTCTCTCTGCCAGGTTTCGCATTGGGCACCCTGGAAAAAAATAAGAAAAAATTGAAAGTTGTTGAAGTTATAGGGATTTAGATAAATAGGGAAGAGAAAAATAAAGACTTTGAATTACGAATATGGTTTGATATGATTGATGATTTGATACAAAAAGACTAAACAGTAAACACTAACCATTATTTATACCAATACGATGCTCCAAATACTAATTAAAGACTCCAAATCATAACAATAATAAAGAAATATGGAAACTAACCTTACAAGATAGTCTAAGATACTTTAAGAGAAGAAACTAATTCTGAGATAATCCAAGATACTGTAAGATAATATCAAGATATTATACTTCTAACAAGAGTCTCAACAATAATCGAGGGAATGGAAACAACTCGTGACAGAGCAATTCAAGGATCACATTCACAAGGCATACATACTAACATACAACCTTCCTTTTTGTTATTATAAATTATAAATAAATAAATAAATTCATTCAGGAATTGTATCATTAGTAATCATGAGAAACCACACTGCCTCTCAACTACTCACAGACATTCCCTAAAAGTAACCAGCAAACATAACATCTACTAAATTTGTAGAATCATAACAGCATTAAAACAAAATAAGATGAGTGCAACTCTTAGACACAAATTGAATTAAATGAACCTTTATGATATGAATGAGATTGAGCCTGCTAGCAAGTAAAAAGGGAAAAATAGAAAACCCTAATTAATATGGAGAAAAGAGGGGGGTTGGGTTATACTTGGTGACGGATTCCTTGTGGACCTGGAGGACGTGGATGGACATGCCGCCGGCAGTGGAGAGCTTCTTGTGGCAGACGTGGCACTTGAAATGCTTCGCTTTCTGATGCTGCACCAAGATCTTCTCATCATCGAATTCGCGATCGCAGTAATAACACCAAACCTTCGAAGAAGCCCTCTTCTTCTTCTTCCCCATAGCAACTCCGATCGAATTGGGTATGTGCCAAGGTTTGGGGATTCAGGTCTGTGCCGCACACCCACCCTGCGATGGAGGAGGAGGAGAACGACGAGGAGGAGCAACAGCAGCAGCAGCTAGGGCTCAAATTGTTCTCTCCTTTTTGCGAATTGAAAAGTTAAAATTGAAAACACGGTTGTGGTTATTTATGCAAATTGTGCAGAGTTTTGTGGTCGATTTGAAACATTTGTTTATTTGAAACTTGGGTTGGGCCCGGTTCGGCCTGACCGGTTGACCCAATACAATTTCAGTCATTTGAGGATGAGTATAAAAATGGATTAATTACACTTTTGTTCCTTCAGCTTAAGTAAGTGTTTATTACCTTTAAAAATTTAATCAAAATATCTGTTTTATTTTTTATTATCTCATGGTTAATGATAGAAGTTTAAAATTATATATATATATATATATATTAATGATTAATGATGTTGATAATCCTAAAATTATCTTCTCCTTTATTGACTTCATATTTCAACATAAAAAGGCTAGAAGTTTTTTTTTTTACCCTCTTTTTACTCATTTCATGAAATAACATTCAGAACTTGTTTGTTTCCAATTATTTTATGCCCTCGCAAGCCTAACCATAACTAAATTATTTACCACTTATTTGGGTTTATATAATGATATAAGTTATTGTGTAGAAATTTGGGAGAATTTATGAAAATAACTTGTCCATAATCTAGTACCATGATAGCTTATGAAAATAACTTACAATTTATATGAAAATAATTTAATCTCATTTTCTCTTTGATTATAGAAACAACTTATTCACAAGTGCTAAACATTTATTCAAGAAACACTGAAATTTTTTTTGGTCAACTAATAAACACTTAAATTGTTTACCCAATCACACCCTCTTTTAGCCTAGTAGTTAAATTGTTTGGGCTTATTAACAAAACCCGTTGGGCTTAAGAAGTACATTTCTAATGGGCCAAAAAAAAAGCTTTAACCACCCAAGGTAATTTATATCCACACATATATACTTTGTTATCTGTACATACATATCCGCGGAACTATTAGTTTCGCGGGTTTATTTTTTTTTCAACACACACATGTTGTAGAACTATTAGTTCTACGGATTGTAATTCTCCACGGAACTATTAGTTTCGCAGACATGTATGTGTTGAATTACAACGTGCGGAACTAATAGTTCTGCGGAGAATTACAACCCGCGGAACTAATAGTTCCACAACATGTGTGTGTTGGAAAAAAAATAAACCCGCGAAACTAATAATTCCGCAGACATGTATGTACAGATAGCAAAGTATATATGTGCGGATATAAATTGCCACCACCCAATAGCACCCCTGACCCAAATAAAAAAACTCATTAGCATTAAACCATTAAGCACTTTGACAAAAAAAACCATTGAGCACTAATTACTTAGTACTAACTTAAAAAGGTATCTTCTGACAAAAAAAAAAACTAAAAATGTATCTCTGCGCAATTTCTATATCTGTTAATCACAAGTTCACATAGAGATAATAAAGGGAGGGTAGTGAATAAGACATGATCATCGAACAGAGAATAAAAGAAAACACAAAAATTATGAAAGAGCCATGACGATATTGTCGGGGGGCCAGGGTAGGGATGATGATGAGTAAAAGCAAATAAAAGGGAGAATGAAAAAGAAAAAAATAAATAAAGCACTATATAAATCGTCTTAGAGAATAAAGTATAGGGAAAAGATATACATAACTAGTGCCAAAAAAGAAAAGGCATTAATGATATTTCTTTCTTGCTTTGCTGATTACACGCATTCTAGTCCAGAAGTAGCAACGCTTTTTGTCCTTTTCAACCTTCCCTTTAATCTTGGAGAATTAACATCTAAATAATAACATTTTGGCGGTAATAACACTCATCAACCAAACCAACAATCATTTGTTACTGCGACTAGCTTCCAAACATTACCTCTCACGTTTGTTGATTGTTATATTATTGGAGAAAAATTAAAGTTTTACATAGACTAAAGATAAAACCTAAATAAAAAAATATATAGAAAAATCAATCCTCATTTTACAAGTCGATTTTGTAGAGTTAAGTTAGGCATATACTAACATACATGGCGGAGCAAAATTTTATATAAATTCAGAACATTTCCGGCAAAAAAAAAAGGGGGGGGGGGGGGGGGAAGAAGATAATATGCAATACATCGCAAAAGATATGAAGATCGTGGTCTAACTTTCGGCACAATAAACGGCCACCATAATCTTATGGGATCTCATGAATAATCATAAACTATATATTTATGTGCTCAATCATCATTAGTTTCGCAAAATTAGAGTTAAAGGAGGACAATGTATTTCACTCTAATTGATTATGGCCAAAATTAAATAAAAACCAAGTTTCATCCTGCCTAGTGCCTACCAAAAGTAAAGAAATTATCGCTTTCTATGAAGCAGTGGGATTAAATAATTTGAGACAATGAGTCAAATTAACCCATTATTTGCGCTTATTTATCTCAAGTCATCTATAATTGAGCCAAATTGCCAGTACAATACAAACTATAATTTAAAGAAACTTTAAAGAAACTTGGTGACATGTAAGAAACCTATGAGATATATAGAAGATAAACTATTTCCTTTGGCACTCTCCGAATGATGTCTTTATACTGAGATGACAAAACGATCTGGTTTTAGGTGAAGAGAATTGACCATAGATTATTTCATATTTCAATGAAGGATTTAGGGAGTACAGTTCGGCATTAACTGGAATCATCATGTGACTCCTATACATGATGAAAAGGTAACAAAAATTCTTTGTTAATTATATACTCCACTCACTAAACAGCATTGCCAAAATCCCAATCCTTTGTTAATTAATTGGCTGCAGAGACCTTGAGTTGAATTTGAATCTTACTATTTCTACTAGTATTTTCCAAACAAGAAGTTACTGTAGCCTGTAGAAGATTAATGGTTGAATGTAGTTGGCATCAAATATCTAAAATGTGCATTGCAGCCAATTAATGGTTATCTAAGAAAGATGCATTTTTTTTCCTTCCATTTTTTTGGTCAATAAGCCAATCAACAATGTCGAATGAGAAAATTGAGCCTAAACATTAATAACAAATTGTACTCATTACGGGCAATTTAAGCTCATCGTCCTACCTCTTTGGCCAAATTATTCTTTTGTTTCCTGTGTGGTTCAAAATTAGGTATAGACTCTAGAGTGAAATTAATTGTGCAGCACAATTTGTCCTCATGCTTTAGGTCTTTACTCCTTTGCAATCCCCTTTTCTGATCTATTTTGAAATGTTTTCCAAAGATATATGAGTATGAACTAAAATTTTGGTGACAAATTCATTTCGTTCAAAGGAGAACACACCATCATATGGGTCAAGGGTCATTTTTTGGGGAACCGAACATGGCCATTTTTTAAGACTGGGGGGATTTGGTATAATACGCTCATCAAAGAGAAAATTGGCTGTACTGTAATATCACACGTCCGTTGCACAGAGAATGAAGATCTATCATAGGGTACCAAGATTTAGTTTTCTTCAAACACACTAATCTATCACCATTTGCTTTTAGTTTGTAATTCAGTATAATTTTCTGGCTGGTGTGTATTGAGGTTTATTACTTGTTGACATGCCAACGAATCACCTATTTTCATTTTAATTGAATTTCAATGTTGGGAGTTCCACATTGGATGATCAGGAGGCTTGTGAAGTCTTTATAAGCATGGGGAGTCCCTCTCCCTTGAGTTAGCTTTTGGGTGTGAGCTGTGAGCCCGTGCCGTTGGCGTGTTGGGAGTCCTACATTGGATGATCAGGGGACCTGTGAAGTCTTTATAAGCACGAGGGGTGCGAGATTAAAAATTTTCAAATCTATGGCTTTGACAAAACCGTAAATTAAAAGATTCTCAATGCAAAATCAAACATGCATTTTCAGTAAGGTTGCGTCTAGGGTGGACTAGCTTTTTAAGTGGTCCACCGTGGAAAAATAAAAAAGAAACTTTTGCAGAACTTTAATAGCCATTAGATTTAGTGGTTAAAAACCAATGGCCCAGGTGAATTGAAAAATGGAAGAGAACAACAAAATCTTTCCTCACTCAATCCCTACCTCATCCCTTCCCCAACCTCACACCTAGCATCGAAGCAACGAACTTCTCTGACCTCTTCCCTCCGACGGCGACGAAGAGAAGGTCCCCTCACCACCATTTGCGACCACCGACGTCGGGACAACGAAGCAGAGGTCGCGAAAACATTGCTCCGCGTCGACGTGCGGGAAGCAGGACGACCCAAAACAGAATATGTCTTGCCATGGGTTTCGATGGACCAGTAGACCATACTCTGGAACATGACATCCAGCAACCCAAAATAGAAATCCAAGACCTTGCTCCCATGGCGGTGCCGTGGTCAAACGACATGTTTTGGGTTTTCTTCCCCAAGCATCGCCCTTTTATTGTGGGCATGGGAAGATAAATTTGTGTATCAAAATGGAATATTGCAATCACCTCTTGTGGGCTACAATGAATTTACAGACTCTGATATGCCAATGTTCCTCCTATTTGTTTACTTTGCCAATTCGCGAAACTCATTATTCGCATAGGTTGCAATTTATAACCGCCTTTCCATCCTTGAGCAGTAGTCTAGCAGAAAACCATGGTTTCATTTCCATGCGAAATCCTCCATTACCACCGTGTTCACGATGGCGACGCGCGGCGCTGTCCATCGCAGTCAAGATGGTCAGCCTCTTCTCCATGCGGTTGGTCTTGGTGGATGCACAACGATCTCACTGTGGAGGAGCGATCTCACTATTCTATCATAGGCGACAGGAAGTGGTGGTGGTGGTGGGGGAGAAATTGGGTGAAGTAGTATACACTTATTCTCATATTTTTTACAATTGATCTGAATCATTGATTTTTTATTGATAAATCCAATGGCTATAAAGGTTTTACAAATGTTTTTTCCAATTTCACCATCGTGAACCACTTAAAGAAGTGGTCTACCCTAGGCGCAACCTTTCAGTAAAAATGCTTTACAAGTAGGCCTGGACACCGGTCGGTTTCGGTCGGTTTCGGGCTAAAAAATGCCAAACCGATCGAAACCGAGGTCTTTAAATTCAAGCCCGTCTCCGTCCGTTTGAGACTTCGGGTTCGTCGGGTGGCGGGTTGGTCGGTTATCGGTTTGGTTGGGTGGGTTCACACGGGTTTGGATAATAAAACTAAAAAATGCTCTCAAATTTCAGAATGGGTAGATGAGTAGAAATTACTGATTCAAAAACCAAAAGACAGAAGACAACAAGCATCGATCTTTACATAAAAACCAAAACAAATCCAACTTTAAACAAAACAAACTAAACACAGATACACATCATCAAAAACATTCAACAAGATCTAAATAAAAATCAACTTTTAACCAAAAAAACTAAACCGACAAACAACCTCACGCACAATATATTTCAACAAGCATCAATCTTTAAATAAAAACTAAACAAACAAACAAAGAACCTTTACAGAAAGGGGAAAAAATGGAAGAACAGCATATTTCTTAAAAAGAAGGTTGAAACTTGCTGAATAAAAGAGGAAACTTTGAAAAAGGTTTAAACTTGGTTGCAGAGTTTATCTCCTCTCTCACAGATGACTCTCGGCTATTCAAATCCAAAGGCGAAGGCAGCAACGGCAACAAGACAGTCGACAACGAAAGACGGCGGGTCAACAACGGTGGCCGGAAAGCGGAGCCTGGAGCAACGGATCTTTGTCGTGCCTGTTCTTGTCGTGCAGTGCAGAGAAGACGGAGAGCCTACGGTGAGTCGCTCGGCGTTCTCGACCTCGGATCTCTGCCGTATCAGTTCTTTTCTCTTTCTCAAGTGTTTGCGGCTTCGAAGGTTGAAGAAAAAGAAGCCACGGTTGACGGCGGCGCATGTAGGAGAACCTATGGTGGTTTGAAGATCTAAAGGAGAAGGAGAAAAGAGGTGGAAGGGGGTGATCTCTTGGGAGAAAAGAGAGAGACGGGGAGCCTAAGAGAGAGAAACAAAAAGGGGAAATGAATTATGGGGGCAGCGGCTCCTGAGGCTTTTGAGAGTGGGGGTTAGGAATTAGGGTTGCATCATAAGATCAACGGCTCACAATTTCCTAATAAAAAATAATCAACGACTTATATTCATTCTCGGTCGGGTTCGGTTTTATTCGAAATTTTTTATCCCAAACCGAGCCCGCCCGAACGAAGCCACGCGAACCCGTTTTTATAATCCGAAAACCCAAAAATCCAAACAAAACCGCCCAAAGGCATTTTCTTTGCCTCGGTCTGTTCGGGTTCGGGTCGGGTGATGACCCCGCTGTCCACCCCTATTTACAAGGGAGACATTCCTTGAGTCAAAACTCAAAATTCTAAGATTCCTCCCATACTCACAACACAACCACATTTCTATGCAGAGCTGGTCGGTTAAAATGATGCTATAATCCCAATCCCAATACACCTTTGTTTTTTGGACTTTGCGATTACTGTATGGGAAGTGGGAACCTTTTTTAATGGTTTCCAGTGTCCCCTCTCTTACACATATCATATGTGGGCTCTGCCTTTTTTATATGCTTGGTTCTGACTGTGATGTCTTACTATATTGAAAAACAATTTTTGCAATTCACATTTTATTTTAACATCTATTTAGTACTAAAAAAATCATTTTTTATGTAACATACACTGAGGCCATAGATAGCAGCACTACTCTGTAGCAGTCTGACTTTCTGTAGTACAAAAGATATTTAATACTTTATTAATTTCTTTGTAAATTCTGCTGCCCTCCCATTCCCAATACCAATTTCCAATTGAGGCCTCACACCACACCACAAGAGTCCAAAATAACAATGAGAGGAAAGGATTTTCAACTTTTCTTCTCTTCAGATGAGTAGCAATAAAATCTAGCTTGAAAAGCACAAAAAGAAACAAGAGCTAGTCACTCCACAGCCTGAGGGCTAGTGATTGAATGGCAAGCATATGCCCACACTACACATATCCAGCAAGACAAGGCAGGGCCCACCTAACAACCCCAGATGCAAAGGGCACCCCACAAATTAAAATTATTCATTGATTCATTAACTTCAAACTAATAACAATAAATAATCAATCAAAATATATTCCTTTCAAAATCCCAAGTCCCATTCCTCTGTTCTCATTTCTCAACTCCAAACGCACGCATTCTCTCTCTCTCTCTCTCTCTCTAGTCAGAACCATCACCAATCCACCATGCCTTTTGTGACATCAAGAACAGTCAAATGGAGAAGACCCAGAAATCAATTCAGCCACCACCCAATTTCAGAAACGGATCCAGACCTGGAAATCCGACCCATTGTCCAATCCACAAGGTGCTGCAAGTCCACCACCATTTCCTCTCTGCTCCTCTCCCCTTTCTCCAATGAAACCACCACCACCGCCACCATCAACGGAAGGAAAAAGAGCAACTTTTCCGCTGCAGCAACGTTCAGAGGGTTAGGGTGCACCGCCGGTGCGTCACAGCAGGTGTCGGTGCCGGCGGTGATTCGCGCCTCCGCGGATTGGCAACGGAAGAAAACCAGAAAAAAGAAGCACAAGAGGAGTAACGGTGGAGGAGGAGGCAAGGGTTGCCATGTTGATGGTTCTGCTACTTGTGTTGATTTTCAAGACGTTTGGTGTGGCCCCGGAATTGGGTTCTCAGCGGATGCTGCTGCCTCTGTTGATTGCGTTGTGTCTACTACTAGGAAGAATGTCTCTGCAACTGCAAGGTCCAAAATTGATACTCACAGGGAGGTAACTATTCTCATTTCTCTTCTGTAACATTCATCCTTCTCTCTCTCTCTTTTGTTTTGTTTTTTTTTTTATTTTTTTATTTGCCACTTCTCTGTGTTGTTCTTCTATCCATGAACAGGCTGCATTAATTAAGTTTCCGTTTGTTCCAACATTTTGATCGTTTGCACCCGTTAAGAATGTTTCTTTATTGCTGAACTTTGAACTTTGTTTTCCTTATATTTTTATCCACACTCCAAACCTATGCCCCCTTTTGTTATATTTAAATTTCCATAAAATTTATACTTATAGGAATACAAGATAAAATTAAAAAAAAAAAAATTTATGTAAGGGCCTGAAGTCTTTGATCGTTTTCAATTGGGGCTATTTTTTTTTGTTTTACTTTTCAGTGCATGTGTTTTCTGATCATCTTATTATATATTCCCTCAATTTTAAAATAACTAATATATTCATTAAATTATACAGTAAGTGATAAATATTCTTAAGTTTTGAAAATACATTATGGAGTAAATTATTCTCAATGTTTGCTCACAATATTTTTTTTTGATATGCAATGTTTTCGACGTTTTATTTAGTCGAGATACCAAATTACCAATTACCAGTGCTTCAAAATAAAAAAACCAGAAAAATAATTAATGCTTTCTTGTGATTATACAAATTATAATTCCCAATGCATGCACGCATTCCTTGACCTAGTTACAGATGCATGCAAGGAGGAGTTCTTGTTTACCGTGGACCCTTTTAAGTTAGTGGTTGACTGCACCGCTTTTTTTGTTTTGTGTTAAGTTACGCAGTGATTGAATTTGAACTATTGAAAGGGGTGTATACATGTGTGTGTATAACTCTCTATAGTCTCTAAATAAGCTTATTTGTTTGTTTGTTTGTTTGTTGTGATTTAGATAGGCATGTCAATGGTTAGTTAGGATTTTGTTTGATTTGTGCTTATCCTAAGCTTTATCTTCATTTTGGTTTGAAATGCCTTAACATGATTATGTACCAAACTGACCCTGCTTCATCATAACTATATTGGCAGCGTTCATCTTCTTTCGGAAGACGCACTGTCAACCCAGAAACCTTCTCGTTTCTGGACACTGATCCTGACATTTTCACTGCACCCTCTTTTGGAGCTGCAACATACCCTCTTCATATTACTGATCCTTCCTCTGATGATTTTTCTGAGGTTAGCTCATGCATGCCCTTTATTTATATTCTTTCATGTATTATGCACTGGCTATTAAATTGTAAAATGGGTTTGGCTCACCTTGAATAGAATATACCGGATCATGTTTTTAACTTCCCCCTTCTTATTTTCTTGAAGTGTGAACATGAACAAGCACGTGGCTTCTTTTATGTGGTAAAAATGAATGGTTTTTTATATATATATAATTTGGAGAGTTAAAATTTTGATCGCATTTGTTATGTTAGGCTTCATGATTATTTCAAGAATGTATAGAAGTGTGAAAAAATTGTAAAAATTGCCCCACATGTTGGGATGTAAATGGTGTAAAGTGGAGTCTGGTGGTATTCTCAGACAAAATTGTAACTGTAGAATGAGTGACTTAATAGGTTTTGGGAAAAACCCAAGTCCTACATTGATCAGAGATATAAGACCTAAAAATAGTATATAAAGCAAGGACACTCCTCACCTTTCAAGCCGATTTTGTAGGGATGAATTGGACCATTAAATCAAAGATAAATCAAAGATACTAAATTCTAAGAATAGTCAGCAACCATTGTAGAAGTTTAATCGGTGACAGAGCTTTTGTTTCTAAATCTAAACTCGTGTAAACTGCACTGATGTCTGTCTGTATAAGAGCGTTGTATCATATCCAATCAAGTCTTTGCTTGGTTCTTATTGTAGTCAAGAGCTAATATTTTCATATCTTCGTTGCTGTTGGCACTTCATAGATAATGATGTTTAGAGGAAGCATACTAATGGGGGGACGATTAAATTCACATGACCATTTCAGAGACTGGAGACTAGATGTTGATAACATGTCATATGAGGTGAGTTCTTCTCCATTCAACCGGTCTATTATTTTTCCTTTTTTAATTTTTATATCCTCAAGCTATTAATATGTTGTCCGGGTACATGCATCTTTGTTTTATGTTTGTCAAATTTCCTGGTTTGTGTTTGATAGCAATTGCTTGAGCTGGGTGAGAGAATTGGTTATGTCAGTACTGGACTTAAAGATGATGAGATGGGACCTAACATAAGGAAGACAAAGCTTCAATTTTTGGATGATGCATCAAAGAATCAAGTAGACAAAAAGTGCAGCATTTGTCAGGTAAGTTTGTCAAATTAAATTTCTGATATAAAATAAAAAAGTTAATTACATTTTCTTCCACATATTGCAATGCAATGCAGTAAGCTTTTTAACACCTGTTTAAAATCATTGCATATGATTTATCTTGCCTTTTGTGTACAGGAGGAGTATGAAGCACAGGATGAGCTGGGGAGGCTTAATTGTGATCACTTGTATCACTATCAATGTATACAACAATGGGTTGCACATAAGAATTTCTGCCCAGTGTGCAAGCAGCAAGTTGCTGCTCGACGCTGAGCGAGATATATCCTAATGCATTTTTTTCTCTTTCTTTGGAAGCTGCTATTCTCATCCTACCCCCTTTAAATAGGTGTATAGTTTTCAATATCCCACATAGGCAAGAATCTTCATTCTTTGCTATCAATCCATCATTTCATCTTCAAAACTTCAGCTTCCTTTTTGACGAGTCGGCAATATATGTTATTGGGCCAAGGTTTCCCCCAACTGAGTTTGTGTCTCACAAAGTTTGGTGTTTTCTTTTATTGGGGTTATTTGTTCTTGACTATGCCCGTTTTGGTCGTATGATAATAGTTTTTGTTGCTACATCTCTATTAACATATATAATACATGTAACGGGAGTACTGGTCTGCAAAATAAGATGAATTGTTCACTCTAATTTTGAAATGCATTTGAAACGGAGCGAACTCCTTGAACATGGCTCTAATGGGATACTGCATTATCTTGTAAAGTTAATGGGCTAGTTTTATGCTTCAATCTTTATACTATCATCCCGCTTCGTAACTGAACACAAATAAGTTAAATAGACCCGAAACGTGACGAATTTGAAATAATGCCTTATGAAGTGTAATATCCCATTTGGAATTACATCAGTTCTCAAATCAAAGTAGTCTAGGGTCATACAACTCTGAGGCAAGCCACAAATATTACAAGAATTTTATTTTGTTTTACAGGTTTTCTGATACTCAGAAAATTGAATGATATTGTCTCCACAATCAGGGAATTGACTTGTGATTCTTATAGACCACAAATTTCTTTACTCCTAACATCATCATCGGAGCAAGTACCCGAATTGGCCATCATGAAAACACAACTTGTTTTGTTACTTTCTTGGTGGTGAAGATGTCTTGAAGTGAACCACCTAAAATAGTTTGCAAAAATATGTAAATATATGAAGAAAAAACAGATCTGTTCTTGTCTTCAAAGCAAAATATAATCCGATTATTATCCCTTCATGCGGATGACGGGCTAAGGCTATTGAAGCCTTCATCTTTGTTCTCCTATTCATTTGAGTGCCAATGTCTCTCTTAGAAAAGAGAAACTTACAGTTGGGTTTAGTTGTCAGCACTCAGCAGGAATTTAATTGAACCATCAAGCTGAGATCCTACTTTGTATCTTCCTTTTGTCTTGATAGATTTACGAGAGAGAGAATGTGTTTTGCAATCTCAGCCGAAGCATTGGGGTTTGCAGCTTTCAGAGCCCTCTCAGACATATCTTCCATCTTCTTCTTGTCCCCTATCATGTATTATTACAAATGTCCATATCAAGAAAGAAGGAATAATAAAAAGAATAGAAAAAGAGTCTCATGTCGCTTCCTCATGGTACATGAACTTCATCTTGGTTACATTGTCTTAAAGTGCTGAACTTTTGAGTTAGTTATTTAGTAGTAGACATGACGAATTCATTCTTCATGTAACTAACAACAGCATATTGGAAATAACCCAAGTCCCACATCGACTAGAGATAAGGTCTAAAAAGAATACATAACTCTCACACCAATAAACCGTTTTGCCTTCTATTTGTACTTGTATTTGTATTTCCGTCAGATCGGCCATACATGATCTTCAGCTATTCTTCTACATTAATAATCTTAATGTATCCTTATCTTATTAATTTACTCAATAACAGGATTTTATGACGAAGATAGTAATATGGTGATTTTAAGTTTCTTTATCCAAGCATAAGGCATGCTTCATGAATATTTCTGGAATTATTTCCAATTTTCCAAACCTGAAATTTGTAACAGACAAGGAAGATGAAGATAACATACTTAAAATCTCTTCAATTGCAATTGCTAGTGTACTTGAGTCCAGCTCATCCTCAGTTATAACTGTCACGCCAGCTAAGTCTGCCATCAAGGAAGCATTTCTGAACTGATTCCCCTCAGAGAAATTTGGTGATGGTATCTGCAAAGAATAACTGAAAAAAGGTAATCGTTTTCTTCTGTATGAGCCAGCAACAGATCCAATTTAAGAGGAAAGCATTTAGGCGCCTAAGATATCATTAACTATATATGTGATTCTTGGAAAATATCGGCAGCATAAAAATCTTGTACTGTTGTACAGATTAGCATCACATACATCTGAATTTAGCTGAATTACTACATTTAGTTTTTAAACTAATGAACTAATTATAATAAGAGATCATGTTTTATGGTTATAAGCATAAATGAAAACATATAAGGAATGAAACGAACAGCTAAACTCAATATCTAACTACCAGGATAGACGGCTTCCCAGTCGCCAATATTTCATAGCAAGTCATTGCACCCGCTCTAGAAACAATCAAGTCTGCAGCAGCATATGCCAAATCCATACGATACATGAACCTGCATAGAAAGGGGATATGTCACATACTATTACTGAAAAGTAGACCTCAGATTGTACTGTGAAATAAAAAAGAATGCAAATATCATGAATACAAAATTGATTCAATGATGAAAAACTACAACCACTAGGTTACAAGTTACAACTGTCTTTTAGTGAACTTAGGTAGTACTATGTGAATGCAAATAACAGAAGTCATAGATTAATGATGGTGAAAGAGAGGAAAAAAAATTCCTAGATGAAGTATCCATTATTATATTGAATAAAGGAATTTAAAACTGGTCCTATATAAGGTCGTTAAAATAGATTGCTGATAGTGTGAGTATGTTTGAAGTGAAGAAAAAAGGACTCCCATCCATGTCAATTTTAAAAAGCAATTGGGCAGAGGGGTCTCCACTAGGAAGCGCACTAAAGATAATTGATTGAACTTTGGATCACGCTGATAGTTTGGTTTGTGTTATTCTTGTAAAGATATGTTTTTCCACATCATGAAGTGGGAGATAGCTTTACCCCATTCTTTTAGCAGCCAGAATCACAACATTACAATAACTATGCTATATCTCCATTCATGTAATGGAACCATCACTAAGAAAGGAATTCAATCACGAAACTTTGCCAAATAGCTACATAATAATTACATTGAATTACAATGTATATTTGAGCTCATCATATGCACCATTATTAAACTCATAAGTAACCATTCACCTATATGAAAGGAGTAAGGGGTCAATTTGATCAAATCTCCCACAGCAGCTGAGCTTTTTTTTTTTCTTTCTTTCTTTAAACTAAATAGGGGTTGGTTACTTGATCACATAATGCCATTGTGCTCTAACAAGGGGACAATAAGGATGTTAAGACTTTACTAAGGATGTTCAGATTCTTCTTTTTTTTTTTTTTAATTTGTGAAAGGAGGGATGGGTGAAGGAGTAATCCAAAACCACAATACAATCTTTAATGCTGCAAAAATACATTTCTTTCATAAGGAAAGTTAAAAAAGCATGTCCATAGTTTCAATTGCCAACATCAACAAACGGATTACTTTTAGATGAACCAGTACCACTACAATTTCCTTGCTCAAAAAAGTGAATATATTCCCAGAGAAGAATGGAGACGTCTTAAAACTACGAAGAAGAAAATGAAATGAATGCAAACAGCAGCACTTACGGTGTCATATACAAGCGTGGATGACTTTTGACAAGGCTGTCCATTTCATCAAATGCTTCAACCCCAGTTTGCCATATAATATACAAGCCACTGTCCTGTCTCAGAATCCGATAATACAGATTCAGCATGGCAATGTTAACAGCGTTGGCCCGAAAAGATCCACCAAGAATCAACAAAACCCTGTTGCATGATCCCCCCTCAGAATCTTCACACCCACTTATAGTGCTCGGAAAAAAATAAGACCTTGCATCGATCTTGGAAACAGGGTTCCTGAGAGACAGCCTCACGGGATTCCCACACACCACACACTTGTTCCTCGGGAAGCTATCAAGGGTCGAGTTGAAAGCAACGAAGATGAGGCTAGCGAAGGAGGAAAGAAGAGAGTTGGCGAAGCCAGGGACAGAGTTGGGTTCATGGATCACAAAGGTGATGCCTGTTATTGGAGAAAATTTAAAGTCTCACATAGACCATAGATAAGGCCTAAAAGAAGAAAGAATATATAGCAGAGACACTTTTTACCTTACAAGTCAGTTTTACAGAGATGAGTTTGGCGACAAAACTATGATACGAAAAACCATAAATCTAATACCTGTGAGCTTAGCGGCGAGGCAAACGGGGAAAGAGACATAGCCACCGGTGCCGACGACGAGGTGGGGGTTGAAGTCTCGGAGGTGGCGAGAGCATTGGATCAGAGACTTCAAGAAGCGGTAAGGGAAGAAGATGGAGGGGGGAGAGAGTGTGAGGGAAGGGACAGAAGCGAAGTTGTAACCTGCGGAGGTTATTGCGGCGCTTTCCATGCTGTTGGGGCTCCCGATGAACAGAAACTCGCACGTGGGGTTTTCCGTTTTGAGCTCCTCCGCAATGGCCACTGCAGGGTACACGTGGCTGCCGGTGCCACCGCCCGCGAACACCACGCGGAGGGTGTCGTCGTCGTCGTTGGATGATGACAGGCAGCGTGAGAGTTGACTCTGACCGTGCCTGGCCGGTTGCCACGTGGCGACGAGATGGGAAGGGAGGAAAGCTTGGAACTTGGGAAAGTGTGTGAGGAGGGAAAGGGTAGGAGTGGGAGTGGCCATGAACATTGAAAAGTTGAAACTCAGAATTCTGATTTCTGTTACTGTTAGTTAACTGGCTAACTGACCTGTAGAAGTTCCAACCTCCAACCAACCACCCTGCTCTATGAATCTCTGTTGTCTTGCAAAATAAATGACAACTTCCTAACAAAAACAAGTTTCTTCTTGTTTTGTTCATTTTCTCATTGACCTCTTACTTTGGTAGGTCTTTTTTTAAATAAAAATTATATTAAATATTTCATGATTTATTCAGTTTTCATTTATAATCATAATCATAATTATACTTTACACCTCTACTTGTATGTACTATCATTGTTTAATTGTTATGAGATGAGAAGACAACATGAAAATGATTTTTTTTTTTATCCTATGTGTGTGAAGAGTGTGATGAGTTATTAAATTGAGAATGAATTAAGTGAATTATTATTGAATGAATTTCCAAAAGTCAAACTGTAAAAGTATTACCTACTACTTTCCTTATTTTTTGCCTAATAAAATTTCAGGTAGATTTTCATAAATAAGGTGAATCGGTGTTGTCCACTTGCCTAATCTGTTAGCCGATTCTCTTTTTGACCAATTAAGAACGTACCTAACATAAACTAAGCACGTGTTTGATTTACATTAATTCTTTATATAAGATAATTTGTTAATAAATGTATTTATTTCATTTTAATATAATGTAAATTAATATAGACAGGAACTAATTAATGCATAGCTTGCATATTACAGACATACGCACATGGAAATTCAAGGTGAAAGTGAAAACTATGTGCTGGAGTCACAGATATTTTTGTATGCGTACATAAACAACTGGGTCTATTAAGCTAATCAAAATCAGTCACACTGTCTCACACTTATTTTATAGACAGAGTAATGATGTATCAATTGGTTATTACTCCATTGATTAAACATAATAAAACAGTATAAGCTACAGAGAGTCTCAGATAGCACACATTCACACTACAGCTAGTTCTTCGGCGCGCTGAATGCACGTTTATGGATTCCTTTGATGCCATTAAATAAATTTCGGAGCAGAGTGACCCCCCTGCGTCATGTTGATTCTGTTCTATTGCAATGAATCTTGGCATAAATTGATGAGTCATCGAATTTAACATTTGGACCTATTTTCATCAATTTACTCAAACCACATTCACGTGCTAATTATTTATTTCAGCAAGTTCAGTTTCAATATAGGACAAAGTGTAGTAAATATGATCAAATGCCTCATCTTTCAGAAATCTGATGTTTCTGTTAATCTGAAGACAAATACACGTGGCTATCAACCTAACAAAAGTATATAAAGTTTAGACAGAAATCAACAAGAAAAGAAACAAAAGCCCAGCATAAAGCCTAATGGCAGTAGCTTGCCTTATTCAACTGGATCACTGTTATAGATAACATCAGAAAAACTAGCTTGACATATATGATCTTACATTAGATTCATTTTCATATAGATATAATAGATGGATACCCTCATTTTTATTTTTCAGAAAGATGGTCCCATATATAAATCACTAAAGAATGAACAAAAAGTCCAATGAAATCAACCCCCATTTAACTACACTGGCTGTGAAGTTCTGTTTGGCTGCTGAATGTTGTTGTCCATAGGAAACTGTTTTGAAACATCTGATAGTGCCGCGGCAGCTGCTGCTGGGGTCATGGATTGATACTGAGGTGGAGGAGCAGTTGCTTGCTGTTGTTGTGCTGCAGCATAGTATACTTGGTCATGCGTAGGTCCACCATATTGATCATAACCATAATTAGTAGTGGCAGAGGGAGCCATAGCAATTGGCTGTGGTGGATGGTGGATATTTTGAGGCAAAGCCACATACTGCTGCTGAAATTGATTAGAGGGTATCTGAGCAAATGATGAGGGATTTGATGCCACACCCACAGGAGGATTATAAACACTTGGAGTTGCTGCTGAGGCAACAGCACTTTGTGGTATATTGGACTGCAAAGTCATATTGTTGTATGGTTGTGCAGATCCAACAGGCATTACATAAACCGGGTGATGATGAAGCTGTTGTTGTTGTGATAGTGGGGCATAAACTGGGTAGTAGGAGGTTGGCATTGGCACTTGACCAGTACCTACTACAGCCACAGGGTGTTGAATATAGACAAATTGACGTTGATGTGGTTGTTGTTGTTGTTGGGGTGACGTGTAACCCGGATCCTGAACCTCTTGTAATAGTTGTTCCCCTTGTAGTCCAGGGCCGTTATTATCGGATATTTCAGTTTTGACATTATTTGGCAAAGCGGGACCTTTGTTGTCCACATGTGCAGCTTGGATTGGATCTTGATAGTAAACAACAGTCTTTGAGAAAGAATTTGCAGATGCAATACTGCTATCACTGACCACATAAACCAACAAGAAATAATAATTTTTAAGACATAATACCATTTACTTCCACCAAATAACATCAACATACAAATAAAAAAGGGAAAGTTTTTTACTATCATCTGAAACACACACACAGGCACAGCAATATCAAAAACAAAGTTAGAACCTAGTAAAAACTGAAAAAGTAAAAGGGGCCATTATTTATTTAATTGTTGGTGAGAACTGGGAAGCGCCCTCAAGTCCATGGACTAATGACAAGACCTCTAAGAGAGTTTGACTATCACACATTTATCCAAAACCTGAAAACAATGGATATATGAGTCTCTTCTCTTATCTCACACTTGTCACAACATTAATGTAATCTGAAACATACACACACACAAAAGGAAAGACAGAGATGGACACAGAAGGATGAATAGTACCTTGCAACAGAGTCTGGAGAATGCAAACAAAAACCACCACCAGTCCTTGGTTGCTGCACAATCTGCAACGGCAAAAGGGGGTTCGGATCCTCACCAGTAGCAACCAAAGTAGTGGCAACAGCATCAGCAGAAGCAGAAGAAGAAACGACAAAGCCATCATCTTGCTTCACCCCTTTTACACCAAAGGGGTCCTCCATCACCACAAGCCTCTGCTCTTGCTTCGCCCTGCTGCCACCATCGTCATCATCGACGCGAACTCTTATTGGAGGCAGATCATAAGCAATTGAACACGACAATAAAGAAGAGGTGCCACAGCCAGAGCCAGACGATGAAATGTAATTCTCTTCCACAGGCGATTCCGGCACAGAATGCACATCAAGCAAATGCTTAACCACCTGGTGGTTGTTGTTGAGGAGGCAGCAATCGGCGGCGGCAGAGTCGGAAACACCACGTGAGAGAATGTTGAGAGCATCAACGAACCACGTGTCGGATGATGACGATGAGTTGGGGCAGTCAAGGAGTGTGCTCATGGAAACAGCGGTTTCGGGTTTGGAAAAGAAGAGGAACACCCTGAGACGCGAAGGCTTTGCGGATGCCAAACGGTCGTACTCATCGATCATGTTTTGGAAGTCTTCGTCGGTGGAGACGGTGATGAGGTTGTCGAGGTCTTCGCTGGGAAGGTGGTACTTGAGTGTGAAGGGTCCCCTGCCGTGGAGGAGGGACTGGGAGAGGTTGGAGCAGAGGTCTTTGAGGGAGGTGTGGCGGTCCACGGCGACGATTCGGGTGTCGCCGCCGACGTAGGAGAGGGACTTGTCGTGGGGGCGGGGCATTATGTGGCCTCCGTAGCTGCACATGAGACGGAGCTTGGAGCCTGGCACGTTCGGGAGAGCCTCGGTACTCTGAGTCTGAGGTTCCTTATAACGGGGAGAGGATGATACCACTGCTGCCACTGCCACTGCCACTGCCACGGATGAGTCAGGGTGGTTTTGGTTTTGGTTTTGGTTTTGTGGGAAGATGAGGGGTGGTGGATCCATCACACCTGCAGGCACAGCCTTCTATTCTACTAGCTAGCTAGAGAGGTAGTCATGTAAAAGGAAGGAAAAGTGTGATTGTCTGATATTCTTATTCATATCTTCTAGTATTCCATGTCATGTTTTTATATATATACCTGATGATCACGGTATAGGACTCGACTCTTTTAATGTGGTGTACGAGGTATATAATATAATATAATATAGTAATTCTGAGAAGTAAAAACGGAAGATTATAGTAATAGTTGATGACTGAGTTAAATTTGAGATATTTTTAATAGGTTCCGTTCCGTTCTGTGTCATTCATTCTGTCTATTCATATATTCTGTCTGCATTTATAATTATTATCATATCCTCAGGGGTGGGTTGGTTCATTGCTCCATTAAAAATTATAATTTTATAGTATTTTAATCTATATAAGTAGATATTTCACTTTGGTTCATACATAGCCACATTTTAACCGTATGATTGTTTTCATCCTGATTTTCTTTTATCAAAATATAGTAATAAAAGGCTTCCTTTAGTTAATCCGGTTAATGAGAAGATTGATCTCTCCTTGCTTGTACCCTTTATATTCCTTTGGTTTTTTTTAATCTGGATCATGCATGGTTGCAAGGGAATCGAACTCAGCACATATGCACGTGCAGAACATTGGTAGTTGCGCTTGCTTTGCGAAGTTACAACCTGAAATTGGCTGGTTATGAAGGCAATACAGGGTGGAATTAACGAAGTTAATCAAGTTATTGTCCCTTTGGGTTTGGCATCCCCTCACCCACAGCCACGAGGGTATGCTTAAGAAGAACACAACCCAAGAGAGCAACTATTGGGCAGAGTAACATGGAGTAAACAGAAAACCATGCTAGCTACCCGCTTTACACTTTTGATGCTTAATTGATCTTTTTATTTTTTCTATTTTAATTTTATCGATGTACTAGTATATGAATTATACAACAGTAACTATATGATAAAAATTGATCTCAAATTATTATCCATAGTACAGGGTCCGAGCTTGATTAAGTACTTGGGTTTCTTTTTCTCTTAATTGTTTCAATGCTTTTGAATTATGGCTCTGTAGCAGTGATTTAAATCGATTTTATTTAGTTGTACCGATAAACTAATGAGTGTCTTAATCAGATATTAGACTATTAGTCAAACAAAACTATAAAGTATTCAATGAAAATAAAGTATTGATTAATATTTAAAATACAAGTTGTTAATGACTCTTAATAACAAGATTAAGTTATAGGGTAACTAAAGCCATTCCCTTAACTTGGACGGCAGATAGTATACTTTGAACTTGTCCATGTTAATTTGAGAGTTTCCAAATTAGTTTTTGAATCCCAAAATTGTTCTATTACTTAATGTTATTTGATGCAGACCCCTCTTTACATATGTAAGCATTTTCTACTTTTCCTAACTTCATTACAAAACAGAAAAAATATTTGCCTCTCCGTGAAAGTGCTAAACATATACGTACTATTTAAATGAATCTTTGAGCTTTTATCAGTTTTTAATACTACTACAAATTATTGTTATGCATGGGTTTTTTTTTTATATGCATGCTTTTCTCATTTGGACCTGTCAACTATTTCTTCCACTTTTCAAGCCGAATAAGAATTTTAAGGGCTGTGAAATAAAAAAAAAAGTTATGAATATGTTCGTTATGTATTGATTTACATAAGATATATTAATTTGTGTTTAATTCTATTTATGGTGTGGATGGGATTGGCACAAAGGTAACCTATGAGTATCATGACATCTGCTGAGGAAGCTGTGCCTGTGAAAGTCTAATTAATTAACCTCCATGTGGGAGAAATGGTTTAGAGTAGCTTTGCCATATTTTGGCCAAGTGATCTGCTTCAGTGATATGCGCTTACGCCTAACACGGTTTACTGGTACTGTTTGCACTTTGCAGTCATACACAAAATTAATCAACATGCATGCATGCAGCTGCTTAATTTCTCTGTTATTTATGATGTAGCAGCCACAGCAACAGGAAAGAGAGCAACTCCAATTTATTGGTAGCCACTAATACTATAGCCACCAATATTGCATATCTTGCATTGCATGTTTTCAACTGTTACTATAAATATGAATGATATGAACCAAGACTTGCAGCATATATGACAATAGCAGCAACTACAGAACCGTTCTAATAATTAAGTTTAGAAGATATGGGTCTCTCTTCTTCTCTTTTCCATTGTTTTTTTGTTCTTGCATTAATAATCTCTACCATCTCCATCCAATTTAATCAAGTTAGCGCAGGTTTGTCTAATAGCTTTATGTTACTCTTCGAGTTGTAATCAATTTCCTGTATACATAAATTACTCAATTGCTAGCTAATTACTAATTAAGATCCAGTAAATAACAATCATATATAGTTATTGATAGCATTAACCAGATGACATAATTCCTCGCATCTTGACTGCGAAAACTATTGTAAAATCATCTTAATTGGTGATCATATATAAAATCTAACATATCTCTATTTGTGTGCAGATTTGAAGATAAGAAAGTTGAGACACTCTCCAAGCCCACCCCCTCCTCCCACTCAGCAGAGCCCTATTCAGCAAGGTTTAACATGAATTGCGTACATTAAGATCGATCTTTTAGAAGATATAAAATATAAAATCAAATAAAGCTATAAACTCAAGAGGTTGTTCCACTGAGCTCTTTTTTTCTTTTTCTTTCTCCAGGGACGTTTCTTGTAAATAATTTCATGTGGTCATGTATATATATCAGATATTTCCACTGAAATTTTATCTACCATCGAAACTTTTTTGTTTTATCTGTTGGGGGTATGTAACAATGCTATTTTCAATGGTCTCCATTTAGCCTTAATCAATATTATCTTTTAACATTTATGTATTTATCATCATCAATTTACCGAAATATGTCATCCTCTTAATTTTAAAACTAATAATTTCATTTTTCTTATTTTTATTTTACCAATGAAAATTTTATAATAATAATAAAAAAAAATCCGACTTTTTTGGGGTCAAAACCCGGCTTTTTTTTTTGTCAAGGAAAAAACAACCCGACTTGAGGGCCGGCGTATTTGTTGTGGTCCGTCCTATTATCCGTTCCGTAGCTTTTACTTTTTATTTTTGTTTGGAACCTTCCCTCCCATCAGTTAAGACTTTTGACGTTTTAGGCTAGCACAACTAGCAAGTTGAGCCCAATTCGTTTCATCATTCTTTTTAGGCTTAATAGGATTTTTGGTCCCTACAAATATACCTATTTTTACTTTTCATCCCTGTAAAATTTTTTTTTACTTTTTCATCCCTGTAAATTGCTCCGTCTTCGTTTTTGGTCCTCGACGTCAAGTTCCGTTACAAAAAAGCTGAGGTGGCTGACGGAAGTCCACCTGTCATAGCCACGCGGGATAAGTAAGGCCAACTGTGCTTGTCCAGTCAGCACATTTGCTGACTCAGTCTTAATTAAGGTTTTAATATATTTTATTTAAAAATTAAGAAAACACTAATTAAACTAATTATTTTCTCTTTTTTTCCCTCTCCCTCTTTCTTCTTCCCTTCCCCAGCCGCCGCCCCCCCCCCGCCCCACCATCATCTCTCTCCCTCTCTGCAAACCAACAAGCAGAGCAACAACAACAGCAACCCACACGCAGATTCATGGAGTGAAGCTTATTGATAGGGAAGCTCACATACAAACCCAGTCATCAGAAGAAGAAAAAAAACGAGATCAGCAGCATAAATGTTCAGTGGCAAACTCATAAACAGTTTGTCAAACCAATGTTTTGAACAATAAACTTCAACCCAAAATCAAAATCAGAAACGCAAAATTGTCCAGAAACCCAAAATCAAAACCAGAAACCCATCATCTAAGAAGCATCGTATGGCTATACAAAATTGAAAACCTGAAACACAGCTAATCAGAGACAAAACCCAACAATGGTGAAAAACAGCAACTTGTTTTTTCCCCCTAAAATTGCGTCCCTCAAGCTCGTCAAGTAGTTCCTCTTGGTTTTCTTATGCAGATTCAAACTGTTGGAGGCTTTAAAGAAGTGGAAGTTCCTCCGCGAAGCGAATAGAAGGGACACCGTTGGATGAGGCTCCCTCCGTCGCGACGGGCCGACGGTGGCCGCACAAGGCGCTGCGCAGATCTGGAATGGCCAAGGGCCACCGTCGTTGCATAGATCTGGAACTTCACTGCGGCCAGATGTGGAGTCTCCCTCCGTCGCGCTGGTGCGATGGTGGTGACAGAGGCGCTGGTGCAATGGTGGTCCTTGCTGTGTTGTTTCCTCTTGTGTTCTTGTCTGTGTGTGTGACCTGTGTTGTTTCCTACCATGAGCTGCCAAACTGGGAGAGAATGGGGGTGTGGGTGGGGGGTTAGGGGTGGAGGTCGCTAGCTGGGGGTGGGAAGAAGAATGAGGGAGAGTGAAAAAAAAAAGGGTAATTTTTCTTAATTTTTAAATAAAATATATTAAAACCTTAATTAAGGCTGAGTCAGCAAATGTGCTGACTGGACAAGCACAGTTGGCCTTACTTATCCCGCGTGGCTATGACAGGTGGACTTCCGTCAGCCACCTCAGCTTTTTTGTAACGGAACTTGACGTCGAGAACCAAAAACGGAGACGGAGCAATTTACAGGGATGAAAAAGTAAAAAAAAATTTTGCAGGGACGAAAAGCAAAAATAGGTATATTTGTAGGGACCAAAAATCCTATTAAGCCTTCTTTTTATTAGAAATTGTTGTTTGTTGACAAAAAAAAAAAAGAAATTGTTGTTTTGAAATTTTAATTTTAAATTTTTTTAGTATGTTTATCCAATTTTTCTAAAAAAAAATTAAAAAAATCAGATTTCTAAAAAAATCAAATTATAACTGTTTTTAAATAATACATAATGTTTTTTATAATTGTAACTAAACAAAAAACAACTTTTACTTTACATAATATTTCTAAAGAGTAAATTATTTTCTACACAATCTTAAAATCATTTCTTTTAAAAGCTTAAACAAAGGGATTTATGATCTAACAAGTTTGTTTGACCACTCGCTGCTTGATTTTGATTTTCACTGTTTTTCTTCGTAGTTTTTTCATCAAACAAGTGTTGAATAAAGTACAAGGCAAAAACTGTCAAAAAAAGTACAAGGCAAAAAGTCTCAAAACCATACTCTATACAATGTTGAAGTCATGTGGTTTGAATTCATTGCTAAGCATTAGCCCACAAAAAAAAAAAAATTCATTGCTAAGCATTAAGTGTATAGATTGGAAAAACCGGGAGATGAACAATCTAATTTTTTTTTTCAGTTGCATTAGCCATATTTTATTTTATTTGATTCTTGAAATATTGCAGTGGAAATTTTGTGAACTGCGTCAAATTGAAAAATTAAATTTAAAGTTGACTTTGTACCACCACTAATTATTATATGAAACTTTTCATCATAAAATATACCAAAATACACTAAGATAATAATCATTAATTTATTCATGTGGACACTTAACGGTGTAAACAAAAAAATGTCGTTTCGTTCTGCCACTGTCATAACTCAATATTCTAGTACTGCATTTTAATTTTTTTTCTTTTAATAATTTATTCTTTGGATATACGGATACCCTTAACTTAACGTTAACGCTGTAGTTGTTTTCCATTTTCCGTGAAAATGAATTAATGTTGAAATTTCGAATAATGGAATACGACTTGCAAATTTCTTGCGTCTATAAATTAAATAGAATAGAATGAGATGAAGCAATAGCCTGCTGCAGCATAATTATCTTACCATTCAAGATTAGAAGATGGGTATCTCTTCACTCCGCGGTTTCCTCATTGTGCTTGCATTAATTGTCTGTGCCAATTTGTTCCTGCACTCCACTCAAGTTAATGCAGGTTTGTTTTACATTATTTAAGTGCTTATGTATAAGTTATTTTATAATTAAATAGTGGATGTAGTATATGACTAAATTAGTTTCATATAAGTTGAAAATTATTTTGATAAACTATTTTTAAGAGCTTATGAAAATAAACTTAAAATACTCTTATATTAATAAATAAGACCAAATAAACTTTAAAGAAATCAATCCAATCACACTCATAATCAATTACCCGATCTACCCCTGTAAAATATGATTCTTTTCCTTGACATAGATCGTAAAGAATTTAACAAATCAAATAATTTAGACAGATATTTGAGAGATGACACACACGTGCCAATCTAGGAGGTGATGTAGGTCCAACAAATCTATTCTTTTTATAATTGATTGCTTTTGCTATTCCTTTAATCCATTGCAATATATATATATTGACTAATACATAATGATCCATTTTGCAGATATGGAGTTTATGAGGAAACTGGGTTTGATGGACAGGCACAGCCCACCTCCTCCACCAGTATCTGCTGATTCGCCGCAGCAATATTAGGAACCCAAAATATCTGAGAAGAACAAATAAAGGAGTTGAATTGAATAAATTGATAAATTATTTATACGGAAGACCCCCAAGAAAAAGCATATACATATTCTAGGATTCTCTCTACACGTGGCATAATAGTGTGACCATCTTGTGGACATTAGTCCATCCCCTCCCCCATTCTTCTCTTCAAAATCTTTAGTTGACTTACTATATAAATGAATTATTATTATTATTACCAGTTGAGACTGCAACCGTTGTTATTTAATTGTTGTTTTAATTATCATTTTTCAAGTTATATTGACCCAAAGAAGTTGTGACTGGATTTTGTTTGTCTGGTACACTATATAAATAATTGACAAATTAATTAAATCATTTTATTTTGTGCCAAATTAATTTGTTAAAAACAATATCAAAAATTTAATTAGCAAAAACAAATTTGATTAACCCACTTTTTAGGTTTTTTTTTTTATAAAAAAACACAAGTTGTATTTAACATCCTGACTTCCCTTAATTTGATAATTACTTTTTTGTTCACACAATTTCACTAAATTCTCTCATATATGATACCTTAATTAGTTCAAAACCTAATTAAATTTAGTTCAAAAATTTAAATACAATATGATATCTTAATTATTTTTTTTTAAATCAAATATAAACTAAGACTGAGTGAACTCATTATTTAGACAAAATGGATGAATTTAGATCTCATATAAAATTAAGCTGTAAAACTTAAAGTTAAAGGAAATATTTTTTAAAATGAATTATATTACAGAAAACTTTGAATTAAAAACTATAATTTGATTCATTTTAACAAAATATAAAAAGTTTACAAAACTGTATGAGACGAAATTGGACCCGTGCTGCTAATCCAAAATGCCACTCAAACCCTGCCAGAAAAAATACATCGGATGAATTGTCTAGTACTAAATCTAGTTCTATTTTTTTTGGGTCAATAATCTAGTTAATTCTTTTTTTGGTCAAATAATCTAGTTCTTTTGTTTTTTGGTCATTGGGGAGGGGGAAGGGGTACCCCGGTGCGTAGGGGGTTGGGGCTAATTAATCTAGTTCTATTAATGTTCATCTGTCAGTAATTATTGGATCGGACCTTGAGCAAAAAAATAAAATAAAATTGGATCGGACCACTAGTTTTTTCTGCCTTTGACAATACTAATGGGCCAATTCAATGGACACACCTGTTTCCTTCTTTGATCATCCATTGACCCCATCCCAGTAAGAGCCACACCGTTGACCAAAAAAGAAGAGTTAGAGGCCACACCTGTTTCCAATACCTCCTCATCTTATCTTGGAATCCATGGAGCTTGGATAATCACCCTATTGCCTATTCCTTTTATTTTAAGTAATTATCATTTAAAATTTGTATAAAAATATATTTAACTGTGGATTAGAAATTATAAATTGGTTATAAAACTATCTAAAATTAAAATACCGATACCGATAACGGATAAATTATTTAAATTTTAAGTAATTCTCAGAATCATAGTTGAACAAAATTCACCCCGTCTAAAACAAGAGAGGCAATTTATTAGTATCATTAAATCATTACAGGTAAGTAACAAGATTACTTTTAAACAAATAATTCTAATTCTAGATATTTTTCAACAAAATAAATTAGCATAGTGACAAAACTTTAATCAAAAATTAAAAATAAAGTTGGATTTTTTTGGTCAAAAAAAAATATTGGTTTTAGAAAAAAAAATTGTTGAACTAGCGATTGTAGGGCTTTACCCGAAAGGGAGCCCTTCCAGAAATTCTCGAAGGCCTGAGCCAAACCCAGGCCTAAGAGGGGGTTTGGAAATAGTTTTCAACCAGCAATAGACGCGCCTCGGTTAGAACCTCACTAGCTGCGTCATTGCCCCAAGCGCAAAGATACCTACAACTGCCTTCGTTGCTTCTATTTATATACATTATATTGGTTGCGAACTTTGCCACCGTCGATGTGGGACTAGTACTCTATGCAGAAATCTTGTGACGGAAACTGAACAAAATAAAAACACAATACCAGATAAACTATTACAGAGTATATTATTCATGTATGTATGACCTTGAGGATCCAGTCTTGGATGTTAGTAAAATTTGAATATCTTCTCATAAGAAAGAATTGGCAAGCAAAAATGAAGTCAAAAACTGCTTCACCATCGTAGCTTTGGGGAATGATTCGGGAATTCAAGCTGAAGTTTTACATGGTAAGTAGTAGCCTCCTCACGTGGTTGCTTCTTATCTGTCCGAGTGAAAGATGCAACACCACGGGCAAAGGCAAATGAACCTGTTCCTCCTACAACCCTGAATTCTTCTCTGTCCTCATGAGCTTCTTTCATGGCTTGCACGCTCAAGCTACCCGAATGATCAGGGGTATCAAATGTCAGATACAAAACATTGAACACTGAATGCTCGAACTGCTCCAAAGGGATTATGAATCCCTGTGCTTTTCCCACTACCTTTGATGTGTTCTCTGGTCCCTCCGTAAGTACACGGTGAAAGACGAATGCTTCAGCATCTTCCCTTGGTACAAGATGTGGTGCATTATTTGGGGTTGATTTTTGAGGTTGTTGAATGTATAGGGACAGATCAAGCCATGGCCTTGAAGGGTTCTTCTTGTGAGACACAGGTGATAGCAAGGCCAAAAGAATGACTGCTATTATTGCTAGAGAAACTGCTGTGCAGAATATGATCCTCGGCAACATTATTATGTATAATCAAGTGGAAGATTTTAAGAATTTTTGGCAGAGAATTTGGGATTTGTGCTCTTTAATATGATATATGATATGAGATCAAATTAGTATATTTTTCCATTTAAATTGAAGTTTTCCTCAAGGTTAAATTAAGTGTTATTGGCAACCTAACCCATTTTGTGTTCAGTACCTAAACCATTACGAAAAAGCCTTCATGCTTTGTCTTCTTGTTGTGGCCAGGATGAGGAATATCATAGGCTTCTTTAGCTGACTCATCATCACCTTTACATATTCCCTATGTCCTGCAAGTTGGAATAGTACTTATGTAGTAATTCAACTAGCTAAAAGGTAGAGAACCAATTTTTATTCAATGTGTATGGTCAACAGTGCAAGGGGATTTTATTTACTTTTGCCTCTCACTATTACTGCAGTAATTGTCAATCATTATGCTTCAAAGTTCTGTTGAAAAAACACACAATGTGTTAGACTTCTGTGGTTTTGGTCGAAACTATTCCTTGCTACAAAACAATCTCAGAAAGGACACTTGGAGATATAACCTTTATGACCTTGACTGATCAACCAAAACACCAACTTCAATTATAAAAAAAACAATCATTTATGACTCTCAACAGTTTCTTGGTCACTATCAACATGTACCAATTGAATGTTCTTGCTAGAAGTACTCAAGTACATGAATGAACCAGTCAATATCCCATTTCAATGCAATTAATTTATGTCTGGGCCAGAGTACTCCCTCTGCAAAGTACTGTGGTTTAGACACCCACAACATGCATCGTCCTTACTCCTTATACCCTTTTTCCTTTTTCTCACAAAAATAGCCACAACATGCACCGTCCTTATGCCTTTTTCCTTTTTTACACACAAAAGGACAATGCATAATGAGTTTGATATTGAAAGCACAACTACTTGCAGTGTCAAGATCATGAGGCCACATATGAATGAATAGTACCTTGCAAGAAGAATTGATCTTGGATTGCAACTATTGCAGTGCTTATCATCATATGAACTATTAGTAACATG
Source organism: Glycyrrhiza uralensis (assembly GCA_030159175.1). Lineage (NCBI taxonomy): Eukaryota > Viridiplantae > Streptophyta > Magnoliopsida > Fabales > Fabaceae > Glycyrrhiza > Glycyrrhiza uralensis. Next base: position 58,504,507 of record BRZY01000003.1, read on the forward strand.
GATGTAGAGTATCGTTTTCATTGAGATTGAATTTCCTAATTATCTCTGTCAAGAACAATTACTTGATCAAAGGTAGTTTTAGTTAAAATAAAGTGGCTAGAAAAGCAATTGATGCAAGGGATATAATAGAAAAGAAGAAGAAATGTAAGAGTAATGTGAAGCAAATGAAGACAATTGCATAAGAATCTACTAAACAAATCTGAGTCATTCTTTCTCACATTTGCTATTGTCTAGTCACGGTAACATCAGCCGCAAATCAAAAGTCACAACTAGATGTTACTACTTGTTACTAGAGCTTCACTCATTGCATGTTGTTTTGGAAATAGAACCTTATTCTCATGAACCCCCTGGCCGCACTTGCTTATGTGATTCAATAATTTGATTTGCCACCACAGTGGTCGGATTTGGCAAGTGGGGTGACTTGTGACCCACCTAATCTAATGTCATTATGTCACCACTGTCCAATTTAGTATGTTGTCGATTTCGTTGAAGAGTTTTATTTATAGACCAAAATGGAATTAATTCCCTTATCTGTATTGTCTAAGCCAACCCAACCCAAGCCAACCCTCTTTTTTTAATCACATGAGTAATATACTTTTTCAACTCTCACTTTCCATCATTCTGTCCTTCCTTCCCTACACTGCACAAGTGCACATGCATATGTTCTGTTATCCGAGTGCCATAGTTTAGTACAAAGTCATGGTTGAAAGGTTTATTCTTAATAACAGAATAGCATACATACCCTTTCATAATTATAGTCTCCGTAGTCTAAACGCTACCCATTTTGAATTCTTTTTCAAAGATTCCATTACCGAACCACATAATTCCAGTCTCCAGAACCAATTAAAAGTATATTTGCAGCAATTATGGTGATGCTGTTTGGCTAATTTTTGATTCATTTCCCTGTTTCTTCTTCCCAACTTTTTTTTCCCCAGAGAGAACCAGAACCTGCAAGGTGGTACCCAACTAATTAGAATGAATGAACCGGTTAGTACTTGACACATACCCAAAAAAGGAAAATCCAAAAGATATATAGCCACAAATAGCACAGAGACAGAGCAGCTAGCTGTCCACATTCTATGGTGGTATCTATAGTCATTGAATTGAAGGCCAAATGAGGAAAGAAGGTATGGGGTGTTGACAGGTGGTGATGATAAAATTACCTTTCTCTCTTGCTTCAATGAGCACTCATTTATTCCTTTGTGCAATTGCAATGCACCTTTTCATTATTTTATTATTTTTGGCCATGCAAATTTTTAGAAAGGGGATAAGGAATGTGTGTGCTGATATGAAAGGGGAAATTGCCGTTAATAATTAGGAGATTTCTCTTGGCAGCATTTTCTTTCTTTTCATTTGTTGCCGTTAATATATATTCAAGATTCCTCTTTTAACAAGGTAGACTAAGAGTATTGTGTTAATTTGTTGCTAGGTATATATACCAAATATTCTTGAGAAAGTGACTTTGGGAATGTAATATTTTCCTGTTTAGTATAGATTTTATCATAAAAATATATATATATATATATTCTTGGGTATCATAAATTCTCAAGAATATACATTACTCATGTTTTCTCTCTATTATACATATGTAGCATCATATATGCATCCACAACGCTCAAGCTATGTTGTGGTTAGGTTTCCTTTAAAAGTCACGGCTCTAAATAGGGCGAATGAATTCACGCAAGTGATCACTGCAGTCTTCAATTTTCCAGCTCAAGAATTATTATTATTATTATTTTTTAAATAAGATCTAATTTGTCTCCTTAATGTGTTAATTTACTTGTATTTTTATATCCCTACTATTTCGTACAGCTTCACTTGCCTTGACCCATATTGAAAGGACCTTACTACTCCAGTGGAGTATTTGGATTTGGACCCCACAGACCACTCACGGCAAGTGATCGATCGAAGGAGATAGATGAGAATCACAACTATATATGTATGGATGGATGGATAAGTTAGAATTACACTCGGAAATAAACTCAAAAGATATACATATACAGAAATTTGCACATGGTTGCATGTCAATTGTTGCATAAATCCGTAAAGGATATATATATATATATATATATATATATATATATATATATATTGGTCTTGTATTCTTGTAGTGTATATTTTGAATAATTCATGCTGCTAGTGTCTCAAATTAAAACCATGACAACACTAGCATTCCAGCATATATATATACATATATTTAAGTTTAAGTAGGGGTACATTGAGATTAATTAATAAAATCTACTATGTATAGAGATTTATTTATTCGAGAAGCTAGCCGATTGGCATATTGCATGGGTTTTACCCCGCCCAGGGGGGGGGGGGGTACGTGAATCAGTGAATGTGTTACTGTTAGGAAGTTACATAGGGTGTACGTCCTTAATTTTATCTCGTGAAGCGGTTACAAAATTGGAAAGTGTAATTGCGCGCGTTGGTACTAGCTAGTCTATAGTGAGTGACTGTAGTGGAATATTACATTTGAAGGCCCTTCCCTTTAATTTGCTTTAGCCCATTCCATTCATTTCAGCAGGGGCTAATTGGCTTCTCCTTTTTGCACTTTTTCCTATAAATAGCTGCTCCTGGCCGGTCATGAATATGAGAAAATCAAACACTCCTCCTCCAAATTTAATTAGTTCCAAACCCACCCCGATCCTATCCTATCCTATCCTCTCTTTATAGTTGTTAATTAGTTTTCCTTACTGGTAAAAAACAGTATATATATATATATATATGGGGGTAGAGGAATTAATATATAGGGGAAAAAGGAGGAGGGGATGGTACTGATTGGTACAAGGTTGTTGACAGAAGATAGAGAGCACAGATGATGATATGCATGCATATATACACATGATTAATGAATTGTGCATCTCACTCCTTTGTGCTCTCTATGCTTCTGTCATCCCCCTTCACCCCTCCATTTTTCATTCCCCCTAGATAGCTAGCTAGCCTCTACTCCAACTGTTATGTATATGTATGTATATATACCCCGTTTCCAATCCAGTACTAGATCAATTGGTTAATATTATGCTTAATGATCACATTCACATGCAATTAATTAATTTAATGTCCTTGTTTGTTTAGTAAAATTGATGAAGTTGTTGCTACTGTATATATATCTGCTTTTCAGGCAAATATATTCAGGTGTGTTATTAATGGCCATTGACCTTTGTATGTATATATTTTTTGCAGTTAGTGTGCTAATTCCTCTGTGCGTGGCTGTTGGAGATTACAAATCTCTGTTTGTTGATGGTACGAGGTGTTGTATTACTTGGATGATATTTCAAAAGTTATAGTTTTAAAGTCCCACAATGCTAAGTGAGAGATAATTTAAAATTATTTTAATTAGAAAATTAATTTTATTTAGATTTTGTGATAAACTTTGACTTGGTCTTGTTTAGATAAGATTAGATAAGACTTGGTCTCGTGGTTCTTCGATTGTGATCTTCCGCTAGCTGTTGTTGCTGTCTCCCTACCCCACATGAGGAAGTTAATTAGAACGAAAAACTGAAAAATTTAACTGGTGCAAGTGCAATTCATTTCTATATATATATATCCTCCTTATTTCAAAGCTTATATATATTTGCTACAGAGTAAGTGTAAACCTTAAAGAGGTCTCTTCTTTGTTTTCTTGTTTGTTTTCACAATCTAAAACATTGACTATATGTATATTTTGATTTGGCAGTATTAAATCTGTATAGAGTATTTTCTTTCATTAATCTGTAGTGCTAATTCTGATCTTCTTCACTGAGAAAAAATCTCTGGCTTCCATTTTGTTTTAATTTGTTTGTGTGTGCCAGATATGTGATATGCTCGATCCGTATCATGATCACAGTATTATTATTCTCAGCAAGAAAAATGTACTACCACAGTACCACTTGCATCGTGGAACAAGGACCACAAGTAAATTGGAATTTGTGACAAGGGGATTGCGCAGAAGCTATTTCCAAACAAAGAATTGAAATGTGTGGTATGGGGTCCAAACTCCAAATGACCATGACATGTTGTAGGGCATATATACTTGCTCTGGATTCTTCATTCCAAGTGATCAGTACTCAATTGTTCACTGATTTTCAAAGGTGACCTCTAATGCAGTGTACGGATTGGATTACAAATTAAGGGGCCAAACTAATTTCTCAATGGAGATTAATTCAATGTACATATATGTGGTATTTAATTACTATTCGCAAACAAAACCAAGCTGATATAATAATTTTATGGTCTTTAATTGCCTGGTTATCGTAAATTGGCCATGGTTGATGAACCAACCCAAGTTAAATGCAAATGTAGAACTAGTAAAAAAATGTAAAGAAGATAAATGGGTGGTTATCGAAAATTACAAGTCTTTTGCCATATTTTTGTGTTTTGGAAATTTAGATTACTTGTGTGATGAACCCCACCACCCCCCTGTTATTAATAGTGACGGATTGCGAGAGACAGAGTGGTAGGCATATGATCAGGATGGAACTATATGTAAAATTATTTGATGAAAAAGACTTCTTTCCATATATGTAAATATAGCATGCTATCCGAGATGCTAGCTTGCATGGCCACCACTTCAAAGAGATAAAAATGGAAGAAAAATAAGTAATAGATGTGATAGATAAGTGATACAATAATAAAATAGAGATAGAAAAGATAAAGGTGTTAGATGGGAGGTGAAAATTGATAGGTGTTCAGATATCATTGTCCATACAATATATGGTGGTTTAATACTTGATTTTCTTTAAATAATATTTTAAACTTAATTAAGTTTTATAAATAATAAATAGGTGTTGAAATAATTTTATTTTTTAAATGATTAACTCAAATTAACTCAAACTGATATCAAAGTCTAACTCTTACATATCGAAAATCACATATCTAAAAAAAAATCACATCCTATACTTTTCTTTATTTTGCATGAATAATTTTATGTAATTTTTCTTAATAATGTATCTTGTATAATATTTTAAGATAATTACATTAATGTTTCGAAATAAAATCTTGTATTAAAACTTAATCGGACCTGTATTAGATGTGATTATCTTGACGTCAAAAAAAAGATAAAAAAAATTTTGATATAAAAAGATGTGATTATCTTGAACATACCTATTCGTAGATTTCGATACTATGCTATTTCTTACGAAATTTGTTCCACACGAAACTGTCACAAAATAGATTTGACCAATAAGAGCCTTTGTTACCATACATGGTAGGCCATGAATAAAATAAACGGAATTGTATTAAAAGGCCACTATAGAGTCTTGCAATTCGTCTTTCTTTCTTTTGTAAAATTAAGCAATTTCCTTATTATATATAATCTTGGTAGTTAGTTTTTTTTTTATTTTTAAGGAAATCTTGGCAGTTAGTTATGTCTAGCTCTGCAATAATAATGCATATACTCTCTCCGTTTATTATTTGTCCATTAAAGATAATTCATTAGAATTAATTAAAAAATACAATAAATATATTCAAAAAATAGTATAAAACAAATATGTTTAAAAATTGTACAATTTTACCAAATTATCCTTATAATTTATTAATAATTACATAATTTTACTTATTCTTACATTTTCTAAGATTACAACGTCTATGGGCAAAATTGTAAAAAATAAATTGGTATTGTATTAAAAAAATAAAAGTAACAATTAATCTAAAACTTTTTTATTTTCCTGACTTCACTATTTATATGAAACGGAGGAAGTATGTCCTAACATGATATAGAGATATCTTAATCTTAATTATATCACATAGTAAGACAATTTAATTAATTTTCTCTGTTTTTTATAAACCATTTTATATAAAGAAGTCTTGTCTTGTCTCCAATCACTAACACATATTCTTTTAACTATGGTATTCTCCATGTGCAAATACAAATACTAATCTTTTGAGATGCTGATAACCATTTAAGGGATCGAACATCAAAACCCAAAATATTACTTGATTTGAATTGTTTAGATTTGTTAAAAAAATTTAAAATAAAATCCCAAACAAAATCAACCGAAATAAATATGCTGATCATTTGATATTTTTTTTCTCGTACCTGAATCAAACCAATCAGAAAAACTGGAACACTTTAGAAACGTACCATCATGCACCAGTCCCCAAATCATCAAATCGCTGAAGGCAACGTACTTCTGTCCTTGGTGTGGGGTCAGTAATTAAGTAGCTTTGGAAAAATTTTAAATAAAATGCATGATGCAGTAACACAGTTCTTTATTTTATTTTATTTTTACAAAAGAAAACTTAAGTACATCATTTGATTAGCAATTGTTTTTTTGTGTGGATATAATTCCTTTTTTTTATATATAATTTGATTAGCAATTGTTGACTGAATACAAATCGGAACAACAACATAAACAAAATGGCTAGAAAACATTTCTTATCAAAAAAGAAATGGCTAGAAAACATTGTAGCAGACTTGACTAATTATGAACTAGATTTGCTTCTCACCTAAAACATTGTAGTAACACAGGTCTTAACAATAGAAGACTAATTAAACAGGAACAAAGACAGCAAAGTGTACAATTCTTTTTAGGAAAACTTATATAGAAGGTTGTCTAGATGATCCTGTATTTTAATTATTTATTGTATATATGTGTATATCAAATTTTAAAATGTGACCCGGTAACATACTAATTCTAATAAATAAATAAGTGTAGAATTAAATATTATATATATAGAGAGAGAGACACACACACTAAAATGAGCAAAAAAGAGAGGGACACATTAACCACGAAGTTGGACACAAGTGGTTAATACATTTTGTCTTCTAAAGAATGGGTTCGGCTAATATCCAAATTTGATCTCTGGTGAGGGAACAATCCTTGACCAGACATTACTTACATTCTGGCTCCTTTCCCACTCGAATAATTCTTTTTTGTTATTTCCTTTTTTGTGTGATTTAATTCTACAAAAGAATATTCATCAACGGGAAGCTTCATTTAATTTTGACAAGCTTTGAAAATTCGCCTCAAAAAATTGACACCAGAGCGAATGAAACAGCTGCTTCCCTTCAATTTTATGTAGCAACAACAGCATACATCGATCTCATGGAATTTTGTAACTTTTCTGCAGCGGATTGGGTGGGCGGCTATAGCATGAGTATCTGGTGGCCCATTATCATGTGCATGTGTCTCATTTGCAGCCAAGTTGATGATGTGAACGGTGCAAAACCTCTATAATCAGCAACTGGTGGTTCAATCTTTCACCAAAAAAAAAAACTAGTGGTTCAATCGCTATCAAGGTCCATATATGGGAGAACATACTGCTTTCTTTGTCTCTGACTTTTGTTGTTTGATGATCTTAATCTCATTGTTGCCTTTCAAACATTCTAACCTATCAAGTGACAAGTAGTACGTGTCTTCAAGGGATTTTATGCTAATAACAAATCTTATTCACAAGGGATAAGGATTAAGGGTATGTTTGGATTGGTGGAATGTGATGGAATGGAATGAAATGGAATGAGTTTATGTTTCATTATTTGGTTTATTAAAAAAAGGATGAAATGGAATGGAACCGGCATCTATTCCATCCCATTCCATCATTTACTTTCATTTTTATTTCCATCCAATTTGGGCGGAATGGGATGGAATCATTTATGTATTTATTTTTATAATTATAAAATTACAATTTTACCCTCAGATTTCTCCTCTCTATCTATCAATTTCTTCACTGCTGCGCCCATCTTGTTGGCAACCATCTTCCTTTTTCTCTCTTTACCTCTCCTGATGATTTCTGCGTTGGCGTGGGTTCCACCCCCTTACGTGTTCCTTCCCTGCCTTCTCTCTCTGCTTATTTTTGTTTTGATTCTCTATAAGCTTCCTCTCTTTCCCGACTCAACGCCATTTCTGCAGCTTCCATAGTATGCTTAGATTTATTTAGTTTCGTACCTACTGCTACAGTGCTACTAACGTAGAGAAACCAGTTTTTTTTTATAAATACGTAGAGGAACCATAAATATTAAAACTATTCTATGACTATTTTTTATACTAATTTTTATTATATCACATTTCTGAATTTATAAAATATGTTTTTTTATATAAACTAATATATTTAATTATTGATTTTTTTATTTTACTATATTATATTACAATAGTAATATATATTTTAATTCTATATAATAGTGTTTCTTTTTAAATAAAGATAAAAAAGAAATAAAAGATTAATAACTGATTCCATTCCGTTCATTTGTCAAACGATGGAATGAAAATTTTGTTCCGTTCCATCATAAAATATCCAAACAATGGAATGGAAGGTATGTTCCATTCCACTCTGTTCCGCTCCATTCTGTTCCATTCCATTTTGCTCTGTTCTGCTCATTTTAAAATATCCAAACATACCCTAAGGAATATTTAACATTTATTATTAAGTGTTTTTTAATTATTTAAAAAACATAATAACAAATCCTTTTTGACTCTCCAAAATAACATGTCTTATGTTTTTTATTTAGTACTCATTATTTTTAATTACTTAATCATTTAACTTTAAAGTATTTGTTAAGAAACCCTTAAGAAATAAAAAAAAAGTAATTAGATCTCGTTAACAAGTACCCTTAAAGAATAAAAAATACTTGATGAAAATGCAGTAATTAAATTCTATATTATATATTAATATTAGGAATTTAGAATGTTTTACTTCTCAATTAATGTAAATGCATTCTATACGTTCTTTTTTTAAAACAGAAACAGAGTAAGCAAGTGAAATGGTGAATTATTAAGAAAATTTTGAATTATTCCCCTTTTTTAAGTCTAAGCATTATGCAATTACTTTATTGGTCATCAACATGGTAGGCCATTCTGAAAGCAGCCACAGGCGAATAAGTTCATTTCAGATCAAGTTTCAAAAGCAGGTAAGAGGAGTTGGGATCCTCTCTATTTATTTTTATTTCTATTTTTTCTATTATTATGCTTTTGGAGAAATAAATAACATAAATGTGATATATGAGTGTCATTAATTTTATTTATTCCCTAAAAAATATAACAATAGAAGAAATAGAGACAAAAATAAATGAAAAGAATCATAACTCAGTTCAGAGAGTTGGTCTGATAGGATCCGGGTGGCTATAGTGATGAATAGCTTTATGTTGAAATTCCCACTTTCAACATTGGTATAGCAGATATTTTTCTGCCATCATCCCCGTTGTCATTGGTCATGGAAATTGCCAATAATACTGTTGGTTCTGTTATACCCCATCATACTGACAAATTGATATATAATAGATACATAGAAGCCAATCAAACATAATAAAATGAAATTTGATCCCTGCACTCTAATTATTACCTCCCCCAATCATTGACGTCCCATATCTGACTCTATTTACATTTGATAATCAACCAGTTCCAGATTACCCGTGATCAATAGTTCAATACTATAAAACCATGTGTTTATGAATGCTCATTATGGCTCTAGACATAAACAAAACGAATAATGAAATCTGATTTGTTTTTTTTCTTCATAGTATGTCATTCACATCTATTTAGGCTTGCAATGAGAGGATATTTTCGAAATCATATTCAAGACATTAAATCTAATACCTATATTATATGGGAATGAACACCATATACAAGCAAGTAGTACTAATAAAGCTCATGTTCTTTTATTCATGAATTAAGCATGAGGTGCAGAATTAACAACCCCCAAAAAAAACTATTTTTTTTTTTAAATTTCCCCTTCAAAAACAGTGAAAAAACACCCCCAAGATACAACACATAGTCACATACTTTTCAATAAATATACAATAATTTACCAATAATACAATACAGAGATAATAATTAATCCCGCCTAAGTTGTGTTTTGTTGCAAATCTATACATTGCCGGTCCCAAGTCCGGATAATGGGAGAGGGTTGTGTTAGGCAGTAAATAATCAATGTAAAATTGAGTTGAATCTTTATGCATGAATCATCGATGTAATACAGAGATAATAATTATAGAAAATCTACAACTGAACTTTGAGAAAAATTACTACCGATAAAAGTCCAAAATGACTTGGTTTCAATGATGGGATAATTGTCAAGTTTCAACAACAGTTACAATGGTGGGACCTACGCTGCTGGTGCTTCCAAGTTCTCAGTTCCCCTCTCCTTGAATGACTTAGTGTGAAGATCCCTTGTGATTTGAGTGGTTGTATCCAAGAAGTACAGAATAAATGATGTTAAGCAGCAACAAGCAAACATGGGTATGGGCCCATAAATCCAGAGGACAAGAGGAAATGACAAGTAGAATGCCCTCAAGCCAAGAGACCAAGAATAACTTCCACGGTTCAAGGTTTTTGCAACATATTCAATAAAATCCTTCTTGTCTTTCAGTGCAGGTGTAGTGATTAAGAAGCTCACTTGTGCATAGTATCTTATAGACTGCACATTACACAGAAATGCAACAAGGAAGCACAATGACATAGAGAGGCGTTTTATTGAAGAGTTAAGGGAAGTTTTATTGCCATAAACTAATTTGGTTTCTGTGTCATTGCTAGCAAAAACGCCAATAAGTGAACTCAGTGTGATTGCTGTTGTAGCAAGAAGAGTAGATGCCATGATATTGTTGCGGATTGTTTGTACTGCCAAAACCCCATTTTTCAAGGGATCCTGAAAACAATGCATGGGAGTTTGTTATGGAAACAACCATCTATCTTAGTAAATAAAATCAAACTACACTTACAAGCTCTATGAGTAATCCAATTCACAAACAAGTTAGCACCTCTAAACTTACATGGCACAACCCAGGATGTTCAGAAAAGTAAAGCTACCTTAATGAGAATTAGTATGTCTTTGCTATAGGACCAGTCTTTGGGGAATGTAACATAGAGCATGTAGTATATAATACAATAATTTAATAGAATAAATTTGCAGATATACACCAAATTTTACAGAAGAGCCTTCAAAGAGATTAATCCAACCAACTTTCAACAAGCTAAACTCTCAAGGGAGATGCATTTGAATGACCTCTATTAAGATAAGCAGCAGACAGAAAAAAATGGTAAATTGAATTACAGAAAAACAGGGACCTGTAATTCACCACTACTTCTTCCGATAATTCTGCTTCAGTTTATGGACCGATTAACCGCACATTTATTAAGAATTTCACATAGATCATATGTAATTTTTTTCTATTTGAATACTGCTAGGTTGCTACTTGCTAATGATATTTTCCTCATTGACAATCCACAAGGGCATGCTTGCAAGTTGCAAGCTTTATGGATCATTTTACTATTCTTTACATGGGAAGTCCCTTATACTCCATTGAATTATTAAAGATAATTCATATCAACCTGCACTATCTCTGCACTATATTTTTTTCCATGCCTCATCAAACTTCTACAAAGCAACAACTTGCTATCCTTTTCATTGTTCAAATCAGCCCCCTACAACTTGCTATCCAAGAACAAGACTAGCATCAAAATTGTTGTGTTATTACCAATGAACGTGGATGTATGTTCAAAGAGGGCAGAGGATGGCAAACTGGCAATCAAAACAATTGCATGGAGACTCATGCATCTGATCTATGAGCCTATACAAGAGTATGGTTCAACATCTACTTTAGCAAATAACTTCAAAATATACTACTGAACCGATCCAGAATTGTTTCTAAATAGTAGTAAAAGACTAGTCAAAATCTTTCATAGACACAAAATGCCATATGCAGGTACTCAAGCAGCTGATCAATGAACCAATAAAAGAGAGACCAAGAGTCTAAGACTATAAGATGATTGAATATACTTCAGAATATTAACTAGTGAAGCAGTCTATAATTGTTCTTAAAGTACAGGTAAAGCACTTGCAAATTCCTTTCATAAACAATTATCTGTGATCAAACTCTTCTGGTGACATGAACATTGACGAATGCAATGGCACAGAACTCAAGTCCTACGGGACACCATAGCAAGTATCTTAATAGAGCAACCATGCTTCCTTCTCTTTTTTTCTGAACACACAGCTATACAATCAAGGCATGCAATTGTGAATTCGATGCATCTGTTAACCGTATGGAGGCCTAATAAACTTAATAATCCTGTAACATAACCTATCAACCAAGTTAGCCAGCAGTCATGAAGCACCAACTTCAGATGAAAATTTCCCACATGTTAGTTGTAGAGACTTTAGTCTTCTTGATCAAAGAAACCATATCTAAAATCGCAAGAATTAGGAGAAAATTTAGTAAACCTCGTCTTAGTTGAATCCTTTGTTGACACAATAACTGAAATAGCATTCTATAGTCTAGAAATCTTCAAATTCGGCAGTCCTCATTCTTTTCAGGGATTTCTTAAAAACATATCAAACTATTAAGAGTGGGGCAGGAAATAACGAACTTCATTTCAGCAGCAATTCAAAAATGCCATTCAAGTAAACAAAGCAAGACAATAGATTTCAACATATGATTATATTCTACCATGGCGTTTAATATCCTCACTAGATAATTGGATACCAACATAGACAAAGAGCAAGCATATTGTGAATAGGAGGACACAAAAAGCACACGTGACAGGACAAGGTTACTCCATGCCATGAGACCGAGACAAGCCCAAACTACAGTATCACAGCAATAACAAACAAGTACCCAAAACAATCAATACCAGGGGGTGTTTTGTTTTGTTTTGCGTTTTACCAAGTGCCAAGTGACAAATAGTACAAGAGAGAGAGAGAATAGTGTACTGACAGTCATCATGGAAAGGATCCATTGGTAACGAGTCTGAGCATTGAGGCCAATGACAGTGCGAGATGGGTGGCTGATTATAGTGTAGAGAAGCCAAACGTGATACATTCCCAACACCAACACACCCATAGGCACCAATACGTAATCCAAGTCCTGTGCTTTCATGCTGCCTTTGCTTCTTCAATCTTCAAACTTTACCTTTCACCATTCACTCACCTCACCTCACCCCACCACTGCTACGGTACCTCAACATAACTAACACTCACTCACAACTCCAAAAAAAAAGGAGTAATGTTGGCACGTGTTGAAATTCAAATCAGTTCCTCCACCACCTCCCTTGTTTGTCACTCACAGTCACACGTATACCTTTGTCTTTTAAGGCTTTCATTTGCTGCCCAACTTTCCCAATTCCCACTCACACAAACTTGTCCTTTTATTATTCTCCTAAAACAAGTAACGATCCTAATTTGAATAAAGAGCCTCTTCCTTGTTCTTTCCACTAGTAAAGTTGTTGTCCACAAAAACTGAAATTAAACCCCATCTTTTATCAAAAGGGAAGAAAAGAGTTTTATGGAGTAATAAAAAAAATAACAATACCAATTGTATAAGCAAGTCTGAACCCGAAAAATCAAATGAAAAAGATGGTTTAGTTGCATTTCCAGCTCTTTCCACCACGTTGCCCAATTATGTTACGAACTACGATTGTGTCTAAAGTTGACTAAAGAAACAAAAAAAAAAAAGATTTGAATTTGGATTACAGATAGGATGCAACTGTGTGTATTCACGAATCTTGATCCCCCACTTATTTAATGTTCACAAAGAGTTAAAGACACAAATTTAGTATGTGAAAATTCTAAGTTCCAACGATGATGATGCCACTAGGCTTGGAATCAAGTGTCGGTCTCATGTTTGGTGGCCCTATCAGTACGCAGATCAACGATTTTACTGTTGATTGTTGAAAACTGTTTTTATTTTTCTTTTTTTTTTAGGCAAAAGACAATCTTCAAAAAATGAGTTCTCAGAAGATAGAAGACCATTTCAATTACGGCATGCAGTTAAATAAATAATGATGCTTGCATTGTATCGTCTTCGCATGGGTATCCACGCGATCAAAAACATGATCAAGGTTCCTTTCATAATTTATTGTGAAGTGATGCTACTTAATTAAATAATTTTTTGATGACTACTTAATTAAATAATTGGTACTGAGGTTTTTTTTTATCAGTGCCGAGGTTTGAAGAAGATAAATAGAAAAGTTCTGAAAAAAATGAAATATAAAAAATAAATTTAATGATATGAAAATTACTGTTTAAATCATTTATAATTATTGTAAGATTATTTTAATATTTTTCTATAAATACTTCTAAAGAAATTTATCCAAATCGATTCTTAAAATCTTCTCTCAAACTATATGCAAACGAGTCATGAGCTTTATTTGAATTTTTGAATCGATGGAATATATTAAAATAATACCAGGCTTTTTTTTTGTTTATGTTGTCTAAAATAAGATAAATGCATTTAATATTCATTTTTCTTCCTCTATGATTTGAAATTATGCATTTATTTATGTTTTTAAAAAAAATAATTAATTTTTGAAAAATACGCTGTTAAAAGTTTTTAAAATATTTATTCAAACTTATAAAATAAATCAAAACCCGAAAAACAAATTAAATTTTTAATTATTTCAAAGACTTACTTTGAATAACATCTTAAAGAATCACAAATATAACCATATTTTAAAACTAATTTTTTTATAATTGTAACTAATTGAAATATAATTTAGAATTTACATACAATATTATCTTTATTCCGTATCCTTTCATTATCTTCTATTCCACTTCATTCAATTTAATTTGCTCACATTTGGACCCATTTTTATCGATCAATCAATTACAATATGAGAAAAGTAAGTTCTGATTTCTTAAATTGTAATACACGTCACCTTCTAGACTATGACATGTGTCACTTCACTAATTTTTTTTATTTTTAACTAAAATTGTTTTATTTATTATTTTTTTTCTTACTATTATCAGTAGAAAAAGACTTGTATTTTATGGATCAGTCCATAGATTAGTTTACAAAGAAAGATTGTGTACATATCTCACATAATTACAAAGTTAAATTTCTTTTATGCCAGCCTTACATATGGAGCATCGGGGGAAAATGAAATAAGAAGCACCAAAACTTAGCCCCACAAATGGAGCTAGCCGCTAGGATCCTAATCCAATGCAATCATGCAGTCCTCTTTAGCCAAATCTCAGCCATCATATTAATCTAATGATTGAAAGATAACATTCCAAGTCATTAAATTAATTCAACAGTTGAGATTTGACAAGAGATGTCTGCATGACTGCAGAGAAGCCAAGCTGAAATGCATAAAATGAGTGCTGCTGATGTGTACACCACTTTTTAGTGTTCCCTATATAAGGGTGAGAATAGGTCAGACCATGCTTTGTAAGGCCTGGGCCTGACTTACTTTGAAATCTTAAGGCCCGAGTCTGACCTATTAGCCTGATATAGGCCGATTTTTAAGGTCTGACTTGGCCTATTTCAAAGCCTGGACTGCCCTACAAGCCTGTTTAAAAGCCTACATTTCAATAAGGCTTTTAAATAAGCCTCTATCTATTAGGCCTTGACTTGTAAATAGGTTTGTAGGCCTGTAATGATAAAGAGGCCAGTAGGCCTCCTTTGATAAATATGTCTCTAGGCCTTCATAAATAAATAAACAAATAGACATATTTTCATTATATTTTATTTTTGTTATATTATATTATATTATTATTCTATATTTTTATTTTATATATATAGGTCGGCCTGCTAGGCCTAATAGCTTTTTTTATAGGCCTAAGTCTGACCTATTTAACTAAATAAGCTTTTTAAAAAGCCCAAGCCTAGCTTTTTTAATAAATAGGCCGGGCCAGGCCTTAGGTAGGCCAAGCCATAGGCCCCTGTCGGACGACCTGGCTTATTCCCACCCCTATCCCGATACAACAGTCCTAGTACAAGTATTAGTCTAGTTTTCTAAAGAGGCTCCACAGTTGCAAATACCTGAATGTTGTAGTTGTAAGCACAAAATAGTTCATGAATCATTTGGGATGTAATACTATAATTTATTAGTACCATGTCTTGTCCTGCATTGTTTAAAAAAAGAAGAGCAAATTTTTGCATGAGCCTGTGCAAGCCCCTTCATGAATAATGACCAACTTAATTGTTGCTGGCTTCTCATAGTAATGTTTATGCTAGAAGAGTGGGGAATGTTCCAAGTCATCAACTCCAGAGGTACAACAAATCATGAGAAGTAAGTGACTGATGAATTATTATACCACCATTAACAAGAGACAAAATTTTATTACCTGGTACTCTCCTCAGCCACATCCAAGGCACACATGTTCATACTTTTTCAACAGAAATACACAAAAGATCACCAAAATTGTTACACATGATCTACACCTGCGTGTTCTGAGCCACATTGTTACCACCAGCTAAAGGATAATAATCAGGCTCCACAGCAGATTCTACATCACAAGTTCCCCTCTCCTTCTTGAATGAGTTACTATGAAGATCCCTTGTGATTCTAGCTGTTGTATCCAAGAAGTACAGAATAAATGATGTCAAGCAGCAACAAGCAAACATGGGTATGGGCCCATAAATCCAAAGGAAGAGAGGAAATGACAAGTAGAATGCTCGCAATCCGAGGGACCAAGAATGGCTTCCACGGTTCAAGGTCTTAGCAATATATTCCATATACTCCCTTTTGTCTCTGAGTGTGGGTGCAGTGATTAGAAAGCTGACATGTGCATAGTATCTTATAGACTGCACATTGCATAGAAATGCAACAAGGAAGCATATGGTAATAGAAATACGCTTGATTGAAGAACTACTGTAAGGTATGAAAGCCATGTCATCAGAACTCCATGTGCTGCTAGCAAAGATACCAATTAGTGAACTGAGTGTGATTGCTGTTGTGGCAAGAAGAGTAGAAGCCATGATGTTGTTGCGAATGGTTTGGACCGCCAAAACCCCATTCTTCAAGGGATCCTGAAAATATACCAATGGAATTAGTTTCACAAATCAAAGTGATTTTACAAAGCAGAGGTTTTGATGGAAGAAGTAATTCAGCAAGGAAAAAACACGGCCTCAAAGGACCAAATAATAATATGTTGACAAAATAAACAATAGCAGCAAGGATATTCAATCAAAGACAAGACCCGTATCAAACTCAAACCAGTAAGCAGTAAATACTATGTTCTAGTTCTAAGGAAAGCACATTAACACAACATTGAAGGATTAGTTACCTAAAGTCCAAAATGTGTTCTTTTTCAAGTTCTTCCTCTTCTAGTCTTCTGAGTTTATTTTTCCATTGCACATAAAATGTAAGACAAAGCCAATTAAGGCTTCACTTACTATTGTTAGTAAGAAGTGCACATAAAAACATGTGGTGGCAGTTGTTTGATGATTTTATCTCATTATCAACTTGTAGCCATATCTTGCCAGTTTCATTCATAATTGGGTGTGTGATACTGTTATGATTTCGAATTATGAGTAAGAGGAACCAAAGCTTTCTAACCTTGAAAGAGAAGTGAGGACTAAGGAAGAAAGAAGATCCAAATGGGAAGAAACTCAGGATTTGCTTGGTTGGAGCAAAAAGTAGGATGGAGGAAAATGAGTAAGATAAAAAGAAAGTATTTAGACTTTATTTCTCCAAAAACATTATTATTTTCCACTACCCCTGTATCACTCCAATCATTCATAGCCTCAATTATGTAGCATGATTGGATTCAGGGAATCAAAACTCAGCGCATGCTGCAAATACTAAAGTAAGCCTAAAGATTTGCAAACATACACCAAGTAGAGTTTCCCTCTAATAATATAAATCTTATGTAAGAGCTCTAAAGGAGTATAATCAAAGGTTTCAACAAAATACACTTCTAATGGAGATATATTTAAGTGCCCCCTTTTGAGATAGAGAGCAGAAGAAAGGATATGAAAAACAAATCATTGAAATAAAAAAGGATCTGTCCTCAATCAGCACAATAAATTCACCAAGGTTGCCGGTCATAAGTTTATTTAAATTACTCACCTATTTCCAGCACTTTCTATTGACTCAAACACTGGGGGACTTGAAATAGCAAAACACACAACTCAATCTAATGAACAAGTTTTCAAAACTGTATCATGTCATCGACTTGTGTTTAACTTAAAAAACTTGAACAATAGAAACTCAGTATTTTCCGTGTTAGCTTAAAAATGGTGTCTAAATTAAACTGCCCATTTACTGAAAACTAACAATGAACCGCCAAAGAATCACACAAAAAAAAAAAATACATATCAATGACCCACCAACTAGAGACATAAGAAAACGTAACCCCAAGCCCCCCACAACTTCCCTTTCTATCTCTTTCTTTGCAGTACGCTGTATGAAGTTATTTCAAAGGAGCATGCAAGATTTGGGGAATCAAAATATTCTAACTAAATAAACAAAATATAAACTTTTTGTTGGCATCAATTGAAAGAAAGAAAATAGAAAAAGGTGAGAGAGAGTAGCACAATAGTAATCAATCAGAGATGATGATTGATGGTGTAAAGTGAAGTGAATTGAAGCACTCGCACTCACATTCATCATGAAAAGAACCCACTGATGACGAGACTCGGCGTTTAGGCCAATGACAGTTCGAAGAGGGTTGCGCAGAATGGTGTAGAGAAGCCAAACATGGTATATCAAGAACACCGACAGACCCAATGGCACCAACACATATTCCAGGTGCTCCTTCCCCATGCCACTGCCACCAACAACAACACCCCCTCCCCCCTTGGATATGTTTGGTACAAGAAGACCCCTTTGGAAATTGAAACGCTAATTAATTAGGTAATAATTCCATTCAATTATCATCATGAGCCAAATCCAAAGACACCAAACTCATTTTCACCAAACTGGATAAGGGACTGCCAAACACCAGTTGCAATTCAAAATGGAAGATTGGCCACAACATGCTGATAGGTTGATAGTGCCATTCCCCCAAAATACCTTTTTTTTTTTAAAAAAAAAACAAGAAAAAACAAATGTTGGTGTTGATAGAGGCAAATTTCTTGTCAAAACGTCGCCTGCAGAGAAAGAGACATTAATTTTTTTAATTTGCTTTATAGTATGTCCATTAATATTTTTATCAAGAAAGTTAAGACTTTATACGTTTAATAATGAACGAGGGCAGTTTAAATTGGTTTATGTAGAATTTATTAATATAACTTATAATTGATTTATAAGTTATTTTGTGTTTATTTTTTATAAACTACCATAAATAGCTTATTAAAATAGTTTATGATTTATATAAAATAAATTCTATTATAATTTTTTTCAATTATAAAAATAATTAATACAATTTATGCAATAAAAAATAAATAAATTTATTATCTAAACGGGACTAATTCTCTTTTCCCTCGTTGTACATAATTTTGTAATGATTATTTTTGTTTTGAAAGCGAGTGTAATACTAATATCATAATTTTAATGTGTGAAAAAAAATAAAGATCAGTGGATGCTAACGCAGAGAGTGACCAAGTAAGTATATCCTGTCGCCACATGTTGTCCAATGAGTATCCTTTCATGTTGTTCAACGGATTTTTTTTTTTTTGATGCAATTGTTGTTCAACGGATATCAACACTTAATAGTATATAACGAATTATCAGAACATCTTTATTAATGAGTTAAATTAAATGTCATGTTTTTTTTTCTTTTTATATATCTAGATCTTCAATGTCTTTTTTTGGGGGTCAAATAGATCTTCAATATCTAAAGATTACATTAGACACTGGTATTAGTGTGTATCTTCCTTTTAATTTGATTTAACTATACTTTTTTATCTATGCACTTTAGCTGGTGTGAATTTAGCCCTCATCAAAAATTAAAAATAAATTATTGTCATGAATGACGATAATCATACTAGTGAAATTACAGAAATAAAAAGTGAAACGACGACTTCCAATTTTTGCTGTAATTCTTACTATACTTTCACTCATTTTGGTGATATATATATATATTCAATAGTTTCTCATGATACAAAGTGAAAATTGAGGGCTTTTCCAGCTCGGTGTATATTTGTCGTATCAAACATTATTGCAAATAGGAAAAAAGAACCAACTAGAAAAGACCATTTACAATTACATCCCAGCTTATAAAAGTATAGCTAAAGCCTTGAAGTGTCTAAGAACTTCTATCTGTCAGCAGCTTTCCCCAAGGATGTGAAATTCAACTTGAGAATAAGAAGAAAAATGAATGGTCAATTAGGATATGTTTGTTTTAAATTTTGGTAGAATTATGTTTAATAAAATTGTGTTTGCAGAATTAATTTTATAAAAAATATATTGAGAAGAATTGATTTGTGTTTGGTAATGCTATGATAAACTCTTACCAATACTTTATGATATCACTTATGTCAGTTATGTGGGGCTTATGGCAACAGTATCACATAACAACTATATTATTTTTTTAAATCTAATAATAATTTTATTATATTTAGGATTTTAATTTTAACAACATAGTTTTTTATCTATGTTTTGATTACTACACCCATTGGTTATATTCATTGTGAATCTTACGTACTGGGTAATGCTGAAATATATTAATTTTTAAAAAATTATAATAATTTTATGATACATAGGATTGTAATTTTAACAATTTATATTTTATCTGCGTTTTGATTACTAATTTCTTCGAATATAAAAAATTACTGACAAGTGAATAGTGAATATTCTTTAATTTTAATCACGGTTTTATAATATATATGACACTTACTTTTTAATTTTTAACTTATTTTAACCATGGTTTGATTCTTAATTTTTTTAAATAATAATTTTGTGCTAAGGTAATTGGTGAATTTTTAATTTTCAAAATTAGTTTGGTGGCATATATTGATATTTTTATAAATTCTTTATAATCTTAATTGTGGATCTTTAAAAATTTTAATTTTTAAAAATTATAAGACCATTTTATAAGTGCGTATTTTCATGTATCCAAACAGATCAATTTTTGTATAAACACCTTTTTATATACATATCCAAACGCAAATGGTTGTTCAATTTAAACGCTCATGACATAAGTGTTAATATCCAATTTTGTCCGGATATAATAATAATTAGAATAAAAGAACGGTGATAATGGTAATAAAATAGAAGAAATCAATTGGATATATAAATAAAAAAATCATATTTGAATAAATGCAATTAAGATAAGTTTGCAAGAGATCATAATTGAAACAAGGGTTCAAGATTGATCATAATCAAATCAAATGAACATAATAGTTAAGCTTCATCACATTAACTCAAATTCAAAATTGATTCTCGTGATTTGACTAGCTTTGCTATTTTCATATATATTTCATATATATATATATATGATGTTAAGTGAATACATGTATGTATCTAACCTTCATTTGAGAAGATTACAAAAAATGAATCTAAAACCAAACACACGACATACTCATTCTCATTTAGTCTTATGATTATCATATCATATGCTTATACCATAGTCTATGTCAAGAAAAGCCATATACCAATCATAACATTTTACATTTATAACATACTCATATTGTATTAGATGAGACACTTGATTTAGTATGATATTGATTATAGAGTATGATCAAGCACCATCTATCGTTGCTTAACTAGTAGTTGATGATTGAGATGATTGTAGAGGGATCTCATTCCCTCATATGGGTTCATGTAACATTTGCTGTAATATTGGGCTTAATGCCCCATTTTTAATTGAAAAAAATCCAAATTAAAAGTCTTGGAATTTGATTTATTTAATAAAATTAATTAATTAATTTGGATGTGATGATTTCATTAAAGTTTACATGTGCCATGACAACTTAGTAATTCAACATTTTTACCCCAACTTTTGTATTAATTTCAAAACTTAAAAGATTTGAAAATCTATAGGATATAAATTTGTAAACTCTTCTTTTACTGGTGTCATCTTCGTCGTGAGGGTAATTATAAGCCTACACGGTATTCTATAAGTGTTTCCCTCCCATGCTTAATCAGTGAAACAAAATTAAAAAGCCCCAAAACAAAAAACACCATCGTCAAACCAAAAACAAATTCTTATGTAAAGTCACATCATGCTAGAGGAATCAGACCATAAAAAAAAAGCGTACACCTGAAATTATAAAAAACAAAGATCGGAAACATGTCATTACTATAAGGATAGAAAAACAGAGAAAATAACACTGGGCAGCATTCTGTTATTGTTCGAAATGAATCACACCGATTAGACGTCATAACTTACAATTTATAAGCTTCTTACAAGTAACAAATACAACCGCCTAACTAACTTATGATACAAGTGTGTCACATTTTTTTAACAGACAGATGTTAATAAATTAATATGCTGTCTTAGCGGGAAAAGTTTAAACTCGTTATCCCCCAAACCCACCCACGTAAGCAAGCTGTGGCTTATATCCTAATAGTCAGGCAGTAGAAAATAGACTTCTTAAACTATCAAGTTCTTCCCGGTGAAGTGATAAATATTCAACAGTTTCTCATGCTACAAATAAGTGAAAATTGATGGCTTTTCTAACTTGGTGTTTATTTGTCATATCAAACATTATTGCAAATAAAAAAAGAAAAAAGAAAAAGAACGAACTAGAAAAAGACCATTTACATCCCAGCTTATCAGCAGCCAAAGCTTTGAAGCGTCTAAGAGCTTCTATCAGCAGCCTTCCCCAAGGATGTGAAATTCAACCTGAGAATATGAAGAAAAATGAACGATCAGCCAACTAAACTTGACACAGCTCAACCATATGAAATCATGACAAGTACACATTGTTCGACAATTTATTGTAGTTTACCTAATAAGGGGCTTCCGCTGTGGCGCAGGTGCAGCAGTCCCACTCAACAATGGCGCTGTCAGCTCAGAAGGCTTTGCAAAAAGAAAAGAGAAAACCAGAAAGAGAGGCAAAGGAAAAAAAAAAAAATAGTCAGAACCACTTCAATTTCTTAATGCTATTCCATGGTTGAAGTAAAAAAATGCAATTTGCACATAATGCCACTGAGTAACAAGAAAAAGAAATTAGGGTGTATGGGCTCTACACCATCCGTGCATCAGCTCATATTAACAAGTGACAAAGAAATGCAAATTCAGTATCCTTATATAAAGCCTGCAAGCTTCATGCGATATATGACACAATCTATGTAGACATCAGGTAATCTCATTGTGTACTTTACTAACATCTTGATAATTTCTTACCAATTTTGAACCACCCATTATTCGATAAAATTATATCATCCAAGTTCTATCTAAAAATATAATTAAAGCCAAATTTTTTTTTTTACATGAACTGAAACCAAAAAGACCCCTATTACAGGGACTTAAATAAGTCTTTAAAAAAAAAATCTAGATGTGGCAAGAAGCAGCCATACGCAGATTTGACCGAGTTGTGAGCAACTTTAGCACAGACAGTTCAGATAATCACAATTAATTAGAAAAAGCTGGTACTGTGATCTATAATTGTTGCAGAATGGTTGAAAATATTCCAAATTTAAGATATATAAGGAAGTTAACCTCAAGCTCCTCCAAGCCCCCATTAGAGTATAAATGAGTTGAACAAGTGTTTTCCTTTGTAGCAATGACTGGTTCTGCTGCCACTGCGAACTCTGAGTTTGAAGAGTCCAAGTTGCTGTTTTTTACGTTCCCACCAAAATCTTTGACTTGATTTCTATGCTCAAGATCATCTTCAAGCTCATCAGGTTCTTCAGAAAAGGCTTGATGCCCATCATATGGACCACACATGATCTTCTCAATGGCAAGCTTTTCTGCTTCTTTATAACTAGATGTATCAGTAGCAGTAAGTAGAGGGTTGACTTGTGAGTTGCTTTTCACTGATCCATTAGTCTCTCTATCCCTAGAAGAACACTCCCCTGAAGATTTCAAATTTGGTTTCTCACTCTTTTGTTCACCCATACTGTTAACTTCTGCGTCATCACATTTCACATCACAAGAACTAGCAGTGCTGACAGGATTTCTATCTTCATGAACTTCCCTGCTGGTGGGAGGCAAAGATGCAAAGGACTTGGAATTTCTCAAGTCATCCACACTATCCTCTGCTTGCTTTCTCTTCCTATCATTGCTTGCTCCTGATACAGCCACTTTACCTTCTTGAGACTTTTCTGAACTTCGCTTACTCTCCCAGGTTACTTTAGACGGGCGGGAAGGTCGAACACCACCAGGAAATACAAAGGTAGGTATACTGCGGCGTTTCACATGGGAGACATGGATATCCATTCCAGGTTTCCATAGAGTGTACATGTTGACGGAATGCTTAAATTCATCAACAGTTGCTCTTATATCAAATTGTTCCCCTTCATTCACAGGAACTCCTTGCTTACGTTGCAGACCCATGAAGTAAGAGCAGTGTAGAGGTCTAGATATACTTGAAAAGTCACCAGGATGTGGATGACACTGAAGCATGCCATAAGTGTGCCTCTCAATCTAGATGATCAAAGGACAACCAAATTAGGTTATATATAAATAAAGAAGGATAAAAAAACAAAATTGCACCCCAACACTTTTTCAGAAAAGAAAATAATAAAAGCAGAGGTGAGAAAGAAAATAAATGAAACCACAAACAATAAAACTAAAAAAGTACATACCTTCAATGTCAATTGGCGCAGGCGAGACTCAACCCAGCCTTTCCATTTTCTAAGATCATCAGCATTTTCTGCTGAAATGTCTATCTGCAAATAATTCTTATAAGCTTCAAAAAAGGGATAAGGCTCAAAAAGAGTATCCCAATCAGCTTTGTTAGCCTCCATAGCCTACAAATATCAGAAATATCGAATTAAGAACCTCAAATATCACAATGAGAAATATAATCATTGTTAACAAAGTATTGACCGGCCTTTGAGGAAACACAGCAAACATTCTACTAGACTTATCACACAGATACATAACTCGGGCAGCAAGGATTAGGTGGTTTAGAAGCACACTCTGCTGAGGTAACAACTGTGCAGAATGGCTTGCTAAATGGAGCTTCAACCATGGCCATGGACGGAAATTTTGGGACTCACCTCCAAGGGGGATTTATATCTACTGATTACTACTATTATTGTGAGGGTTGCTTTGCCCCATCTTGCTTCTGTATAAGTTTAGTTTTCTATCTTTTTGGGCCTGGGCCATGGCCCTCCATTGTACCCAGAAAAAAGACAAACAGTCTCCTCGAAATTCCCAAATACAAACATTTCTAAAACCATACATCATAATTCATAACATCACATTTTTTTTCAAAATAAAGAATCATACCTCACATATTTCATTTCCCCTCTGAAACTCCTCCATCATAATACGCAATGTACTTGACGACACATTGTAGCTAGAATTCATGGAAGGATAAGCAGGAGTAATAATCGGCATTAGATGGAATCTATCCTTGGGATATCTTCTAGGATCCCAAACTTGAAGTCCAAGGGATCCTTCTTTAATAGCACAAAGCATTACTGGATTTGGCCAACGCCACTGAGTATACACTCTAAAGAATCGAGATACTAGCATATTAGGAAGTGCATTAGGAAATAGCTGGCATATTCGAGCAACTAGCAATGCCCAGTTTATGCCACCAAGAAAACCTGAAACCTGCCCGTGACATATCATGAAAAAGCATTAGGTAAATCAGAAGATGACAAATAACAGTGAAGAAGTTCAGGCCAAAACAGAACAAGAATGCCACACAACTCATCTTACATTTGAATAAACACCACGGCGCTTTCCCCATAACCTCATGCATCTCAATGTTGTACGAAAATTCTGCACTTCAGCAACAGAGATATAAACAATGATAGGAAATTCAAATCAAAGCTGAACATAAAAATCTGTCTATAACATTTATATCCACCTGAATATTTGGGACCAATCGCAAGATTTGATCGGTCACTCTACAACCATTAAGACTGCGAACTGTTTGTTCATCTGTATTTTGTAATATTGACTCCTGTGATATATCCAAGTCCTGTCCAACAAAAAAAAGGGGCATTACCCAGTGTTAAATAGAAGGGTAAAATACAATTTACACTTAAAATTAGGTTCAAGCAAAATGCAGAGAAAACACACGAGGGGAAGGGCGTGTATTTCAAACACATCAAGAAGATTTGTTTTTGAAGGTGACAAATAGCACAACTTCACTTACTTCAGGGATAACCCACAAAGATAATTGTGCATAAAGGAGATCTATAGAAACACCATTCAACTTGAACCCCATCACTGGAACATGAGCATCAGGCACAGGATGCAACTCTGTTACTTCTGGCATCTCAGATAACATCTTATGTAGCTCACCAAAGAAATCTCCCTGAAGCCAATTCAAATAACATGAAAAATATGACCTGAAAAACCTCTTTTTGCATAAAAAATGGTAAGAATTATCCTACTTCTCTGGTTGCATGTCTTGGTCCCACACAAAGAGTGTCTATATCTGCTCCAGGGCCATGCACCTACAAAATTTGAATTAAAAATGGTAAAATAATAAAACCAATAAAATAAATTATTGCAATGAATACATTGGAGCTATAACTAATATTATCTCTTTTTGGTCCACAATTTTGAATATTACATGAGATACGACAAGATATAAATAGAAAATAATCCATCTACAGGAGCAGCAAGCCATATGACTATGCTGTCCTAATTCTCTCCTTCCCCAATCCTTCGTGTATAAAATTGTCCAAGCTTAACATGCAATGCAAAGATAAAAAGTACATATGTATGTGTGAGGGTGTTTGCAAACAAGAAAGATTTGAAAGATAAAACAGCTTCATACCCCTAGCCGATAGGAGCCAAAAGTAAAAATCTTGGCATTTGCCTCTTGCACCAGTTGTTCGTTAAGTCCCTTTCCACGGCTAATGGACTTGACCCAAAGCTTCACAATCTAATTCATTTCACAACAGCACATTAAAAATATACGGATTCATAAGGAGCTCCACCACATTTCTAAGATGGTAATGGTATAACATGAAATGCAACAAAATGATAATAATTCATATGCATGAATCATATAAGCCCTCAACTTGTGAATATTTCCCGACAAGGCATATTCTTTTCTTTCCCTTGGTTTGTTGGAATGACAATCACACAGGGTAAACAAGTGCAATCAACAAGAATGTATCTCTTCTAAATTGAGCAATTCACTTTAAAGAGTAAAATAAGGAATTTCAATCGTTAATGAATAAATCAGCAGTTAACATTACATATATATGTGTGCGCGTGCACGCATAACAAATTATAGATATATTAGAATTAGAATATCAACTATTGATTTTCTCATCAACGGTTGAAGTGTCTTAATCTGATAAACAAAATAAATCCAACCTGGTCTAGCCTGCCAAGCACTTCCTCCCGACTAACTGCCTCCTGCTGATTCTCGTACAAGCCGGCATCTTGCAAGTACTGAACATCCAGATCCAAATTCAGCACAATAGAGCTTGTAGTAAAAGCTCAAAAACTAAGAAGGATTCGAAATAGCTGCAGAAAGAGAACCTTCTCAAGTTCACGGGCCTTGGTGACATCATATTCAGTTGGTCCACCCAATGAGATGGGTTCTGTTATTCCTAACCGTTGCTGCTGCCCGTTATTGCGGTTGCTCAATCCGGGACTCCCCATCAGTAAAATGATAGGTTTTTTTCCTTTTTGATTTTTTTTGAAATTATTATTATGGTAATTAACTAATTATAGTAACTATATATTTCTTTCAATGATGGGAGAGCAGCAACAGTTAAAAGTTATTTATGATGCTTTACAGTATTTTCCCAATAAAAACATACTAAACAAGATGAATAACGAAAGCAGAAAAAGAAAAATTATAACAAAGTGATGATTGTACAGTAATGGGGAAGAACCATTCAAAGCATAAGAAGTATGGAGGAGTAATTACAAAGGCACCACCCAGCAGAATAAGTTTCTACAAGGAAAATAATAAAACAGAGAGTACAGAGCAATTATGGGGGGGGGGGGGGGGGGGTTCTCAAACAGAAATAAGAATCGAAACCCTAAGGAACTAAATCAGCATAAATTGATTATGAAAGCCATAAACAGATTATGTGATGCGATTAGAAGCAGCGCGGTGAATTGTTGTGCGGTTGGGGCCACGGTTGAACCACGAATCTTCTATTCGAACAAGAAAGAGTTTATATTCATATATGTGGCTGTGAAGAGAAAACCCTGGAAAAAAAAACACACACAAGGAGAGAGTTAGAAGATAGAAGAGAGAGTGCAGAATGGAATGGATGAATGAAATACAATG
The DNA here is from genome assembly GCA_030159175.1 of Glycyrrhiza uralensis. Taxonomy (NCBI): domain Eukaryota; kingdom Viridiplantae; phylum Streptophyta; class Magnoliopsida; order Fabales; family Fabaceae; genus Glycyrrhiza; species Glycyrrhiza uralensis. The sequence continues at coordinate 58,532,417 of BRZY01000003.1, forward strand.
GAATGTGTTTGTGTGGACACTGACTGAAAGGATGCCGGTTAAGGTTCGGTGCAACGAACTGAGTGAGAAAAATCTTTTTTTTTTCTTTTGTTTTATAAGTGAGAAAATCTTTTCTGTGTGTCTACAGTAACAATTATCTTATAATATCTCATAATATTATATTATACATTAATCATAAAAAAAAGACAAAATTATAGTTGAAGTCCCTTAAGTTATTTTATTTTTTTAAATTAGTTTCTTATTTTTATTTTTAAATAATAAGGTCCCTTATGTTTATTTATTTTTTTCAATTTAGTCATTTTTTTCATTTGTTGATGATGTGTCAGTCTCTGATTGGTCTCGATTTACTGTATACCATTACCTCAGACCAATCAGTAACTAACACGTCATCAAAAGAACCAAATTGAAAAAATAAATAAGCATAATGGACCTTATTGTTGAAATTTTTTAATAAAAAACCAAATTAAAAAAATAAATAAAAATAAGAGACTAATTTAGTAATTTTGCCTAAAAAAATTAATAACGTTCTATTGAAACTATTTCAATGTTATTTAAATTTTTAATTGGTTGTGTTTATAAACACTATATTTGTACAAAAATTGTCTCTTTTCAAAATAGTTAATTACTGTAGACAATTTAAAATAGTAATTTTACATTGACATTCAATTTCATTTTACTATAGTGTCATTTCATAACAATAATTTCTAAAATATTTCTACAAATATCTATATGGTGAAATATGATTAAATATCTGTGTAAATAAATTTTATATTGTCAGTGTATAGTAATTAAATTACTAATTTAATTAGCATATCATTCATATAATCTTATGAATTTGTTTATAAGATTAAGGGAGGATAAAGAGAGAATATAATTAAAGTAATAAAAATATGAATAAAAGAAAAAACAATAAACTATAAATTCGTGCTAAAAAAATAATAAGTTAGAAATTCAAAAAGTTACTTGAAATAACTTATTGAAAAAAGATATAAGTTTGTGTTTGGTTACAACTGATTCTTGCATCCCAAGACAGAGTCATCGTGGAAGTCATCTCTTATCGTTGTAGAGTCATCGCACAGTGGAAATCTGCTTACCGTGATAGTGAAAGTGATTGTATTCCATTACCATGATAGTAATTATATAACAATAATGATTTATTTCTAAATTTCTAACCCTCATCATATATCTCTATTTCGCTCTATCTCACTCTTCTGATTATATCATTTATCTATTATATCTATCGCAATTATGTAATATACTTATGGGATGAATCACTTATGGAATGGAGTACGAATAATTCAAAAAAAATTTACCTTTTATTCTTATAAATTCTCTTAATTACTAAATAAAATAAATATTAATTATTTTTTATATTTTTAAGATATTAATTGTATTCTTTTTTTTATTTTCTAAAATATTAAAAAAATAAATAAAAAAAATTATAAAAAAATATAACATTTCTCATCAGTACACATCACAACACAAACTAATCAACGAAGAAGTCAACTTTTTGGGCCAATAATTACACTATAATTACCCGAATAAAACGAAATTACAACATTATTCCTTATATCTTCACATGTTGGGACAAAATTAATTAATGAAAAAAATAGAAAGTAAAAAGGTCACGGTGATTGGTGATCACTTCACAAGTCTCAAGTTTCCACCAAATCCAATCCAACGTGTCTTCATCTTTCTAGAATCTGTAGTGTTCTGTTCTGGCAGCCAAAAAAGTCCCATAATACCGCGTTCTTCCACTCCTACCCCCAACGCCTCCATGTGCTCTATCCATCCCCATTTCTTTCCTCAACCAATAAAATAACAACAATGAATCACTTTTATTTTATTTTTTTAATTTATACCCATTCAATTCCCATGTGCTCCTGCTTCTTCTTTTTTCCTTCCTTCCACTCTACTCAATCATATGTGCAAGAATTCTTGAGGGAATGGGAAACATTGAGCTTCTTGGGATCCAAAGTGATGGAACACTCAACCCTCTTGTAGTACTTGGGCTTCACCAATCTCCCTAGCACGTATGCTCTAGATCGAATCACAAAGCTCAATTTCAAAGCCACTGGCACCGTTGGCATACCCGTAGTGCTGCTAAGGCTAGCACCACTTCCATACAGTGGGATCTTGCTCCCCATCACCGCCACGCTCACTAGTCTCTGACTCTTCCTTGACTGATAAAACTTCTTCATCTAAAACAAAACCAAGAAAATTAGAAAAATAAGAGATTGACACAAATGGTTTCGTAGGTGTTTTAAATTGCGGTTTGTGGTCGCAACAAGAAACCGACCACAATTGCATTTATTCTCAATTTTTCGCAATATCAAGAATTGCAATATGATCACAAACACGACCGCAATTTAAAACCTTAATTTTCCTAATGTCACAATCAAAGAAATATTGTGTGTGTGTGTTTGTGTCTTACATTGCCGGTAGCAATTACGATTTCTGAATAGGATAGATCTAAAGGCGTGGAAGTGACATGGACCCCAAAGAATGTGCCGGTGTTGCGATAAGTGAATTTCACGGTGGAATTCATGGTGATCATATCAGTGGCCACTCCCGTGGCATCGGAACCAGCTTGAACTCTGACATGGTCGAATTTTATGCTCTGCCAAAAAAATGCAAAAAAAAAAAGAATTAGAAAATTGGAAAATTGATGGAGACCCATTTTACATAGGGAATGGAAGAGGCGAGAAGAAGGATAAAGATTGAAACTTGTGATCAGGGAAACAAACCTTGATGGAGACATGGGGTTTCATGGGTCTACTAGCACCCCAGAGGATGAGAGAGAAGAGAGAGAAGAGGAGGAAGAAACCGAGAACAAAAGCGAGGAAATAGAATCGACGGGAGAGAGTGTGGTCGCGATCTTGGGATTGGAGAAGGCCTTCTTCTTCGATGACATCGATGTTGTCCTTCCAGGGTTTGCTGTTGGTGTTGGTGCTACGGTTCATCTTGCGGGAACCGGAGAAGCGGCTGGAGGAAGAGTGGGAGTGGGGAGGGGAACCCATTGGGCTGAGAACTGGGGTGGAGTGAAACGACGTCGTCGTTTTCTCCCCATCGTGGGATGGACTCTGCACGTAGTACGCTGGTGCCCGCCGTGGGGATCGCGTGGTCGACGACGCGTCCAGGCTCGTCACCTCTGAGTCTGTCTTCGCATGCATTGCTTCCTTTGAAACGTGAAATTTGAATGAATTGAACGAATCTGATGATGATGTTGTTGTTGTTGTTGAATTGATGCCTCTTTCTTTAGTCTTGAATGAATCTAACAGATCTAGTATGTGTGTGTGTGGAGGGGGGGGATAGGGGTTATGCTATCAAACAAAGAGGCCCCAATAGTTATATTTAAAGGTACAATTGTACAAAGAGCTAGCAATTGCACTAGTGGGTGATTTATTAATGGTCCTTTTAATTTGGCTTGGTGGGGTTGGAAACGTGGAATGTGGTGTGGGGATATAAAAGAAAAAAGAAGAAAAAGAAAACATCTATGCTTTGACTAAGATTAACGCCAAGGAAAAACTGAAAGGAATAAGTTAGGGTATTAAAGGGACACGGGGCGGGGGAAGAGTGAAAATGATGGGAATGCTTGTGTCTTTTGTGTGCGCTTTATTATTTGCGGTGGTTGTATTGTATGTAGAGTAGTAATGCTATGCTATGGTTTGAGTGTGAGAAGTGTGGGATAACGAAGATGAGTAGTAGTAATTATTAATGAATGATCCGACAGCTGCGTTACAGTTGTCACCGCGAACAGAACAGAACAGAACAGAACACGGATCTATCTATCTATCTACTACGAGTCTGCGAGCGTTTATATGCTGTGGATTTGAGGATGGATTGGAATTGGATGTACTCCTATCAATGAAAAGCACGCACAATTGGACTCAGGACAGCACAGGATCACGGTGTTGAGAAGAATAATAATACTCAGTATCACACACTCAGCTGTGCGAGAGTAATGTAAATATGTAATGTATACTATGAAGAGACAAAATAAGAGATGTCATGTGGATGTGGTGATATTAATTAATAATAATACAATGAGAAAGAGAAATAAAAACAAAAAAGAGAGAGAAAATGTAAAATGGAGAAAATGTAAAATGACGTGAGAAAAAAATTGAGAAAATCAAGATCCCTTTTATATTTATTTTGTTTATTCATTGTTTGTATGTCGGTGTTCTTTACCTCTTTCTTTTTTTGTTTAGAAGGTGCCTTGCTTGTACAGATCAACGATTACCCATGACCATGAGCCATTGACATGAAATTATAAATGGTTGAATTCGTCTTCCCCAGCTGCATTGCACTCGCTGCATAATTGGTTTACACACTTAAAAAGAATTGAAAAATGGTCTTTTGACACTCTTAAGATCCAATTTACACCCAAAGAGAGGGTAACAAATGTAATAGATGAATGATGTGACAAAATGAGATAGAAAAAGATGTTAATAGGTGTTAAAAATTAAGAGAGGTTCAAATATCATGGAAATATGCTCTTGATCACATGTATTTATTTCACATTTTAACATTAAAAAAAAAAAGAACAGTGCTATGTAGCAGAGATTTAACACGAAAAACACAAATTGGAAAAAAAAAAAAGAAAACCAGTAAAGGTAATGGTATAAGAGATAAAAAAAAATCAAGAGAATAAACACAAGTAATCCAATAGCAGTAAAATGTGTACTGGGGGCCTTTTACGGGATGCTCTTGGAAAGTGGAATTCTGGTTTCTCATCTGTTGAAGGCCCAGGTGATGCATTGCTGGCTGAACTCATAGCAGTTAGGAATGGACTTCAACACGCTTGGAATGAGGGAGTTAGACTACTTCTATGCGAGTCTGATTGCTTAGAAGTAGTGCAGCTGCTGACAGAGGGCAAGGATCACTCTTTTCATGTCCATGCAGGTGTGATTGAGGAGATATTACAAATGGCTCAACGCGACTGGAGTATTCAGTTCAACCATGTTATGCGTGAAGCTAACATGTGTTCTGATTATTTGGCTAGAAATGCGGCTCGTGAGACAACCAGGTGGAAGACTTGGAATGTGCCACCCCCACTGTTAGAAGATTTGCTTCTTCATGACAGCTTGCAGTGTTGTCTTTAGCTGGCTCGTTTGTCTTTATTTCCTTATATACCAAAAAAAATCCAATAGCAGTAAAACGTTTGTGCAAAATTCGTATAACAACTTTTGGTACAGAAGAGTAAGGGTGTATAAAACTCGGCCCGGCCCGCCAACCCGTCTAGGCCCGATGGCTTTGGGTCAGGTCTAATCCGGACCGGTCAAACGAAAAGAGACAATATGACAGTCTAAATTAATAACCCGGCTCCGGGTCGGGTTGACTCTCGGGTCGCCCGCCCCGCCCCTATTATACTTGCTTTATATATTTTCACACCTAGGATATGAAACCTTCCACAGGTGTGGTTATCACTAAGGTGAGAAAGTTCTTTGTATCAACATTGACCACACCAGGGGTGTGAAAATTTCTAAGAGTGTGGTCAATTCTGGGGTTCCAGCTCTGTAGGTTTCATAAGAGGGTCTGCAAGGCTCACACCTGGGGTGGAAAGTTTTACCCAGTTGTGGTTAGCTCTGGTTTAACTCGTGCAGTATGAAACAGATTGTTTCACACCATGGGTGTGAGCGTTTTCAGAAGTGTGATTCGCTCAAATTTAGAGAGATTTTTTTCTTCTTTGCTAACATCAGGCCAAATGATAAAATATAACATTCTATTTATTATTTTTTAAACAAGTTAAGTTATCACTTTTCCTATTGAATTACATAACCAACCAATCTATTTATTTATATATTATTTTGTCATTGTTTATTTAACTTAAACATTGCTTCTTGGTCCTTGATATTATTTTAAAATCTTAGTCTAAAGATGCTATGTGATGTCCCTCGGGTCAACCCGATATTGTCCCACTTTGACCCGGTCTTCATCGAACCCACATATCATCGAATTATATCGGGTTAAGGATAGGGTTCGAGTCTCAAAAATTGACCTGATTAAACTTTAGAGCCGAGTGAATGTTAGACGTAACCCGTCCCAACCCGTCCCACGAACACCCCTACAAAAGAGCATTTCCCAAAAAGAAAATTGAAAAAGCAGACAACAAAAGCATACATTTTTTTCTCCAAGGAAAATCAATTCCACCATTTCCTCATTTCAACAAATACGCGCGTTTCATGAACCCCGCTCACAAAGGGCATTTGGTCCCCAACAGTACACAAAGATACCACACAACCTCAACTGGGAATACAATCTGAAAGACTTTTAAGAGGCATCAGATAAACAGTAACAATTTTCTGGGGGGGAATCCAAGCTTGCATATATAGGTATCCCTTTCGGGTGGTCAACTTTTACAACCTATATATGGAACTAGACTAAATGTTTGGACTTACGCTATTTTTCAACCATCCCCTTACACTGATCAACTCTATAAAACAGATTATGCAGTTGTTTTGCCTTCCCTCCTCAATAGTACCTGCGTATCATAAAGTCTTACAGTTATATTCTGCAAAACATCAGTCAAGAAAGCATTTCTATCATCACAGGGCAACATATCACAAGTCAGGGTCTATGTAGCCTTTGGAATCGCTTACTCTGTGCGTAACAAGCTATAATTCAAATAAGCCAATTAAACAAAATAATGATTTACCGATCTGGTAGTATCATATGACGAGAGCAGCATGTCTTTCCTCTCTTGATTGCACTCAGCACACCAGCTAGAGAAATCTTTTTTATACCGTTGCATTTGTCTAAAAAAAGAACTGCATAGAAATATTGCAACATACATATTTAGTTTAATGAGGAACAAAAAAAATGAAAAGAGAACAATATAAATTTATTTATGAATCCATTCAAGCGAAAAAAAAAACCAGGCTACAAAAAATAAAGGGAAAATAGCATTCCAAGTCAATGCTACAATAATGCAGTCACAACATGACACTTCTAGTCTTCTGCTGCTATTCTCACACAAAATGAAGGAAAAATATTTAATAATTTAATAAATAAAGAAGGAAAACGTAGAAAACCAAAAGGAAGAATTAGGGTGGGGGGATTATCCAATTGTGCTTCATTATTTCATGTTTATCCCTTTAATTGGTAATTCTTCGCATGAATACATCCAGTGAGCATAGAACCAAATGCAATTTCGTTTTCGTGTAAAGGAAACTACCAGCCAAGGTCATTGAAATATACAAGGATGATTCTAAAATTATATTTAGCATTGAGTGATACTATTGTTAGAAATATAATATAAAAACCATCTATGTGTCTTCACCCAACAGTTTAAGCTTTGGGATAATTGGTTCATGACATAGTATCAGAGTCTCTATAACCAAGTGGTCTAGAGTTTGATCTTTGCTGCCCCATTCTTCTAATAAAATTAGTTGAATTTCAGTACAAGGTAGATGGACCTGTGAACTGTCTACACTTCAAGCCCAAAGGGCTCTTGCATGAGGGGGCGTGTTAGAAATATAATAGAAATTATTCATGTGTCTTCACCTAACAGCTTAAGCTTTTGGGATAGTTGGTTCATGAAAACTACCTTCCTGTGATGTTTGCTTTAAAGTGAAAACCCAAACTCCCTTATAGCTTCAGAAATTACACTGAATCAAAACTAACTTACACCCCTCCATCCCCTTTCCTTCACATCCTTACAGTTATCTATGCATGTGAGAATACAGTGACAAGGTATGTTAGACAAATAGAAGCAGTAATGAACGGAACCAAGATATGAAAGCACCTTTTGCACCACAGAAGCAGGTTGACCCTATGACCTGCAATTGTGGCTCTAGCACCATGACGATGACGACCATGATGAAGCACAGCTTGTCCAGGGACATGGGAATAGTCAAAGATCTCCTGCTTTCAGATAATGAACTCCATAAGAAAGTATACATAATACATACCAATGAGAAATTGCAAGCAATGATTCATCCTTAACACTACTAGTAAACAAAATGTACTAAATTTCATCGGAACAATGTGAACTCAAATAATGGCAGCATCAATGGCATTCACTATCAAATCAAACATATGCTGCTACCTAATTTTCACAGCACAGACTCACTTTGTTGGATAGCAAGAGTGAAGCTTTTTGAAGTGCAACTAACGAAGGTGGCAAAGAAGGTACAAATAATGTTTATTGGCATGGAGGGAGTTGTTCATTAGTTCCACTTCTTGCACAAGAAGTCACCCAATTTTCCCGGGAAGCAAATGACACAGGCATTGTTGCAGTGATTCAAATGAAGAAGTCTAGGGAAAATCTGTAAACGATTATCTACCTTAAACCAAACAGGGTCCGTTGAACTTGAAATTATGTTCAAAACTTTGAGGCATTGGTGGCTCAAGTAGTAAAGTTTCTAGAACTTTAGAAGAGCAACTGTAGGGGTATTTCTTGGGTGGACTGCAGCATGAGGTCAAATGCAAAACAAGATCCTATGACTCCAAAGACGTGATTCGAGCGATCGACTTAGCAAGCATGTTGAGGATGAGTTGCATAATATGCATGGGATTTGGTTAAAGTATGTATGAATAATAGAATAAGCATAAAACATACAAAGATTGCCAAAAGTACAGATTGTTAATATATTTCTCTCATGCATATGCTAAAATCTTCTCACAGCCAATTAAATGATTGCTCTGTAAACAATAAAAATCAGTAAGTCCAGCTGCATAAAAAATTAAAAATAGATGTCATCATGTTAGAATTCATAATGCAGAGAAAGTGAGGGAAATTGATAGAAAATAGGAGAGAAAAAGAGAGTTTGATATACTGGAATTTGGTATTCTGAATTGATGATCAGAAAACTGACACAGGAGCAACTATTTATAGAGTAAGGTGACAGTTACAAACTTTTAAGAGTCTTAGACACAGTTGTAAATGTCTGATTCTGTTAACAAGAGAATCCTAGCGACTAGAAGCTTCTAAACTAATAAGCAGCTGGTTAAAGAATCCATCTGCGATCCAAAGAAAGCCCAAGGCCCAAACTAAATCAAACCAACTCACTATACAAGATACAAACATAAAGCAACATGAAGAAATGTAAAACAGAAAGTAACAGCGTGTAGAAGCACATCAAAAGGAATAAGGATATAAGCACTTTTTCCGATACATCAAATTAACTATGATTGCCTTTGCCATCCACATCAATACTCAAGATCATTAATCTAGTTTGAGAGTAAAGCAATGTATACTTAACGTCAGAATTTAATAAAAATCCTAATACCAGTCTATTTTTATGTTATTCCATCAACATTACTTACCTCTGAATGACTTCCTGTGTGTAAATGTTTATCACATCGCATGCCCCGAAAAAACAATTCCCCTCCAGAAAATTGCCTACTCAGGCAAACATTCAAGGTAACTTCTGAGTCATCCACATGGAACCCTACAAGTGTAAGACTATTTGTTAGACTTTCATTGCTTCCGATGTTGTAAATTAAGAAGTCAAGATCCAAATCAAGAACACAGGCGTACTGAATAGTAAAGAAATCATACATCATTGAAACATCTGATTGCCAATAATGAAGGATTAATGGCTCTCATCAATGCACAGGTTGAAATTACAACAGATGCATAAAATAAAGTAAAAAGTATTAGCAACCAAAAAGCTGTTTAGCAGTAATTATATATTGTTGCAAGGTTTACATATACAGATGCTATCTTCTCTAGAATGATATGCACATGTCCTGTAGAATGATAACAAAATCTCATTTTCCTCAAAGGTAACATGGCATTATTAAATATGAGAAACATACCGATGAGTGATAATAAAATGAGTGCCTGTAACTATTATGAGGAAAGTTGGGGCAATGCGTACCACTTGCAAAGACATACTAGAATATTCTTGCAATTTAAGATAGATTCACATCAAAGATAAAGAAATTCTAATCAAGCATAATTCTTACCCATTTCAACATCTCTATCTATACCATATTCAACAATAAACCCATGGTGAGAATCCAGGGTTGATCCACCAACTTCTGCATAGAACACTGTACAACAAAAAATAATTACATAAACATAATTGGTCAAAACACTATAAGCCAAGGTAATCATGCAGACTTCATTCACCTTTTGACAAAGGACAAATAAAACCTTCCATTAGCTTGTCAAGCATGGTTTGGAGGCCAAAGTCATCAAGTACAGCCCCATATTTATTCATTGTATTGGGACGCATAACCCGAAATTTTGCTTTGTTAACCCACTTCTCAAAATTCTCAACCTATATAGACAAAAAATAAATTCCAAGTAAACAAAATATAAGTATCTGTACATACATCCACTTGAAGGATCTAACTTAAAGGAGGAATGAGATACTGCTTACACCCTGATAATTAAAATGATAAATACCTCAGATAACAATAACTCACAAAAGCGTGGCTGAAGCATTTCAAATGTAAAAATGCCTGGGGCGGGTTCAGACATTATGCTTCTAAAGCTTTCTTCAGTATTATCATTTATTGCTTGCAGAAATGTTGGGACAAAGAATGCTGTAGGATCAATAGTGTACAACTCTCGATGCAGAGGCTGCAAAATTGAAATAGAAAACCTGTAAGTCTTGCTAAAAAGGACCACAAAAGACGAGGAGGAAATGTGGGGAAGATTGTCATTATACTTAAGCACACATGTATGAGCATAAATCACAAATCATGTTTTATGAGTGTTTTTTGAATGAAATAATCGTTCTTTTACAGTAATTCCATATTTCTTAAACCTACTTGATTTAAAAATTTACTACGGTGACATCCGTTCCCTGAAATTATTCTTTTAGGTTCTGTTTGGGAGTTTTGGAGGGGAGAGGAGGATTTCGACATTTTAAGGGAAAAGTGAAGGGGAAGAAAAGGGAGGATACCCCGTACCTTGCATGGATGATTATCTTTTAATGAAAAAATCGAAACCTCCAAAAACCTCCAATTTGGGGGAACTCTAAAAATGAATTAGGGACAGGGTTTTGGAGGGTTTTAAAATGTTTTCCACATCCCTTCCCTCTTTTTATAAAACTAAAATATTGCTATAAACCCTCCCCTCCCCTCCAAAAACCCCCTCCCAAACAAACCCTAAGGTTCCACATTATTTTCAGGCAACAAAATCAGAATAAAAGAATAGGCCAACAATTAACATTTGGATACTGCATACCCGATAATTTGACATTATCTTCTCTCTGTATTCTTTTTGCTTTTGATCCTGCCAGAATCACATTGAAACCATCATAAAAGTATGCAAGTAGAGTAACAACAACCACAACAAGAATGATAAAGACAATAAATAGTAAGCTAATAAAAATATAAAATGATGATGATGATGAAGTAAATTTTTCTATTTTACAATTTAATAACATAAATGAAAATGTTCTCAAAGGAAGTTCCACCTTCCAGTTCATAACAATGAGCCAAAAGTTACAATAGAAATAAATGCAGTAATAATATTATTAAAACATCACACTTTTCATACTTTTCCTTTCTTTGTTTCACATCATTGGCAGTGTTTGAAACTAATTATATCATGTACAGCCCTTTAACCAGACATAGACCATCAACTGCTACCATGTTATATACACTGCACAATACGAAGTTAATGTCCAGGGCGAAAAAGATAATAATACACCATATACCGCAACGCATCTTGTAATGCTCCTGAACAATGGCTCAAATATCTAATCCTTGAGGCTTGCCATCTCAAATTATTCTTGACACACGAGTCGTAAATATTTGTCACAAGAAATTATAAGTTACAATTCGTTTCCAACACAAATTAACAATACTCTTCCATCATCGAGTTCAACCAGTTGAATTGGATAAACCTGAACTGGAAGCCTAGCCTCTCAACTAATAACTACGCAGTCTATTTTTGAAAAGGTTGCTTAAGCCACAAGGTAAGCATTTTCAGCACCAACAAACACACAATCTCTTCCATCATTTTCTTCCATTTTCTGAGCAAACAATTTGACGAAGCACCAGGCCAGAGAAATTAAAATATAGTACCAACAGCAAATAGTAAGGAGGAAGGGAGTGATTGAAGCATACTCTGTTCCGCAATGCTGGAGGATCATAATCGTGCAAAATGTCGCGCATGTACTTGATCTTGTCGTCGCGAGGCGCGTGGAGCAAGTGCTGTGGCAGGTGCCTCTCCATCGAGCTGAAAACCGAAGGAAGGAAATCCAGCTCCAAGTTCTCGTACGTTTCAGGCTCGTGTTTCTCGTCCGGGTTCAGCCTCAGCCGCGCCTTCTGCTTGCCGTTGCCAGGGTCCCCTGCCTCGGCGCCGTTTTTGCCGCCTTGATTGGCATCCACAGCTGCCGGAGACGCCGCCTTCCGCCGCCCAGTGGAGCTGCCGGGTAGCGACATGCCTCGAGCCCTGCATTTGGAAGAATTAGGGTTTTCAATGAAAAGTTGCTTTCCGATAGCAAACTAGCAATCAGGGGACCAAATGAGAAATTTAAACTTTCAAGGGGAATTAGGGTTTTCAGTGGAAAAATTGCTTTTACCTCTTGAAGTGCTTATGAATTGTTGTTCAGATTGTATTATTATAAATAAATATAAATAAAATAAAATAAAAAAATTATAAATCAATGAATACATAGATAATAAAAAAATGTGAAAATATGTCTTACCTTTGTGATTGTTCTAGGTTAGACTTGGAGTTTGTTTGTTTAGACTTTCTCGCACTCTGTCTCCGCATCGTAATATAGGTTTGTCTATTATTCGCCTCGAGAGTGATATGGAGGCTTCTTACCAAGGAGTAAACAAACTCCTGGTAGTTGGTAGCGAGGTAGGTAACTTTGTGTGCTCTTCTTTGTAGTTTGCAATATCTACATAAGAGTCAGCTTATAAGTCATTCGGATTATGGAATAGAGACTTAAGACATGTGTAGTTGAATTTTTTGTTATCGTCATCGATTTTCTCGTAATGTGAGAAAATGAAAATTACTTTGAGATTCTCATCATTACAACTAGGCACTTGTTATCGTTATCGATTTTCTCGTAATGCAACAAAGTAAAAATTATGGTGAGTTAAATGTAACTTGAACACATGCTTGATTTGTCAAATCTTGTGTTTAGAGTTTGAATCCACAGAATAAATGGAACAAAATTAAATGAAATAAATTTTATAGGTTTATCATTTGAGGAATATGCACACATACATTTTAAACTTATGTCTACTTTATGTAGTTATTATTACTTTTTGATTTTATCTTGTTATATGATATATTGTCCTTCATATTCACTGATTTCCTAAGATTATCATGGAGATGTTGAGCTTCAATATAAGGATGAACAAGGGTGGTTTGACACACCAATGGAAGAATAAGAGATTTGAAAGATAAAATAGTTTAGGGTTTGTACGGGGAATAGGTTTTGTAAATTCAAAAAAATAGACTTTAGAATAATAATAAAATTGTAAATTTATCCCAATCAATTTTTTTTTTGTCATGGGGTGTGAGGGGGGGGGGTTCACAAGTATCACCCCAACACTTTACCACATGTGCTATCCATTGGGGATTATCCCAATCAATGTTAGACCGTGTTTTATAGGCTACACAAACGCAACTTATAAATCAAGCCATCAAATCACCAATACATCTTTTAATTGAGGTATCGGTGAGGAGTCCATAAAATTTGAACA